>CM042666.1:17812208-18280711 GCA_023638005.1 Forsythia suspensa
TCTTTCCTACTAATTGTCTTACAATTCATGTTGCAGATTTTTAGGTAAGAAATAATTCTTAATTTTATTATTACTTTAACTATAAGTAAGAGTACAAATCAATAGGGAATTAACGTTTTGAAAAGACAATTTTAGTACTTGTCTCTCCAAGCACAAACCGGCTGGATTCTTTGTGAAAAACAAGACTCGATGCTTCATTGATTTTAAATTCAAAGCATAAAGGTTTTCTTCAAACTCATTGAAGAATCAAAAACAAATTGGTGCTCAATGAACAATTTCATATCTTGATTAATCTACTTGACATGAAGTTAAGAATGGGGGTTCTTAATCCAAGTGGTGGTTGTGGTCAAGTACAATAGAGAAGTGGCTATAAAGTCAAGACTGGTGAGTTTGATTCTACTTCATCAACAAGTCATAAGAAGTATCAAAGGGAGTTGGTCTGTTTTCTTTTGATTGTTATTTTGTTAATTTTGCAAAATTACAAAAACCAGATACTATTGTATTTATTATTAGTGAATTGTTTTTACCCATGGAATGGGGGCTCGTGGATGTTTCCCTTCGGAGTTTACCACATTACATTTTTTGATCGTATTTAATTCTTTAAATTATGCACTTTACAAGATTAGGTAAACGAACTCTACTGTGCAAGTCAAAACTATTATCATTGTCTCTCGCCAATTCTGACTGTATTGTGTCCTCTGCTAGTTTAATTAAGATTAAATTTATTATTAATTTAATTAATCTAGATTTTAGAACTTTCAAGGATGTTTTCAAATTGAAACTTTTAAAAATATTTAAGGATTTAAAAATTTAAGAATGTAGATTTTTTAAGACTCTCTAAAAGTATTGGTGTATTCAATAGACACTTTTTAAAAACTTCAAAAAGTATTTAAAATTTACGGGGTATTCAAATTAGAAATGATTTAAGAAATTCTTTACTTAATATATATACTTTTGGAGACTTTTTGGTAGAAAATATAAATAGTAAATTTCAAAGAAAATCTCCTTTATACCCATTAGATTTATGAAGACTCCTGAGCTTCAAAATAATGAACTCCTATTTTCTTTTCTCGTATTTCTTTCCGTAAAATTTTGATTTTATTTGTTCTAGATATGCCATTTTATAATTTATATGAAATATGAATTTACTATTTTTCAATGTACACTTTTCTTGATTGCATAACGGGATTTTTTAAAAATCAATCGATTTTTTGTTTAATGAGTTATCATGATTGTAAATGGTTGTTTTGCATTCTAATTATGACAATTGTGTCTTTATGAATTTTTTTAATGTATGATAGTCTGGATTTCATTTAATATCAGATTCATTTGTTCTCAAAAAATATCGTTGAATTTATGTATTTTATCTTGGAATCATTTTTCTTTTTGAATCCGTTATGAATACTTAATTAAAATGTCAAATATCTCTCTCTCTCTCTCAAAGAGACACACTTCTTGTTGATTGATTAGTGCACATACTTGTGAATGCATTTAGATTTAGATTGATTTGAAATGGACTGATTGAGACTGTAATTTAATTTTTGAATACTTGTATTTGAACCTCAAATATACTTATTGATACAAGCCATGGACTGGCTAGCAATGACTCATTACATATTTTGGTGAGGCCAATAACGAGATCAAGAGCCATGAAGATCAAGGACGCCATGAAAGATCTTGTCCAAACTACGTGGGCAGAAACCAACACCCAAAGTGCTACAAGCAAGACACAAACATTCAAAATGAGTATGACCAAGGAAGAGCCAATCTTAGTGCATTTGATTCAAACTAAGGATCATATTAAAGACATATTAGAGGCTGGTGGGAGATTGGAGGGCCAAAATGAGCATAATTCAAAGTTTGGAGAGCAAATGGCAAACGGCTAAAAATTGGCCTGGGAGGGCAATCGCTCAAGCCTTTATTTTGAAGGCAAAGACTAAAATCTGATCGCCCAAGCCAAATTTGGATAAATCCAGATTTTTTTTCGTATTTTGTTTCCTTTTCAAATTAGAATTCTTATTTTGTTAAGTTTTTAGTTATTTTCGAATTAAATTAGGTTTTCATTTATTTTTGCATATATAAACAACTCTCATAGTAGACAATCTTGAACTTTAATTATTGAGAGATTAAATAAAAGTGATATTCACTTTTCGTCATTGTTCATAATTGAACTAACCAAAACTCATTAAAGACTTTGCAAATCTTTGTAACGTTTAAACATATTTCTTTGATTCAAGAAAAAATGGGGTCAATGTTTTGCGGATTGATTTTACCTTTGTTGGGGTTCATTATCAATCTTTACGAGTTCGCATCACTTATCAAATTGCAATCATTTTTTTTTTATTGAACATCATTAGAATGTTGTAATTCTTTTTGATATTCAAGTTATTTGTTAACGTAATTGAGGTTACTTAAATTTTTTTTTTATGTTTTTTAAGATATATTTGTTTTGACTTGGAAAATATGATTTATTACTTTGGTTTTTTAATTAAATGTGTTTTGGATAATTTGGACCTATGAGAAGTTCAAAATAATATTACACCATATAGAAATTTAACTTCATATTTTTATTAAAAAAAAAAAGAATGTCTGTACAAATCTATTTAAGTCTTTAACGAAAATCTACTGAAATTTATGGAAGACTTTAATTAATTTCTAACAAATCTATAAAAATAACTTAGAAGTCCTCAAATTACATAAAAGTCAATCACTTACCAAAGTCTTTGAAAATTCGAATTGAATACACTCCCTAATTTGATAGCTTTAAGGTGGATTAAAATATTATTATTGAAAATTTCATTCAAAAAAATGTCATTTACACTATCTTATCATATCCGACTTAAACTGATTCTCACCCTCCGCGTTATGTTTTATGGTTGATCGTGGAAATGATATTTTTTTGGCTGAAAAAATAAAGAATATTCAAGACTTCTGGGATTTGCTCATCTATCAGAACAATATATATCACTATATTGCAAAAAAATAAATCTAATTCGCTAAAAGAGAAAACAAGCAGAGGAAATATGATCATGATTGTAGTCTTTTAATTATATGAAATTAAGGTAATTTAATGAGAAAAAAACAAGAAAATAACAATAAGCAGAGGAAAAATGATGATCATGATTCTTGATCCTTGAAGAGCTATTGATGAAGAGTGATTTTGTTGGGGAGCCTCTCTGTAGAAAAATGGAAACCAAGGCACTATAGGCTCCGGAGGTGGCGGCACAAGACCATTCAGAAAATAAGGTGGTGGACGACTACGCGGCAAGTATCCAGCACCGGCTGGAGGAGAGATGGACACGGGAGAAGGTGGTGTTGTGGCCACTGAAAGACTGTTTCTAGCACCGGTCAGTGGCGTATTGCATGGATACGGGCACTCTTGCGACGATGTCGGTGCCATATACTGGAGAATTGTTGAGAGGAAGAGAAGTATACAAAGTAACTTGCGTAATTTCGTGGCCATGGTACAAGAGGGGTTGTGACAAGGAATAGAAGGAAATGTAGAAAATGAGAATGGGACAAGACTAAGTTACGGTATGTTAAGGTGGGGGGTGTAGAATGACTCAAAAAGAGGCCAAAGTTGCTGGGGTAGAATAAAAGCAAGCTTCAGGTCACTTTAAATGTCCTTCAGTGTAAAGCTGTTACAATTGTCCATCATGGAGAAGAATCTAGTATACTCAAACTCCGTACTAGTGGAAAAGCTATAGGAAATGGGCTTTTGTAATTGTGATGGTTTGATTCTACAAGAGGACCAATTCCTACCAACATAGCCAAGAATTGGGCAATCCTAATTTTCCCAGTAAGAAATATCGGACACAAATAGTATCGTTAGGGGTTGCAATGGCCCCCGACCGTGCATTAATCTATTATTTATTTTATGGTATTAATTGATTCTTCTACTAGATGGTCACATGTCGGTTTCATTTCTACTGGAAAGTAGCTTTTGCTAGACTATTTGCTCAAATCATAAAACTACAAGCTCAATTCTCCAATTACTCTATCAAGACAATTTGTCTTGATAATGCTGGTGAATTTAGATCACAAGCATTCAATAGTTATTATATACCAAATGGGATTGTTATTGAACATTCAACTGGTCTTTATATATATACACTACTTTAAATAGCATTATAAAATGTACTAGCCAAAATTACTAATTAGAATAATACTAGATTGTTAACACAATGCATTGAGAAATATTATGTCTTATTAAAAGCCAAATGAGGTTGATTATTATGAGAATGTTCAATTAGAAATCGATTCAACCGTTACTTTCTTCAAATAATATTCCACAAAATTATTTCAATTTCAAATTTAAGAACATCCAAAAAGACTTTCATTCCAATAAACGATATCTAATTTCCAAAGACCCAAAAATCCATTTTGCATGAATTCAATAAAAATTACAAACTACTCATAATTACCTAAAAGTAATTTAGGAAACATGTTGCGAATTGCATTCTCATGTAACACAAAAACATGAAATTTTTTGGATATAAAAAAAAACATCAAATGCAATTTTTTATTTAATAATTACAAAAAAAGTCACTGAAAAGACATACACTTCACACACAACATGTCATAAAAGTTTAAAAATTTACAATTTTAATTAGAAAAATAGCATGTTTGGTCTCCAACCTTCCAAAAGTGTAAGGGATATATCCCTAACTTTTAAAGTATCAGACATCCCCAACGTTTGAAAAAATAGTCATGGTAGGTCTTTTTTGACGAAATTGCCCTCCCTTTAAAAAAAAGACAAGGAAAAAGAAAAAAAGAATAGAAAAATAACCAAATGTAGCCCAAAAAAAAAAAAAAAAAAGAACAAAGATGTCATCTTTTTTATCAAACCCCAAGATCCAAAATCTACTAGCACCCCCAAAAATTTCAAAACTCCAAAATCCATCGTCCTAAAACAATTATGATTTGGAATTAATCGTTATGGTCAATTTGTGACCTAGACCTGTTTTTTCAAAGAATTTACAACTACTACTGTGAGAAAGGTATTTGGTACATTATCCTAAAGTGGATATTTGAGCTTATGAGTCTTACTTTTACCATATGTTTTTTTGGGTTTTTCTTGTTGTATGTTGATTGGAATGGCATTCAAAATGCAAAGTGTGGGATGGATGCAATTAAAGGAGACTCTTAAGATCCATCATTTTACTACAAGAGGTATATCTACATCTGATATGGATATGCTATTTTTCCATTTTGATTCACATATTGTTTAGTAACAATCTACATTAGCAAATTGATGCAATAACATATAACAATAATATCAATAATCAGTAACATGTACATTTTGTATGGTAATAACATAGATTAACAATCTACATTAACGAATTGTCCACTAATACATATCAATAACAATATTAAAATGATGAAGAATTAAACAAAAATAAATAAGTATGATGAATCGAATGTCTTTTCCATTGTGATTGAACGCTATCAATCAAGGTATATTTGATAGGGTATAAAAGTTTTTAGGTTCTATTATCTAAAAAATTTAAACATGGTTCTCCTTTATACAACGTAACTCTGTGAAGATGAATAAAATGAGTTGAAGATTCGAAAAGAACTCGAAGATTCAAAAAGAACTAAGGAAATAGACATAGTCGAAACACGAGGAGATGGGTCTGGTGACTTTGCGGTTGGCAGCCATGTATTTCTCTATTTTTGTAAGAGGAAAGAAGATTGGTTACGATGAATCTCCATCTTTTTCATGATACAATTCTTTCCATAATAGATTTCCATATGTTTGGAGTCATAATTTTGTAGGTTTATGTTGGTAAGTGCTTAATTTGAGGGATAAAATTTATACATTTTGGTCCCTAAAATTTAGCACCTATTAAATTATATGTTCTTAAAATTATATAATAAATTATAAAAATGTAGTAAATGTGAATGAAAATATGTATTAATGAATAAAATAAAGAAGAACAATATATTTCACATAAATAAATAAATTAGTAATAACAAAAAATAGCCAGCCCGCAGATTGAAAAAAGGCCAGCTCATTGATAGGGCTTGGTGTCAAAGGTCAAGCCTTAAGTATCGTTTCCTTTTCTTTTAAGGAAAAATTACACAAATACCTATAAAATTGAGAGCCTTTTGAAAATGTGATTAAAAGTATTTTAAAAGGATTGTTAAACATTAAAACCGTATTAACTACGTTGAAACATCAAATTAACTCCAAAATCAATCACAAAACCTATTCCGCTAAAATCCAAGTTACAAACAAATAAATAAATAAATAAAATTCCTCCTAACAAATTCAAATCACAAAACGGATCTCGTCCAGATTATTATAACAAATTTCTCATTGTTTCTTCTCCAATTTAACACAAAATAAATCAGAATCCAAAATTCCCAAGTAATATGATAAAATTTATTTCTTCTTCATAGTTTTTATTATAATTTACGTAATTTTTTAAATTTTGTTTCAAAATATTCAGTAACATGTTCAGTAAGTGCGATTTGTGAATTTTTGTATTTTTTTGTGTTAATATCAATTACAAATATGCATACAACGTGTTTGTGAAAATGTAATTATGAATATGAATTGAGGCTTTGATTGATGAGAAAAGTGACGCATTCTGTTACTTTTTATTGAGAAAGTGACATAACAACTTCGGATCACAAACTTTTCTACAGATTGTTTTTTACAAAAGAATGATTGATTTAATTGCTGTATTTCACATTTCTCTATGTTGAATTTCAAATTTTATTTTGTTGGTTAGCACTATTTCACCTCAAATTGATGCTGCAAGTTTCTTGTTTCTGAATCAACAAAATTTAACTCTTTCATTTGATCACTTTATTTTTCGATAACACACTTTATTTTGTTTGTTGACAGTAATTGGGATGCTGCAAGTTTCATGTTTCTAGATCAACTAAATTGTTCTCTTTCATTTGCACACTTTATAATGAAGTTTAGTTAGATTTTTTATAAATCTTATTTTTTTTCTAAATTGATATTTGTTGTATATTATTAAGTGGCATGTATTATTGAGGATGATCAAACATTACTGTATCATTTTTTTGTCTTCAATATGAATTAATGTATTGAATAAGAAAGTGACATGCTCTGTCATTTTTTAAATAAAAGGTCACACAACTTAATCTGAATTTTTTTAATAGAACACTTAAGAATTTCTTAAGGATATAATGAGCGTATAAAAATAGTTTAATTGATATTTCGATATTACTCCTTACTCTTTTTGTATTGGATATGAATTAAGTTTGTACATTTAAAAAGTGACATGGTTTGTCACTTTTTAATTAAAAGGTCACATAGTGTCGCTCTGGATTACTTAGAAAAGTGACACATTCTGGCACATTTTACTAAGAAAGTAACACAACAATAGATACAAGTGACATAACAACTTTGGATCACAACTTCTCTATGGATTGGTTTTTACAAAAGTATGATTGATTTTAACTGCTGGATTTCACATTCCTGTATGTTGGATTTTATAATTTATTTTCAACAATGGATGATGCAAGTTTCATGTTTCTAGGTCAACTTACTTGCTCTGTTTCCTTTGCATACTTTATTTTGCATTTCAGTCAGATTTTCAATTGTTGCCTCTTTTTTTGTTCTAAATTGATATTTGTTGTGCATTATTATGTGACATGCATTATTGAGGATAATCAAACATTAATGTATAATTTTCTATCTTAAATATGAATTAATGTATTGGATAAGAAAATGACATGCTCTATCACTTTTTAAGTAAAATGTAACTCACAATCAAATTTGAGTTTCTTTAATAGAACATTTTGTCTTAAGGATATACTGAGTTTATAAAAACTTTTTAATTGATATTTAGATATTACTCCATACAGTTTTTCTGTTGGATATGAATAAAGTTTGCATATTTGAAAAGTGATATGGTGTATCACTTTTTAATCAAACGGTCACACGGTGTCTAATATGGATGTTTCAATTTGATAATAATGCATATTTGTCTTTTTTTTTTTTTTGCATATATGGATAAAACAAATGGGAACAAGATAACTAATATATAAATTTTAAAATGACTGAAATTGTCATCCCAATAGAATGCACATACAGCAAACTTGAAAGCGTGATATTTTCAGTTATAAACATAAGTTCAGCGACACAAGCAATAACAATACAATATAAGGTGAAGAAAAACATGCATTTGATGAAGATTTTAGACAATAATTCACTCATATTCTATTTGGAGCTCAAGAGGAGGAAGAAATATCTTGCAAGCTTTCATTTGTTCATAGATGTCACACCGATGTCATTATGTCACATAAACTGAAAGTTTTGAAGACATACAATTTTCAAAAGCTGCCACTGGTGAAGAAAATGACATGATGCAATTCTAGGTTTTTCAAACTCATGGTTCGGCGACAACATCAGTTCAAAGCCTACCAACTATTAAAGACTTAGTTGTTGATGTTTCTCATGCATACCGAGGTTGAAGAAATGAGTAATGAAGTAGGAAGTGGAATTATTTCATTTGTTAGTATGAATAAAATTGTAGAGCAAAAGATTTTTAGGAACAAGACATTGGTTAAGAAAAGTATTTCGGTATATGTGATACATAACAACTTTCAATTCAAGGTAAGTAAGTCGGACAAGAAGAAATATGTGCTGAAATGTATAGATGATAATTACAACTAGACTTTTAGAGTTTCAAGAATTGGAAGAACAAGAAATGCTCAAAATAAGATATATAAGAAATGATCACACGTGCTCAAATAACATCATCTTGGCATATCACTATCAAACAACAAGCTCAATAGTAGGAAAATGCATCAAGAACAAGTATGTCTCAACAAAAACATCATACACT
The DNA here is from genome assembly GCA_023638005.1 of Forsythia suspensa. NCBI lineage: Eukaryota > Viridiplantae > Streptophyta > Magnoliopsida > Lamiales > Oleaceae > Forsythia > Forsythia suspensa. The sequence continues at coordinate 17,821,040 of CM042666.1, forward strand.
CCCACAGACATAATAAATGACATGATGAATACATACGAAGTGTAGATGAATTACGAGAAATCTTGGAGATCTAAGAAAAAAGCTTTGGAATTGGTGAGAGCAGATCCGACAGAGTCATATGAAAATCTTTCAGAGTACTTGTACATGATAAAACAAATAAATCCTAGATCAATTACAAGAATTGAGACTTACGAGAACAACAAATTCAAATACCCCTTCATGGCATTAGGATCATCTATTCAGGAATGGGAGTATTTCAGACCTATAATAGTGATTGATGGTACATTCTTATAGGACAATTATGGTAGAACATTAGTTACAGCATGTACACAAGATGCCAACAATAAAATTTTCATATTAGCATTTGGAGTTGGTGATATAGAAACTAATGATTCATGGGAGTGGTTCTTACTTATGGTAAAAGATGCTTATGGTGACCAAGAAGGATTGTATATAATCTCAGATGGTCATAAAAGCATAAAAAGTGCAATTTAGAAGGTGTATAAGAATGCAATGCACGGTCTATATTCCTACCACTTGTTACAATATTTAAAGTCAACGTTTGGCAAAAAAATGGAAAGAACATTACACTACCATTCAATAGAGCTGTTTGAGCCTACACAAAGAATGATTTTGAGTTCCATATGAAACAACTTGGTGAAATCCATAAAAGAATTCGATCACACCTAGTATGTTAAAAAAAATTATTTTGAATGCATAACAACATTATATATAAAAATGATTAATATTTTAATTGTTCTTTATGCAAGAAAATATTGGTTATCACAAGTGGCCAAGGACATACATGACAAATAATATGTTTTCTACAATGACTTCAAATATAGTTGAATCAGTAACAACAAAAAGTTGTCTTATAGAACTTTTATTGGAATCCTTAAGATACTTGTTGGAAAAATAGTTTGTGAAGCACTTAAACGATGCACGGGCAAACTTCACAAAACTTACAAACAAGCAAGAGAAAATATTGAGAGAGAAATCCGTGGAGTCAAAGAAAATGAAAATAAAAGGCCATGAATTACATGAACTAAATATCATTCATTTAGCATTGAATTTAAATATAATATTTAGTTATTTCTTTTTTGTCATTTTAATCAATATTTGATTGAAATGTACTGCTTTGTAGTCTTATTATATGATGTAGTGTTATTGAAATGAAAACATGCTTACTAAAAAGTGACATAGTGTGTAAGTGACATGCATTGGATTCATATAATCTTTGGATCTACTTATAATTAGATATCAGTATGAGTTAAATGACATGAAAGCTTGTTTGTAACATTTCGATCAAATTAGTGTAATTAAGTCTTATTTTTATATGGGTAAACATTTAAAAACATATAACCAAGTAGCTGATTTTTTCACCTTTTACATAAAAAGTCGGTGTTTATTAAATATAAGGTTTAGTTGTTTCTTTTTTTTCATTTGAATTAATGTTTGATTTGAAGGTTTTGCTTTTGTAGTCTTATTATATAATGGAGTGTTATTGTAATGAAGACATGATTATACTAAAAAAGTGATATATTGTGTCACTTTCTCAGTAAAAAGTGACATGTCTTGGATTATTAATGACATTAAATTTGATGAGGTTCATATGGTTTTTGAGTCTACATATATTTAGATAAGAGTTTAACAACATGAAAACATGATTTAAAAGTTGTTTATTAATACAGTATTTTCTTGTATTATTTGCACAAGCATAGACTTCAAGCTCAATATTATACCAAGTTAATGATATTTGTCTCTCATATTTGGTAAATATTGAAGAAAAGATGTGCAAATGCAACCAATTTCAAGTGGACAAAATCTCATGTGAATACGCATTAGCGGTTATTGGGAAGATAAATGACAACTCATATTCATATTGTTCAAAACACAACAGAGATGTACATCTAAACATACATTGGTACAGTTTACCCACTTGGGGATCGCAATTATTGAAATATATCGGATGATGTAAAAGCAAGAATAGTCTTGGCTCCTGGTAAAAAAAAAAAAATTCAGACAACCTAAAGATAAAAGATTACCATCAAAAGGAGAAAAAACCCAAAGTACAAAATGTAGAAGAAGTGAGAAGTATGGCCACAATCAAAAATTATGCCAAACTCCAGCACAATCGAAGAAAAAGCCACAAAAGAAAATAAAGTTGTAAGATTTATGAGTTTTTTATTTTTGATTATTTTTTAGAATTTTTACCATCGCATAATACATATCTGAAACAATTTACAGACTTCTTTATTACTTTGAAAAAATAAATTAATACCATAATGTCACTTCTTCATACGTATTAGTTTTTAATTCAAAATATGCTTAATATACATGTGATTTGCTTTTGTATAGGCATTGAATTTAGAATGACATTTAAAATTTATCATTCAACGCTAAAATGTATACACGATACTTCAATCATTAAAGAAGTTTGATGAATATTGATATTACAGTATGTCACTTTTACAACAAAAAGTGACACAATGTCAGTTCAAACGTATTGGTTTTTCTATTTAAAATAGTCTTAATATTCATGTGCTTTGCTTTTTTATAGGTACTGACATTAGAATCACATGTAAAATTTATAATTTAAAGCTAAATGTATACATTATACTTCAATCATTAAAGAAATTTGATATATATTGATATTACATTATATCACTCTTAGAACAAAAAGTGACACAATGTCCCTTCTTTATACGTATTTATTTTTCTATTCAAAATAGTCTTAATATTCATGTACGTTGCTTTTGTATATATACTCACATTAGAAAGTCATGTAAAATTTATCACTTAACACAGAAGTGTGTTTAAGATACTTCAATCATTGAAAAAGTTTGATGAATATTGATATTATATCACTTTTAGAAAACAAAAAGTGACACAATGTCAATGTCACATCTTCATACGTATTGGGTTTTCTATTCAAAAAACCTTAATATTCCAGTGCTTTGCTTTTGTATAGGTACTAACATTCTAATGGCATTTAAAACTTATCATTTAACTAAAATGTATACTTGATACTTCAACTATTAAAGAAGTTTGATGAATATTGATATTACAATGTCACTTTTAGAACAAAAAGTGACACAATGTCACTTCTTTGTCATACAAACTCCTAACTTGGCTGTCACAATGTATACATGATTTCTATAATTATAGTAATCTTTCTATTGGATGCATTTCCACCATCTCTATGTATTCAACAATCAGAAAAAACCATCCCAATAATCCTGTTTTGTTACTTTTGACATGAATATCATGTCACTTCTATACAAAAATGATATGTACCTACATTCTTTGCAAAGAAACTTTCAAAACCTACATTTTTAATCTGGTATATATGAAACTACATTCACCATCTACATGATATTTACAAGTAACATGTAGTCCTAGTTATCTCATATTACAAAAAAATATATCTTCAGAACAAAACAAAACAAAAATTCCAGTATCCTTTTTGCCTTGTCAAACATCCTTGACACCCAATCATTATTAGTATCGTAATTATCCACCTACTTTTTCTTGGCATATACATATAATTGAGTGGTCGAGTATTTTTTTGAACATGTGCAATGTTAAATGTCTTTAGCATCTCCTTCAATATTTTATTAATGAAATACATGGTGTACTTAATCACATTTATTCTGCAATCACCACTGAAACAAAAAAATGGCTCATTAACCAAGAATTAAAGGCATGCCATCAATTTCTATCTATCTGACATATAAAAATTCAAATTATTAGAAAGCAATCTAACTCGTTCTTTTGCTGTGGTAGTTTTGGAACCATGTTTACAACAAGTGATTTTTGTGCTCTTGTTCTAGAATGTGTTTGCCTTTAAAGAACCCGATGTGAAACATAAGATAAGGAATCAAAACTAAAAATGGTTGAATAGTTTCAAGTACAATAGGCTTCTTGACTATCCTATTGTAGGAACTATATACGTTCAAACACATCTCATTTCCTTATCAAAATGGTATAGAATCCAATAAGTTGAGTTAAACATCTTCAAAGGCATAAGAACCTGGTCAACATCACCCTAACTTGTGTTGCAATGCATGTACAATCCAATTGAATATGAAAGGAGAGAAATTTACTTCACAAGGACTAATGGGTCTATCAAGAAATCATCATACAAACCCCTAACTTGGATGTCAATGGAAAAGTCCGTAGTTGTAGCCTTAATGTTTATACCATGTTCATACCTTAACATCTTCTATAGATAATAAAAACACGCATCCACATGCTACAAAACAAGAATATTAAAAGAATCACTAATGTATTAATAAATTAGTTACATAAATTTTAAACCAAATATCGAACAAACAAAAAACTTATAATGTCATCCGAAGCCTTATTAGTTCTCGCAAATTCCTACCACCAGCAAGGACAAATACCAATATTCTCATAATTATAAGAAGAGAGGTCACATACAATTATACTTGTACAAGAATTATAACATGCTATGATTTTAATTTAATTAAAACATGTTTGTAGTAAAAAAGTGACATGCTTATAGTAAAAAGTTATATGATGTGTCACTTTCTTAGTAAAAAGTGACATGTTGTGTCACATACTTACTTATTTTTTGTCACAAAACCTTCATTGTACCAACTCTCAATTGCTTCAATATCAGGTCCGTATAGAGGGCACAACCCAACCTTGAATGCAAAATTACCTTCACCACACGCGTTGTAGTACCCACCATAGAATCATATTCATTATGCGAATGAGGCTGAAGAAGTATGACATGTTTCTTTTGCTACTTCAAATGTGCATCCAGAGTGACTTCATCATTAGTCTAAATGTCAGAAAAATATTAAAAAGTGTCAAGTTATATTGTAAAGAAACACAAAAATAAGTTATTCGGAGGAAAAATACTCAAACTAACAATTGCTTCTTCAAGTTTATGTTTAGCTAAAATAGCTGCCACAATCTCATCAACTTTTTGCCAATCTTTATCCTTCAATTCAACCTCATCATTTACTTCAATCCCACAAGTTTTAGATGATAATGCACAAACGGACTGAATGGTAAAAAGATCAAATTATGTAGTACAAAAACAAATATAACAAAATCAAAAATCAAAATAAAATATAAAAATAATACATCTTGATGCATTTTTTTGACTAAACTACACGCCACAACATCATCAGCAATCTTCCAATCCTCTTTATTTAATTCAACATCATCATTAAAATTTATTAAATCTTGATTAATTGTTGATGGACGAATAAGCTGACTCAAAAACAAAAAGGTCACATTATATAGTGCACAAAAATAAAAAAATATATCTCAAATTAAAAGTACAATACATTTAGAATTGAATAATACATTTCCAACCATAGTTTCAACTGGCATCTCAATACTCTTTTTAGTCGTGTCAAACTCAATACTTGATGAAAAATTAGGACATACATTTATATTTTTTTTTCATGTCCCTTGTCGTATTATTAGCTACATTTTTTTCACCATTCTAGACAAAAGAATAAATAAAAATTCACATGCATATCTAGATAAAAAGTGACATACATCTCCAAAAAGTGACATACATCTTCTAAAAAGTGACACGTTTTCTAAAAGTGACAAATATGAAAAGAATTCAAATTCATCTACTAAAAAAGCATGTTAAAGAACATATCATTCCAAACATTACATATATAGTTGTCTCCAAATTAGCCACATCAACTTTGTAATCCCCTATTTGAATTCTCTCCACGTTCTTAAAAGTAAAACATCTCCAAAAAGAGATATAGATCTCCTAAAAGTGACATACATTTCCTAAAAGTGACATACATCTAAAAAAGTGACAAACATCTCCAAAAAAAAGTGACATCCATCTAAAACAAGTGACATACATATAAAAAAAAGTGACAAAAAGATTTAAAAAAAAAAAGTGCGACATACCTTCAACATTTGCAGGTTCTCTTTGTTTTCAACAGTTGCCACACGTTCTAGAATTTCTTCATTAGATTCCACTTTCTCTTCAAGTTCTTTTATTTATTTCTAAATTTAAATATTAGATTGACCTTTTAATTCAAGCTCTGTCAATCGATTATGAATTTCTTCATTTGATTGTATTTTCAATTATATATGTCAGACATTTTAATATTATATCATTTGATTCCACTTTCGCCTCAATCTCCGCCAAACGTTTCAAATTTTCTTCGTTTGATTGAACTTTCACTTCAATCTCTACCAAACGTATCAAAATTTCATTATTCGATTCTAAATATCTCTGAAAATAGAAAAAGCTGAGAAAAATAAATTATAAATTAATAAACATAAATGATATAGAAAACATAAAAAGGTAAATAAATGTTCACAAACCTCAACCGTCTTCTCTTTCTCCAACCTTGAAGAACTTTCATGGCCAACTGATGGTTCTTGGGCTACAATCAACAAATTTGACTGGTGAATAATAGGATGCTCAAAGTCGTCATCATCATCAGCCTTGAAACTTGCAATTCACAAAACAAACTATCAGTATATGCCTCATCCTTCTCCGCTTCAGTTGGCCTAACAACATTGACTTCCAACTACAAAATACATATTCATGAATTTTAAATAATAAAACAAATAACAAATAATGATGAAAAATGTAAAGAAAAATAGCATAAATAATAAATAGAACTTACTTTAAGCAAGTCAAAAATACGGTTGTTCAATTGTAAGAATATTACATATACGTTAGAACTCCAACTCAAAATACAAGGAAGCAATAACTTGTACTTCAAACAAAACTTTTTCCCAGCTATTGTAGGAACAATCTTGTATATCCAAACTTGGAAAGCAAGAAGAAAGCCATTAAGCCTATACTCCAAAAAAATAATAATAATAATTTGAAGGACCTAACTTCATGATCTTCTTTGTCAATGCCTCTTTGTCAATGCCACCTTGAGAGACATCAAGGTCAAACTGTAAAGCTCCTTCCTCCATGGAAAAGATTCTATATCCCCCGAATCAACAAGTCTAAAAATTGAATCATCGACACATTTATGGTATGATGTGGCAAATAAGAATGATGAAACCATATAAATAATACCAATATCTACCACATCCTTGTCTACTGTATCAGATGACAACTCTTTATACACTTTTTTAACACACTCTGTTGAAATATTGTCATACTTCATGACATATAGGTCCTTAATCGTACTACTACACAGTCGGTACTTGGTAAAATCATCATTACCCAAACAATGAAGGAAAAACATTAGACAAAACTCATCAACACAAAATCTTACCGTTTTTCCGCTGATGTTGAACCACATTTCGTTTATGTTTGGTTGCTTCACCTGCTTTAATAACAATTGGTGAATCAACTGAGCCTAAATAACCATTTCTTTTAAATCAATGTACGGTCCAAAGCATATCTGCCTAATTTTTTTTTTTTGGAGTATCAATAAACTTGTCATTCAAGTATTTGATAACTATGTATGATGAGTAGAAAGTCACTTTGCCAAGAAACCAATAGTCCTGGAGAATCAACAATTCCCAGTCCTATAAAAAAATAACAAAAATAGTTGGTTAAATAATAGTTTTATAAAACCAACATATATTAAAGAAAAGTGACACGATCTGTCACTTTTTAGGTAAAAGGTCACACATTATTAAAGAAAGTGACATGCTTCGTCACTTTTTATAGAAATGTCGCACATACACTTTTTCATTAATGCAGTCTTGACGATCGAAATATGAAAAGCACAAATCAATTGTCATGCCACCTCAAAAAACACTATTCATACTATCTATTTATATAAAACTAAAACTCATCTTTAATTGCTCATCTCATCCAAGGAAAATAATAATTCATCTAAAGATACATATTTAAATTAGATATGCAATTGGATTTTGTAGAAAAATGACATTTGAAGAAACTGTTAGTTTGTATGTTCAAACATTTGATCGACAAAATTTGCAAATAAACAAAAATAGTTGGTCAAATAATAGTTTTATAAAACTAAAATATATTAAAGAAAATAATAGTATTACAAAACTAACATATATTAAAGAAAAGTGACATGTAATTTCACTTTAAGTAAAATGTCACACATTATTAAAGAAAGTGACATGATCTGTCACTTTTTAAAGAACGGTCACACACATTTTCTTTATGTTCTATTGACTCTCGAAAAATGAAAAGCATAGAACAATAAATATAACACCGTACAAAACACTGATCATACCATCCATTTGTATACGACTATCATCTTTAAACTTTTACTTACTCATCTCATCCAAGGAAAAGATTAATTGATCTAATGATACAAAATCAAATAGATATGCAATTGGATTTTGCAGAAAAGTGACATTTGAGGCTGGTCCTGAGACCACGCCAACGTGGTTTTTGCATAAATAGGTGTTTCTCCGAGGGATACTTCCAAGAGATCTTGGTTAATCTCGTCTGGCGGAGGACAACCTTTGCTTGACACTCTCCATTGGGAAAGGCTCTATTTTCTCGTTTTGGTTTCCCCCTTTCTTTCCCATAAGTCTGTCATACGAGTATACCAGAGGCTCAAGGTATTGAGTGATGATCCTTCCTCAATTCGAAAGACATTTCTGTATAAAAATATAGTTTTTTGAGCATGTTTGCATGTTCAAACATTTGAATGAAAAGTTTACTATTAAACAAAAATAGTTGGTCCAATAATAGTTTTATAAAACTAACATATGATAAAGAAAATGACATGATCTGTCAATTTTTAAGTAAAATGTTACACACATATTTTTTTATATTCTATTGACGCTCGACCTTACAAAAAACTGATCACACCATCTATTTGTTAGTTTGCTTTTCAAACTTTGTGCGTTTGGAATATGAACTGGCATATCAAGCCAGAAGTGTCATATTTTCATGTAGAAAAAACACAAATACAGGTTGGTGAACTTGAACATCAAATTTTGGTTTTTGTATGTCTTTAATGGTATCACTAAAATCTACAATTAAACCCACGCACTACAACTATTGCCAAATCAATGACACATTGCAATGATGCAATTAAAACAACGCACTGCAATCGTTGTCATTAATTTGGCAATGATTACAGTGTATCATTGATTTCTTAAAGGCACAATCATAAATCAGATAAGAATGGAAAACAAAAACGCAATTTCATATACAAAAAATAGGGTAAATAGCACCAAGGGTCTTGAAACTTTGAACGTTGTACGATGAAGTCCTGAACCTTTGTTTACTAGCAACTGTAATTCCTAACCTTTCAAACATACGCACCTGGGGTCCTTTTTGGACGAAAAATGTCAAAATTACTGTTAAATCATCACGTGCGCCACACATGATGACTTTTTGAAGGGTAAAACTGTCCAGCATAACTTAAATACACTAAACTAAAGAAGAAAATCAAAAGCGGAGTGTGTTTTCTAGAGGAGTATAAAAAATGGACATCAATGGAGTATCACTAAACTAAAGGAGAAAGCATTCATTATTGGACATCAATGGAGTGTCTTTTCTGGGTACATGGAGAACATTGCGGGATGTACTTGCTTCATCTTTATTGAAACCCATTTTCTGTAAAAATTGTGAATTGAAATTGAGAAGATGAGATTTTTATTTAATTTGATATGCAATTTGTTGAAGATCAGATTGATTTGGATGATTTTACACATGCTATTATTGTTTATTTCTGTATTTGGTTGAATTTGAGGATGGGGAGAGGAAAATGATTAATATGTGGCTTCTTCATATGAATTCACAAATTCTTTTGGTGCACATGAGGTGAAAAAAAGGGTTGTTTACTGTAATTTTTGATTTTCTCCTTTAGTTTAGTGTATTTGAGTTATGTTGGATAGTTTTACCCTTTAAAAAGTCATCATGTTTGGCTCGCATGATGGTTTAACAGTAATTTTGATGTTTTTCATCTCGTCCAAAAAGGACCCAGGTGCGTACGTTTGAAAGGTTAAGGACTCCAGCTGCTAGTAAACAAAGATTCAGGATCTCATCGTTACAACGTTCAAATGTTCGGGATCCCTGGTGCTATTTACCCCCAAAAAATATCTAAAAATGTAAAAATTAAAGTAAATTAAAAAAATCATAAAATATTAGAATAAATTGAAGTTAACATTTTGTTTGCAAGCCTGTTGAGTATTATTTTTCTTCTTCTTCAAAGATCTTTGGACCGGATCCAAATTCCTCTTCATCTCCGTCGATTGTGGAATAGTTCTTTCACCTTCCTCAGCCATAATTAGACATATAATGTTAAAATCAAGGACAATTGGATAGCAATTACTGATTAAAAATGGTAATAGCCTAAAATTCGTCTGAAATTGCCGAGTAAAAGAGAGTTAGGGTTTTTCTTATTTTTACCCTCCCGTATATCTACTTTATAAACGAAGTTATTTCTCAAAAATATTAAGAATGGTCATATTTTTTAATTTGTTTTTAGAAACTATTTTCAACTTCTTTTAATTAGGGATGGTAATGGGGCGAGCCTCATGGTGGTTTGGACCCCGCCCATGACCATGAATTGGCGGGTCATGGGCGAGGTGGCCCTTCGACCGCCAACCGCCCCGGTTAATTTTTTTTAATTTTTAAACTGAAAAAATAATTTAAACAAAAAGAATTAATTTTTTTATATATATTTGTACCAAACAAAACAACACAAAAATTATAAGATTGAGGTTACGGTGTAGTGGTTAAGATTGGTAGTTTACAAGTTTCAACCCGGATTCGAATCTTTTTTAGTTTATTTGTAGTGAAAATTATAATTTCTATTCTATTTTATGATTTTTTTTTAAAAAAATTTGCAAGGGGGGGCGGGGCAGTGTCATGGGGCGAAAAATTGCTTAAAACCCCCCTATTATCCGGCGGGCGGGCGGGCGGGCGGGGGGGGCAGGGCAGGCAGGTCGCGGATTTTTTGCCATCCCTACTTTTAATTTAGAGAAAATTTGGTCCATCCTTCTTCTTGTTTTATGAAAATGAAAAATCAGGTATTTGACTATTTTCAAAACAATTGCAGAAACACCTTGTACGATATATTCAACTTGATTTAAGGCAAATTCTTCTCCAAAATTTATGCATGATTCAATTGCCATATGTTTGGTAAAGATTTTTTGTGAATTATAAGCAGTGAGTCCTACAAAATGTGTAGCTAAAAAATGGATAAAAATTGTGGGTTCTACAAAATATGTGTAAATAAAAATGATAAACCCAAATCCCTTAATTTTCTCTCAAGAATATTTACTGATTCTTTCGAAATCAGCAAAACCTCCTGAATTCTTTGATTGAAACCCTAAACAAAAAATCTCTGTCAATATTTTTAACATTATCCACTTAAATCAGTAATAAACATCCCAAATGGCAGTAACTCGTTCATCTCCGATGAAGAATTCCACAGCGAAAAAGGCTTTGAAAATCCGCCATAAAGATGATGGAAAACAACCATCATAATAAAAAAATAAAAATAAAAAAATATATTGATAAGGTATAGTGACAGTCAGGGTAAATCGTCATCAAAATCGAAGAAGAAGAAACATGCCATAGATTTTAAATTTTTACTCACTTTGGTTTTTATGGAATTTTATTATATATTGGTTGACAGAATAGTTCTATTCTGTGCTTGCAGTTTGTGTATTGACTTTTGCTAATAATGTATTCCATTGTTAGTTGTACCTATAGTGAAATTTTACATAATTATTTTATATTAGTTGTAACATTTTTCTTTTATAAAAAGTTATGCGGGATGAAATGGTGATATTTCTGGAAAATTAATTGTTATGGTTTAACATGGTGATATTTTCGAATTAGATATTGATATAGTGATTTTGGGAAGTAGTTAATGTTAATATAGAATCATGGTATTCTTTTTTCCATAAATTTGCAAGTGGCAGAATCGGGAATTTTTTTTTTAAGGTGCCTAAATTTTTTGCTAGCGCAAGGAAACTTTTAGATTGAAAAACATCAAATGGTGAGTTTAAAAAAGGGAAAATTGCCTATAAGTCACTTCTACATGACTTGTTTTAAATTAGGTCAAAAAAAAATTTTTAATTGTGATTAAGTCATACTTTCAATAATATTTTAAATTAATTCCAAAATCACCCCTATAATCCATATTTTCTATCCACGAGTTCTTCCACCCCAACAAACCTCCTCCACATCCACCTCCACCTCCGGCTCCGGCGAAAACCTTCTCCACCTTCGGCGAGCTCCGACGAATGCTTCTACGGTGCAATGTCATTTTTTAATTCCCTGCGCGTTCAGTGGAAGAGGTCACTTTTTAATTCCGCCACGATTTGGGTACTATTTTTTGGCGTGGGGGCTGAATTTGATGGTGTGAAGCTGGGTATGGGTGCAATGAGGATGACCGAATGTGGTCCAGTGAAGTCCGGGTCCAGTGGTATTGGGTCGGGTCTACCATAAGAAATCTGGTTCTGGTTTCTTGTTTTCTGATCATTTTGCACACATGAATAGAAATCAAGTCGTGTTTATTAGTTGTTGGAGTCAGATGGGCTTTTGTCTATGATTCAAATTTCAGACGTCTGGATGAATATTTATATAATGGAAGATTATGCAAGAGAATAATGGCATATGGTTGACAGGGATGGTGCCTGGCATTTTTCCAATCTGTTAGACTGGTGAATATGTTTTCCTTACAACACACAAGCAAGTATTGGTTTATCAAAGAAATAGCTGAGTTTGGAAGGAGATGTATTCTGTGAAGAACAATGCCACCCTGCCATTGTGGTTCTCTGTCAATAAGGTATAAGGTGTAGATGCTCGATTGCATACTTGATGTTGGTGATTTAAATTTTGAATGTACATGTCTAATTGAGTTTTTTTTCTTATACTCTTTGGTACTGTTAATGTATCCGTGACTGACTTGCAAAGTTTGCAATTTAGTCATCAACCAAAGCTTTGAAGTAGTGCTAGATTGTGTAAATCAATGATGGTGATAGTTTCATAAAAACATGTTTCATGGTTCTATGATAAAAGTTGGTCATTATATTATTTATCTGTGTTGTTAATTAGTCATGAAAGTTGTTTATACAAAACATTATCACAAAAACAGTATCACAATAGAAATCGGCATAGAATTCGCATACATGCTCAGAATTTTTATTATAATATGTTTTTGAAATGGTTTCGACGAGCCGATCAAGACCAGTTGCTTTGCCACTGCGTACGATGGATTTTAGCTATTTGAAGTCGTCTCTTTAACTTAAAATGACAATCTTTAATTTTTCTTGTCAAAACAGTAACATACATATTAAAACAGTATCACAAAATATTATCATAATAGAAATGGCATAGAATTCGCATACGTACTCGGAATTTTTATTATAATATATTTTCGAAATTGTCTCGACTAGACGGTCAAGACCAGTTCATTTGCCACTACGTACGATAGATTTTATCCGTTTGAAGTCATCTCTTTAGCTTAAAATGACAATCTTTAATTTTATTGTCAAAACAGTAGTATACATCCTCTAAAACAGTATCACAAATAAATGTTATACATGAAAATATGTTGTTCAAGTCCATTCATACTGTTTGTATTCAATAACATTTTCATAGATTAAAACAGCATCATAGATGTTTTACTAGTTGAAGTAATTAAACTGTTCTTAAAATACTCCATTAGTATTATAAGACCATTGATACTACTTGCACTCAATAACATTATCATATATTAAAATAGTATCATAGATAAAATAAAGAGATTGATACAGTATCATAGGTTGAAACATTATCAAAGATAAAAGCATGATATAAGTATACCAATTCACATTAATTCAAATAAAACGGTATCATAGATAAAACAGTATCATAAAACTAAGCATAAGATATTTTAATGGTTGAAGAAATGATATTTTTTAATACAGTATCATAGGTTGAAACATTATCATAATAAAACAGTATCACAGATAAAAACATGATATAAGTATACCAATTCACATTATCTAAATAAAACAGTATCATAGATAAAACAGTATCATAAAACTAAGCACAAGATGCACAAGATATTTTAATGGTTGAAGTAATGATACTGTTTTAATACAGTATCATAGGTTGAAACATTATCATAATAAAACAGTATCATAGATAAAAACATGATATAAGTATACCAATTCACAGTATCTTTTGATATTGTTTTAATCCATGATACTGTTTGAATGTCTTACTTTTAATCCATGATACTGTTTTGTTTAGGTAATGTGTATTAGTATATTTTGATATTGTTTTAATCCATGATAATGTTTTAATCCTATGATACTGTTTGAATGTCTTACTTTTAATCCATGATACTGTTTTGTTTAGGTAATGTGCATTATTATACTTTGATATTGTTTTAATCCATGATATTGTTTGAATCTATGTGGAATGAATTTTATTTATGATACCGTGCTTTTATCTTTGATATTGTTTAATTATGACAATGTTTGAACCCGTGATACTGTTTGAATGTCTTTGTTTTGTCTATGATACTGTTTTAATCCATGATAATATTTTGTTTAGGTAATGTGCATTAATATAAATTGATATTGTTTTAATCCATGTTTTAATCTATGATACTGTTTTGCATAATACAGTATCAAACAAACATATGACTAATTAAACAGTATCAAAGATAAAAGCATGATATCATAGTCATGTGTGTTGTTTGATCTTCAGATATGCAAAACAAGATCACAAAAACAAGATCACAATAGAAATGATCATAGATTTTGCACACGTGCTCAGAATTTTTATTATAATATGTTTTCGGAATGGTCTCGACGAGACGGTCAAGACCAGTCGCTTTGCCACTGCGTATGATGGATTTTACCCATTTGAAGTCGTCTCTTTAGCTTAAAATGACAATCTTTAATTTTTTTTTTCAAAACAGTATCACAAATCCTCTAAAACAGTATCACGGATTCTTTTGCTGCAAATTAAAGCTCTTCCAAGGTATTTCTTGTTACCCTTAAAAGCAAACACATACTTCACTAGAGCAATGCCAAGATGAAGAAAGAATAATTGCTCACTATCATTAAAAACAAAGAAAAAAAATCAATAAATTTCACTATCATTAGAAACAGTATCATATATTGAAACACATCTATTGAAACAGTATCAAGCATTTTACATGATCTAACATAAAACCCTAACTCACAACAACTACATTATCAAAAACTAGTTGAATCAGTTCATCCAAACTCCATTCATTAACTGCATTGCATATGTTTCAATTGGAACAATATCTCAATATTTTCATGATTATTTTTAACCGAAAATGGTTACTTCATACAAAAAAAAAAATAAAACAATATGTTTGCCATTGAAATATCAGTTTTTGAATTGTTTGTATGCAGTTACAAGTTATGGTGAGAAGAATCAAACACAAGAAGAAGATGAAAATTGTTAAAAGTAAATGAAGGAGTTTGTAAACAGGCATTGAAATGATTTTGTTGGTTTTTACATGTTTAAATGACAGTTTTTACAATTGGAGGGTATATTGGTCTTTTAGTAATAAAGTATGACTTTAGTTGAATTAAGATTATATCATATGACTTTTCAGCTCACCATGGCGTTAACAGTGACCGGCCCAAAATTTTCCCTATAAAAAAAACGGGTCAAAGATGGCTTTTCGAAATGAATTTAATAATTGTTATGAAACTAGAAAAGTAGAGAGAAAAAGAGAAGAGAATAGAGAGAGTAAAAACTCAAGTCTATTAATTTATTATAACAATGACCCTTATTTATAGGGTTCCAAATAGAGTTACAACCATATTAGAATACACTCTTCTGGAGTAAGTAGATAACTACATAGACATCTAGATACAACTAAATAGTCATTCATCATTATCTATAATTTTACAACACTCCCCCTTGAATAACTTATTACACAATAATTGATTCATTATTTGGCAAAAATCAAATGGGACAAAAATACCAATAGAAAGAAAAAATTTATCAAAAATTGGAGTACTCAAATGCTGCCTCATTAAAACCTTGTCAGGAAAACCCAGTGGGACAAAACCTGAGCGAAGGAAAAAGAGTACAGCTACTCCCACTGATTTCAACCAATGGAAAAAACTTGTATCGAGCTATCCATATCTTGTGCGTCAATGTCTTCAATGTCGTCATCTTGTTAAAATTTGTATAAAACAATTCTGGTAAAATGTGCTCCATGTTATAACCTCCAGCAATATCATCTCCATACACTATCTCTAGTTGACTATAATCAGCATGATGGTCTGATGCAATTATATTAAAAATAGATCTTGTATTTGTTCCCTTCAGGGGTCTCATATACAATTTATAATATACGGGAGTATAACCATAAGGTTATGATGAAGGTAAATATTTTGTAGGTTATAGACATCCATAATTATAAAAATTATAACACTTCTAATTGGATATCATTTACACAAAGAATATGCCTCATTAAAACCTTACTAGGAAAAAACCATTTGGGAAAAAATCATAGTAAAGGAAAAAGAGTACATAATTCTTTTAATACGCCATGCAAATTGCCTCATTAAAAACCTTGCCAAGAAAACCCAATGGGACAAAACCTCAGTCAAGGAAAAGAGTACAATGCGTATTTACTCCCCCTCATTATAATATTAGTTTAGATCTGTACTTTGATCGATTGAGTTCTCGAAAAGTTGAACTGTATGCTTCAGGCATATTAAATCCTCCAGGAATTTATATATATTGTTTTATTAGTCATGCCAGATGAGTTGGTTATAACAATATTCATTATATGCATATATGTCATGCATTGACAGACTAACAAGATATCAACTTATGATTTCTTTACATAAGTCTTTGCGAAATTTATAATGTTAAAAGTCGTTCATTACATATTACGACTTCATTTTCTCATTTCTTTTTCGCATAAATATACACATTTAGGTGCTCTGACTATAGGTCCGAAAACTTCAAGTTTCTCTAGTTAGTTCAATTTACTTGGATTGCATCCTTTTATTTGGCCAATTAATTCTTTGACAGATTTCTTTTAATATCCTCACTACCTTTTATAATATGAAACGCTTCTTTATATACAAAAGTGTTGTCAACAACATTTATTTTTGAATCCATTTCTTTCTCATAACGACATAACTTAATGAGATCTTTTCATTTTATTATTTCAGCTAGCTGAACCTCTTCTGGGGTTTTATAATTAGTTATGTCTATATACTCTCGAAGAGTATACATCTCCTCAATAGGACCATCTTTATAATTGGCTCCATTTTTAATTTGAGAATTTTGAAATCAAATATCACCACACTTCAGGCGTGTCATTAATTTACCTGATATAATGTTAATGGATTGTCCTTCAAGGACGCTAATATAAATTGGAGCATTTAGAGCTGGTATATGAGATTTGATTTAATCTCTTTGGTCAGTAAATGCATCTGTCAATTGTATAACTTACAAATGAGTTATTTGTTGAACTTCTGGTTCATATTGTCTTGTGCAAGGATCTAGAAAATATAATATACTGCATTTTTATGTATTCTTTCCAACTACTTAATTTCTCTCCCCTGATGTTGAAAAAACTGTCTTATCAAAATAACATTCGAAATACCATATTATAAAATATCACCCGTTGGGACTTAAGATATTTTATAATGTTCCATACTAAACATGTATTCTCAACATTTTTCAAAGCTCATCTTAATGTACTATGGTGGATCGATTGTACATATATTGCACTATCAAAAATCATTAGATGGATAATATTAGGCTCTGACCATAAGCCAACTATAGCGGGAGTAACTTTGATGTTGACATGATGCGTATAAGTATTTCAACATATAAAATAGCATTCCCTAGACAAAAATGGGAAGCGCTTTGTTCTCAATAGTAATGGTTTAGAATTTAATTGGAGGCGTTGAAAAACAATATTGCTAAACCATTTAATATCATCTCAACTAATATTTTTAAAAGTTTGAGATTTAGACTCACTAGTATTGACAAGACACATCACCGTCTTAGTTGTATAATCTAAAAATTATGCTCACAATTTAAAATTTGAGCAAGTAATCTCGCAAACTTCAAGTTGCGAATAATAACATCATACAATCATCTAGTAGATGTATCTATTAGATACAAATAATATATAGATGGTCAACATGGAAAGTGATGGGCCCCATAAATCACCTTAAATAATTTTCAGAAATGCAGGGAATTCAGTCCCGATTTTACCTAGTGAAGGTCTACTAGTTTATATACAATGAGAACAAGCATCATATGAGAATTTATTATATTGAAAAATCTTCTGGTTTTCAATAGATATTCTCATTAATATTTCACATCATATTGATCCGGGATGGTCTAACCGGTAATGCCAATTAATAAAAATTTTAAGACATTGAACTTCTGGTTCAATATAGTATTTTTTAAGAGTATCAACACTCTAATATTACACAATATTAATATTCTAAAATTGTAAAATTGTGCTTCTTTAAGAGCAACAACACGATTTTTTTCTAGAATATTGATATGTATAAATTTATGCTTCTTTAAAAGCAGTCGTATAATATTCGTTTAATTAAATTATGCTTCTTCAGGAAAATATTAATATACTATAAATTTGTGCTTCTTCAGGAGCAATATCAAAATATTAATATATGTAATATTGTGTTTCTTTAGGAATTACAATGCAATATTCTCCAAGAATATTGATTGAATATAAGGTTGTTGTTCTTCAAGAGCAATGACACAATACAAAATAATTTATCGATTAAGTAAAAGTTTTCACTAAAGCAATCAATCAATTATTATATAATTTGTATTAATCAATTTAACATAATATGATTTATATGCTTTCCTTCGGGGATAAGCATTAGTTGATTAATTACTTATTTATATCACAATTTAATTATGTGATATGATATTCTTCGAAACATGTGCTTCTTCTAGAGCACAATAAAATATTATTTCGACTACTGCTCAATATTTTTCTGATATAACGTCGTAAAAATTAATATTCTTCTGGAATATTTAAATTGTAACGTTATGCTTTTCAGGAGCAATTAATATTCTTCTGGAATATTTAAATTGTAATGTTATGCTCTTCAGGAGCACCTAATATTTTGTCAAAATATTATACGTTGTGCTTCTTCGGGGGCGGCAACAAATCATTATTCTGAACTAAAGATTTGTTCTTCAGGAGCAATAATATAATATTCTAATAGAATATTATATCTTATAAAATTAGGCTCTTCGAGAGCAATTAAAATTCTACTGAAATATTAATGTAATATAAATCTTTGCTTATTCTGAATCAACAATAAAATATTCTTCTAGAATATTTATATGTGAGGTTATGTTATATTCGAGAAAAACAACAATGTAATATTCTTCTGGAATATTACCAGATTTGTGAAAAATAACATAATTAACAATTAATCTTGTTTAAGAATTGATAATACATTAGTAAACATGAAAATATAGTGCATGTACATTTAAAAATAATAGTCACAGGCAATCACATGTAAATTGTTTACTATAGAGTTGATGCGTGCATTGAACAACACTTATGCATGGTTAAAATATTCAATTAAAAGGAAAAAGATTCCTTTAAAAGAATAATTAGTAAAAGACAAATAATTATGTTTTTCTGGACTTTAATTATGTGATCATAATTTTACCACCTCATTAGTTAACTTCTCATCATAATATGAAATCCACATAGGTTAAAAGAGAGAGATAAAGAGATGTACAGAAATTAAACCTCGTAATTGGCACCTTCCACCAATTAATCGTCTGAAAAATGTGAGATTGGATTCCAACTAATTTTCCACCAATATTTTCTGGCACAAAGAAAAATCACGTTAGTTTACTTAATTATTTAGAACGTCGTGCTGATAACGTGTTATGAAACTAGAAAAATGGAGAGAGAGAGAGAGAAGAGAAGAGAATAGAGAGAGTAAAAACTCAAGTCTATTAATTTATTATAACAATGACCCTTATTTATAGGGTTCTAAAGAGAGTTACAACCTTATTAGCATACACTCTTCTGGAGTAAGTAGATAACTACATAGACATCTAGATACAACTAAATAGTCATTCATCATTATCTATAATTTTACAACAATAATCTTATTTTTTTTCTTATAATTCTTATTTTGACATCACCTCTTTCAACTTATTTTTGAACCATGTTCTTCACTCGTCGGTGTAAATTCTTGATACCATTTCGATATATTCACGGCAAACTTCGTAAGGCATGTTTTGGATTGAAAATTGTTAAACAGAGAATTCAAAATAACAAGTTAAATATGACTACTAAAATGGATATAATAATCCGATTTTTTATTTTACAATTATCGTATCTCCTGTCGGCTTATTTTTGGGTTATAATTTTTTGTTCGTCAAAGTAGATTCTTTATACCATTTGAAAGTATCCATAGCAGACTTCATAATGTATTTTTCAGATTAAATAACCGTTAAAAAATGGATAATTCAAAATAACAATTTAAAGACGACTGGTAGAACTGAATATAATAATTTAATTTTTTACATTTAATTTGGCATCACTTCTTTCAGCTTATTTTTGAACTATATTTTTTCACTCTTCGGTGTAGGTTCTTAGTACTGTTTCAAAGTATTCATGGTAAACTTCACAACACATATTTCAGAATGAAAAATTGTTAAATGACGAGTTTAAAATAATAAGTTAAAAGTGACTGATATAATTAAATTTAACATATTCATTTTGTTTTCTATTTTAAATGTCAATTTAATTAAAATTCTATTTTACGTTAATTTGACTCTTCTAGCTCGTATGATTAAATATAAAATATATAAAAATAAAATAGAGATGTTATAATATGTTCCTAAATAATTTTTTTTAAAAAAATTAAAAAGAGTAAAGAAAAATTAAAACATTGCGGGGCCCAAGACCCCAAGACCCTTCGCTCTACCAATTCTTACAAAAGATTTTAGTTAAAGTTGAGTTTCTAGGGAACCAGGGTGTTCTCCTCCACTTAGTGGGGAAACTTATTTTTCCCACTAATCTATGTGGCAAGACACATAAGCATGATGGAGCCCACCTCAAAATTAAAAAAAGGGTCAACACCCTCATCCATACACCTTCCCCTTATTTCGACTCCCCCCATTTCAGCTCCCCCAATCTCTCTCTCTCCCCATTCCAATCAATCTCCAATATGTACCCTAGAAATCCACCACCGTGGAACCATGCCGGCGACCCACTATTGTCGTCGCAGTGTGCTCATACGCACCTCTCTCACCTCTGTCGCCATGTTTTACCACTACTTTCTTCCCTCCGTGCGTGCCCTCGCTATTCCAGTTGCTCCTCTATCGCCGTGTTTGTTCCAATAGCACAGCTCCTGCACTCGCCTTAAAAACGACAGCCGAATCCAGTATGAGCATCATTTCACAATTTCGTGTCATTGGATGTTTTTATTAAAAAGCAATCGGATACTTATTATTGTGTTTGTTGTGAACCGGTGAATGTGGTCAGAAAACTACATCTGAGGGTCAGAAAAATTATTTCTACCCAATGATTTTATAATGATAGGGTTTGTACGTGTTGTTGAAATCTGAAATTTTTGCGGTAATTGGTACCTTTGATGCAAATTTGTTCTGAATGGGGTAGGAAAACACCCTTGTAATTGAGTAACGGGCTATGTTGATCAATGTTAATGATTTTGTATGATTTATTCCATTTCGGTAACTTAGACCATTTGTTCCGTATCTTGGCTTGGCAGCCCAGACGACATGAGAATGGGGGTCTTGTGTACTTTCATGCAACAGGTGTTCTGCAGCCATGGCGGTGCAATATGCATCTAGTCTGAAACATGATCTGAGCCTAATATATATTTCTAAATTTTTAATAGATTGTATGCCGTATGGAATTTATTGGTATTCACGTGATATTTGTGTAATATTCGAATAACAGATAGGTAAGGAATGTCTTCTTCTAGTGGAAATGATCCCCAGCCACGACTTAGATGTAGATGTGGTACGTATATGAGGATTCATACCTCATACTCTGAAAGAAATCCAAATCGTCAATATTGGAGATAGTATGAAGGTGAGTGACCTTTCATCTTGTAGTTTTTGGATTGGATAATTGCGTTGATTTCAATTAAATTTTACTATTGCAGGATAGCGTAATGTGCGGGGGGGTTTAGTTGGGCTGATGAGGTTGAATCTAATGTGGGATGACAGTCTGAAGGACGTGAACATACAAGTACAGATTTGACTGAATTGAAGTGTGATATGCGGAGGTTAATTGACAAGGTAGAGAAGTTAGAAGACACGGTGTGTTCACTTCGGCTTGAATTGAGAAGGGGAAACAGTTGCTGGGATTTCGTCATGTATTCATGTATTGCTGTTTTTGTGTTTGTTGTAATTAATTTATGTGTATGAATTATGAGTCCACTAAGTATGACAATGTGGAAAATGTATATGTAATGGGGTATTTGTAATGATAACAGCTACTTTTCAACATTATGGGATTATTATTATTTAGTTTATTAGCTTTTAAGTTTTGAATGTTTACTTATTTTTTTAATGGAACAAGTGTTTTAGGTATTCATAAAAATAATGACCCATGAAAACTAATGATAGAAGCTGCATTTGAACTTAAGCATTACACAATAGAAAAGCTAACTACAAATATAAAAAACACAGTTTATAAATTGATTCGATCCAAAGTGCTAAGGACCATATTGAAGGCAAATCAAAGGCTAATCGAGCATTGGAGGACCAAAATGAGCGTGAAACAAAGTATGGTGGTCAAAACGCGGAAGGTTGCCAAAATGGCATGGGCGATCGCCCAAAGCCATTTCCTAAAAGCAGAATGTCATTTCATGATCGCCCAGGCATAATTCGGCAAAAAAATTTGATTTTGAGCAGTTTTAGTTTCCTTTTTTATTTAGAACTCTATTTTGTTTAGTTTTTAGTTATATTTTCATTTCGAACTCCTATTTTAATTAGTTTTAATTATTTCTAAATTAAATTAGGATTTTGTGGGTTCCGAGAGTCGAGTCTCAACGGGTTCACATCATAAATTATCAAGCAAACGCTAGTTATAAATTATCCATTTGATTTACTACAAAACACATTCAACATGTACATACTACAAACCAAAATGAAAATTAGTACTAGAAAGTAAAAGTAGCATCATCTCTCCCGTCATCCCGTGGGTCATCGTAGTCATATTGTGTCTCGGGAAAGTTACCGACATTTGACCTATCATGAAGTCTCAGGCAAGTTCTTTTGTCATGTCCATTTACACCGCAAACTGAACATTGGCTACTACATCTTGCCATGGCCTTCTCTTTCGAAGACTTTAATCATTTTCCACATCCCTTAGCTCGAACTCCACTGGGATCTTCTATTACTTGTTGGACCTCACGACTTTGGATACTGGACTTGCTTTTGTCGAAATTCCCACCATCGTCAATTTTCTTCACTCTCAAATTCAACCTTTCAAACTCACCCATTAAAAACGTAATGCAAGCATCTGTTAAGGTCGCATCATCCACCAACACTTTAGCCTTATGTGATAACAGCCCATGGCATCCTATTAACGATTGGATAGAAGAGTCGTCCCTATAGTTACTTTCACGAGTTTCGCATTCAAGACCCCTTTTGGCATTTTTTGTCCAACGTCGCAATATATATTTTTCTGGAAGTAGGAGCACTTGTTTTTTCTTGAGAAAACAAATCATGTGGTGACATGGATAACCATTGAAATCAAAAGTTCGGCAACTACATGAAACAAAGTCAGTGTCTGTGTAATATTGCAGCTCCCAGTGCCTATCAAAATTCTGTCCATGCTCTAATCTCTAAACACCATATGTTTTCATGAAGATGAAAGTTTCTTTCTTCGAGCAAATGTATGAATTACTCTTTACAACTTCATTCTGAAACAACGTAAATACCTTCTTCGTGTAGATTTGAACAATTTGACTTTCCATCATAACACTTAACGTCACCCATGGTTGTTCATTAAGATCAACATGGTTTGCTACTAATTCGTCGTGGCGTTGATGACTCAATGCCCTATTGAACCTCGTAATGAATCCCATCAGTGAGTTCTTTTTGTTCACATACTTCTTCAGAAATGAGTGCCCACTCTCGGATCGTTGGCTACTAGACATACCTGCACTGAAGATGTGTTTAATGTACGCTGGTACCCATCGACTACGGATATCATACATCGTTTGTAGCCATTCATGACAATGCAAACCTGTGTTGACCATTGCTTCATTCCATCGCTCCTCAAATTCGGCAGGGAACTCTGCATTTTTTATAACACGAACTAGCAAATGATACTGCTCATTGTACACCGTCGCATTTATTTTTCTGAAAACTTGTTTAAAATGTGCCAGATACAGTATCTATAGAATGTTGATGGCATGACTATTGATATGGCCTTCACAATTGCAGCATCTTGATCGGTTATAATCATTCGAGGCGCTTGATTGGAGTTCGATTGCATGAACTTGGACAACAACCACACAAATGACTCTGTTGTTTCGTCACTCAAAAATCCACACCCAAAAATAATATTCTGACCATGGTATTTACTCCTACGAAAGGGGCAAATATCATTGAGTACCTATTTGTGTTGTATGTTGTATCGAATACCACGACATCGCCAAAAAAAACCAGATGACCGTCGAGATTCTGCATCAGCCCAATAACAACGAATAAACTTATTTGCATCGTCCACCTCATAGTCAAAGTAGAAGTTTGGATTTTTCTCTTTCTCAAATGTGAAATGTTCAATTAGGGTTTCAGCATCATGACCCCTTTGCTCTTCTCGAATGTTTCTTTCATGATTTCTAATATCTCTCTCCATACACCCAATTGATGATAGACCACCTGAATCTATCTCCATAAGCCGTAACTGCTGGCACGGGGTCTATTAGCATCAGCAAATTGTTGACCAAGTGCTTTCTTTGTAGTCGTTATAGTCTGGTGAGATCTTAACAAATGCACTCGACTTAGAGTAGTGAGAGTATGATTGTATTCCTCAACAAATTTGTTGACTATCCACATTTGTCCCGTTTGTTGCTTCACCATTGCTAATCTAGTGCAACATCCGACTCGTGTCTGCCCACGCTTTCTTTCCCCAGCACGCGGCACAGAATCTTTATGTTTCTTCTGATATGTATCCTCTGGTTTTCCTTCCTTCGAACAATCAAACAATTTCCAATATATTTCGTTAGTAACCTTATTCTTTTTATTGTTCTCAATTCTTGCATTAAATCCAGCTTCCCGGGCATATTGATTATAAAATTGGTAAGCCGCCTCATGTGATGGAAATTCTTGCCCAGTTGCGGGAATACTATGAACAACAACTTGAGAAACATACACTTTGTCATCAATTTGTGATTCCATTCCTGTCATAATCTAAAATCCAACATTAAAATTACCAAGTTATCTTGTACGTATTAAAATATACTTTAATAACCAAGGTCTTCATTTTCATTTTCTTCCATGAGCATACTATTTAAGACTTGCTGCATTTTTGGAGTTATTCAATTTTCTGCATTCAAATATAATAACTTGCTGCATTTTTTTATACATTCAAATTTCCCATTACAATAAAAATATTCATACTTTTTAAGAGAGTGTAGGAGAGGAGCAACCGGAACAGCGAGGACACGCACGAAGGGAAGAAAGCGGCGGTAAAACACGGCAACAGGGGCAAGAGAGGTGCGTATGAGCACACTGCGACGGCAATGGTGGGTCACCGGCGTGGTTCCACGGCGGTGGATTTCTAGGGCACAGATTGGGGATTGATTGGAACGGGGAGAGAGAGATTGGGGGAGCTAAAATGGGGGGAGCCGAAATGAGGGGAGGGTGTATGGGGGGTGTTGACCCTTTTTTTTTAATTTTGAGGTGGGCTCCATCATGCTTATGTGTCTTGCCACATAGACTAGCGGGAAAACTAAATTTTCCCACTAGGTGGAGGAGAACACTCTTGTTCTCAAGTAGGGAATGTAAGATAGAAGAAGGGGAGACAATGTTCGAATAAGAGGTTGAATTGTTACAATCACTATTACCTTACACACATTGTTTTCTTATAAATTACACAATGTGTTACTTTGATGTTTATACATTTCTAGTGTTATTTTTTTTTTTACCACTCTCGTCTACACTAAACATAAATTTAAGTTGATTAAATTGTATTGTAATTTGCAATTTAATCATATATGTAGTGACATTTTTATTTTCATATGTAATTTAAAATTATTGCAAACTTTGTTATATTTACCAATTTTGAAACTTTACAAGATGATTTAAGTACTGGATTGTTTGAACATCCTACGCAGGATTGATTGCCGCGTGTTTTTTATAAAATATGTCAAATTCTTAATTAATATAAAATTAAAGAGATGAAAGACAACTTTATAGTGAACGAGACATGTCACCATTTGATAGTGTAGCTATTTAAATATGGCCAGTTCAAACAAGAAAGTGGTCATCGTGCCTACAAACGAAGCGGCCGAAGATAGCGCAGAAGGCAAAATAGAACAATGCTTAATGGTTTTGGCAGCAGTTTATTTAAAAGTCATTGAGGTATTTATCAAATGCATATCATCATAGCGATGTCTTAAGGTTCAAACAATTAAAGACAAATTAAGTAAAAATGGAATAATATGATAAGCCAAAAAAAGAAAAAGGATTGACCTTATATAATATTTTTAATTACTGCAACTCTATTCTTTTCTTGGTCTTTTGTTTCAAATGCATTGCGGGGAAAGTGGCGCAAATGGTTCCTAATTTTTGTCCTTATTGTGCAAATAGTCTTTAATCTTTATTTTTTAGAGCAACAGTCCTTAACACATGTGTTTTAGTGCGCAATTAGTTTTTTATTGATAAAAAAAAGACAAATATGCCCTTATTTTTATTTAAATAATTTTTCAATTGGATTTTTAATCTTTGTAAAAAGTACAAATGAGTTCCATATTTTTATTTTTTTATAAAAAATTAAAAAAAACTAACAAATTGATAATATTAAATTATTTTTTATATTTTATGAACTATTATAAAATAACTAAAATTTAAGCTCATAATTATTAACAGACGTGTTAATTAAAATTATTTTATTATTATTAAGTAATTATTAAAATTTAAAATTTAATTTTATCATTACAACATAAAAAGAAAAATAACTTTGTCACAAACTTGATACTCAAATATTATTATTTAATTGAGTTATTCATTTATTAACTACAAATATTAGAGCTCAAATTGTATTCTTTATATTTTAATTTATAGTTTTATTATCGTTCAAAAATAAAGAATACAAAATGTGTAAATTAAGTTTTGTTACTATTTTTATGTTAAAAAAACACAATAAGATTGGTTCAATATCATAAAATTATATACGCTATTTTGTTATTTATTTAACTTAATTTTTATTCAAGTTTTTCCAATGTTTTAAAAATGAACCCGTACATCAACCCGGAAAAGTGAAAGGGTCAAGAGTCAAAGGGTCGAACCGGGGTTGACCCAAGGTAGACCCGGTGATCTTTTAAAAAAATTTAAAAATTTACAAAAAAAATTTAAAAAATGAAAAATAAGTTTTTAGAAATCACAAAATTGCTCAAAAGCAATTTTTTTGGTTTTTCATTCTTTTAAATCCATTTCGTGCAAGGAAAGAAATGAATTTCAATGGTCACTTACAATTAATTGTGAAAAGAAATGATTTTTAAAATCGGTAAAATTGAGAACGGTTCAACGGGTTCCTAAAAACCGAGTGGGTCGACGGATTTTTAAATAGATGGTTTTTCTGTATAACCAACCCGGTTTTATGACCGGTTCCCAGTTTTACCGGTTGAACCGAAAATTTGGCCGAGCTTTCGATAAAACTGAGTTTTTCACATCACATAACCATTACATATACCTAAAGCGCAATAATTTTATATTTTTTTTTTATGAAAAAT
Organism: Forsythia suspensa; assembly: GCA_023638005.1. Lineage (NCBI taxonomy): Eukaryota > Viridiplantae > Streptophyta > Magnoliopsida > Lamiales > Oleaceae > Forsythia > Forsythia suspensa. The sequence continues at coordinate 17,848,937 of CM042666.1, forward strand.
TTAATTGGCACGACTATAGTGATATATTTAATATGCTAAATTAAATATTGTTTGATAAATGTATCAGACTTATTTGCACATTTTGCAAAGGTTATAAATTTAATTGCAATTTTTTAATTAAATTTAAGAGTATTTTTGTCTTTTTATTAAATAAGATCAATTGCATACTCAAAATCATAGGTTAGGAACTGTTGTGTTAAAAAACAAAAATTATGAACAATTTGCACAATAAGAGCAAGAGTTAAGGACCACATGCACCAATTTCACAATGCATTGGTGTCTTACAAGTTCTCCAATTGTGACTATTACTCCTGCACCTTCCACGCTTAGCTACAGGAAATTCCAGCGACACCCAGACCAGTGCATTCATTTCTCTAATTCCAATTGCCACTGTAATTGATAAATATGTTAAGGCATCCTTTACTGTACAAGTACAAAAACAACGTATCATCTAAGTTTTTAATTGATACTAGTCTTGGCACGTGCGTTGCACGTTTTGTAGATGTCATTGGATCTGTAGTTGTTAATAGATTGAATGAATGAAGTATAAATAACTACAATTAGTACATATATCAGTTGGTCTTGGAAACTTTGTAAAAGGAGTTAGTTTAGTTGGTTAAAAGTTAGTTAAAGTTAGTTAGTTAGTTACAAAGTAGTTTGGTTAGTTAAGTGGTTGATAAAATGGAAGCTCCAATCGGACTTTCTTGTATTCAATTCGATGTAATGCATTGTTAATATACTGATTCACAAAGCCTACTTTTCTTCTTGAATTCACTTTTTATTCTTTCTCATTATCTTGTAATATGGTATCGAGCATTGAGACGTTTCATAGCTGCATTCATTTCAATCGTTTTCTTTAATCATGGCGCAGGAGGTAGAGCCACAAACACCGGAAACGATGATCATGTTTCTTTGTGGGAAGAAATCCATTTGCTACCTTGGAAACACCGGATCGTATACTCACAGATGACTCAAAGAATTTATTACCTCAAAGAATGGAGATCATCCGTGTCTCGAATCTGGTGTCAAGTATCCTTGTGGGGAGCAATTATAATTCTTGGCATAGAGCAATGAATATGGCAATCGATTGCCAAGAATAAATTGTGTTTCGTAGATGGAACAATAATCGACCTTCGATTGATGATCCCACATACAACTCTTGGTCTAGATGTAATTCTATGGTTATGTCTTGGGTCTTGCATGTCAGATCCAAGGACATTGCGAGAGAGTGTGATGTACATTGACAATGGAGTCGAAATGTGGAAAGATCTTCATGATCGATTTCATCAAAGCAATGGTCCAAGAGTGTTTCGAGATCAAGCGGATGCTAAACACTCTTTCACAAGGATCAAATGATGTAAGCACTTACTTCACTAAACTCAAAACCCTTTGGGATGAATTGAGAGAGTTTAGGCCTTTACCAATCTGTCGGTGTGGTGGAATGAAGAATCGACCGATTATCGCAAACACAAGACTATGCTCTTCGCTCATGGACCGAATGACTCTTATAGTCAAGTTAGGGCTCAAGTACTTATGATGGATCCCTTCCTTCCATTAATAAAGTCTTCTCTCGGGTTATTCAAGAAGAGAGGCGAGAAGTCTAACTCCCTCATCAATATTACCCAAAGGTACCGCTTATGGAGTTCCTAATAATTCTAACAGTTTCGAGAGGGAAGAAGGATAAGCCAACATGCACTCATTGTGGATATCTTGGACACACCATTGACAAGTGCTATAAGATTCATGGATATCCACACGTCGAAGTCCAGAGGCGTAGACACCTCGATATGGGAAAGGAAATCATTCTCACAACACAGAAACTTTAGACCTTCACTCATCAAGTTTCCTTGGATCATCTATTTAGAATACGTGTCGGAGACTATGCCTCAACTGATAAGCTGTCAGTCAATCAGTGCCAACAACTAATTTCTTTCCTCACCAGTCAGCTGCAGACCTCCTCAAAAGAACCTCTAGACCAACCTTCTTGTTCCAATTTTTCTGGTATAAATTCCTCTATACCTAGTCATGCCTGGATTATTGATACAGGAGCTACACACCATGTATGCCATGACATACACTTATTCAGTTCCCTTGATGAATGTGCATTTGCTTCACATGTTTTCTTGCCTAATGGACAAAAGGCTAATATTTTCAAAGTTGGTAAAATAGTGCTTACCTCCCAGATCATGCTCTCCAAAGTCCTATATGTACCAAGTTTTCATTACAATCTGATTTCGATTAGTGCCCTTACTATGGATGGTCATTGTTCCTTGATTTTCAACAATGATTGTTGTGTCATTCGTGGCAAATCAAACTTCTCGGGATTGGGAAGGGTAAAAGGATTGGCAACCTATATTACCTCAAACCTTCCACGCTTGGAGAATGGAATCATTTCATCTCGCAACATGTAATAAAGACATATGGCATACAAGACTTGGACACCCATCCTTTGTAGTGAGCCATCGACAAAGATAAAGGACTCAAGTTCAAGAGCGTAATTGGAAAAGAATTTCATTGTTCTATATGCCATTTTGCTAAGAAAAAGCGATTGTCATTCAACTCAAATAATAATCTTTCCAATAAAGTGTTTGATCTACTACATGTTGATATTTGGGGTCCCTTTCATGTGATATCTCATTAGTGGTTTTAAATATTTTGTCACCATTGTGGATGATTGCTCAAGACATACCGGACCTTTCTACTTAAAAACAAAATCGATGTTCAAGAAATAATCCTCAATTTTTAATATGGTCAAGACACAATTTGGCACATCCATCAAATGTGTAAGATCCGATAATGCTAAGGAGCTTAGGTTCTCGATTTCTTTCAAAACAAGGAGTTATACATCACTTCTCTTGTGTGGAAAGGCCACGTGAGAACTCGATGAGTGGAAAGGAAGCATCAACACCTTCTAAACGTAGCAAGGGCATTGTTATTTCATCGAAATTTCACTTGGATATTGGGATGATGCGCTTTGATCGCAACACATTTGATTAACAGATCGCCCTCTCCTTTACTCAATCACAAAACACCCTTTGAAATTACGCATTCAAAGGTCCCCAACTACATGCACCTGAGAGCTTTTGGGTGTCTATACTATGCATCTACTTTACCAAGCTCAAGACACAAGTTTACTCCCAGATCAAAGGCCTGCATCCTGCTTGGATACCCATCTGGTATGAAAGCTTATAAGTCACGGACATTGAATCGGGGAGGACTTTATTTCGAGAGATGTTGTTTTCCATGAGTCCATTTTTCCTTTCCTTGACAAAGTCTCTTCGATGGCATATCTCAACTTCTATCGAGGTCGCTTTTGCACTCCCATGTGATCATGATGAACATTCTATTGGGCCTTCCAAAGTACCAATAGAAAGCATACCGTATATCCCAATGTAACTTCCAAAGCAGATGAACCTCTAATGAACCTACAGCTCACACAAGGTCAAAAGGTCGTTGAAAAGGCCCGTTATCTCCATGATTATCATCATGGGTCACATCGCAAAACACTTCCACTATGCATCCCTTATCTCGAGTATTGGGATTTGACAAACTAAGTGATATTTTCAAGGTGGCTGTTATGTCAGTCTCAGCACATATTGAACCACAACATTACTCACAGGCTTGTGGTATACCAGAATGGGAAGCAGCCATGGCAGCTGAATTAAAGGCCCTTGAGGATAATCACACTTGGTCCATTGTAAGTCTACCTCATGGTCATAAACCTATTGGTTGCAGGTGGGTCTTCAAGATCAAACACAAGTCTGATGGAACCATAGAAAGACACAAAGCTAGGCTTGTAGCAAAAGGCTATACTCAACAAGAAGGAATAGACTACTTTGACACATTTGCTCCAGTGGCAAAGCTGGTTACTGTGAAACTTTTATTAGCATTAGCCTCAATTCATGGATGGTCTCTACACCAATTGGATGTCAACAATGCCTTCTTACATGGGGATTTGCTCGAAGATGTGTATATGACTATACCAGCTGGATATAGTCCTAAGGGGGAGTCCATTACAAATCCTGTCTGCAAATTGAATAAATCCCTATATGGTCTCAAACAGGCTTCTAGGCAGTGGAATGCTAAATTTACAGATACTCTAATCAAGGAGGGGTTCACTCAATCGCCACGCACCATTCCCTTCGCTCATCGAAAGACAAATTCGGCCATGGCCCTTTTAGTGTATGTGGATGATATAATAATAGCCAAAGAATAATGAAGCAAAGAATTGAGATGTTGAAGAAAGATCTGGACTCAAAATTCAAACTGGACTCAAAATTCAAACCGAAAGATTTAGGTCCTCTAAGATTCTTCCTTGGATTAGAGATTGCTAGATCTCCAAAAGGCATTTCTATATCCCAAAGACCATATGCATTACACATTTCTTTATCTCAAGCGGGGTTCTTAGGTTGCAAACCACCAAGACTCAATGGAAGCAAACTTGAAGTTAAGTCGAGTGAAGGGGAGTTATTAAGTGATTCATCAATGTATGTATAGGTCGATAGGAAGGTTCTTTGTCCGACCATCACTAGGCCCGATTTAACATATTCGATTAACGAGTTAAGCCAATTTCTAGCAGAGCCAAGAGAACCACATCCGACAAAGAGCTCATGAGTTCTCCAAAGACATTAAATCGCACTGCCGGGGCTTTTCTTTCCTTCTAAGTCTAACATTTCTTTAAAGGCATATCTTTGAATCAAGTTTCCCACTTCATCGATGTGCGCTTGAAGGTTTTACAGATGCAGATTGGGCAACATGCCCCGACACTAGAAGGTCCATATCGAGATATTGTGTATTTCTTGGTGACTCAATGATATCATGGAAGTCTAAAGAAGCGTAACACAAGATCTAGGTCATCTCGTTGAAGCGTAATACGTGTCAATGGCAAATGCAACATGTGAACTTGTTTGGCTACTATCCGTGCTAAAGGAATTTGGTGTTAAGCACTCAAGACCGCAACATTGTATTGTGACAACCAGGTGCATTACATATAGTCGCCAACCCGCTTTTCATGAGAGAACCAAACACATAGAGATAGATTGTCATTTGGTTAGAGAAAGATTCAAACCGGATTATTAAAACTCTACATGTACCAAGCAAGAACCGGTTTGCGATGTTCTTACTAAGGATTTGCACTACACAATTTCGTGAATTAGTAGGCAAGATGGGACTAATGAATATATATGGTCCATCTTGAGGGGAGTCTTGGAAACTTTGTAAAAGGAGTTAGTTTAGTTGGTTAAAAGTTAGTTAAAGTTAGTTAGTTAGTTACAAAGTAGTTTGGTTAGTTAAGTGGTCAGATAAAATGGAAGCTCCACCGGACTTTCTTGTATTCAATTCTGATGTAATGCATTGTTAATATACAGATTCACAGCAGCTGCTTTTCTTCTTGAATTCAGCTTTTTATTCTTTCTGTTATCTTGTAATAGTTGGGATTGAAATAATAGAGAATTAATCCAACACGTACGCAATAATTAACAAAGGAATTGCAATAAGAATCAAGAAAAGGGGTATTGAAATAACAGAGAAGTAGCACAACATGATTCATGTGCATATACAAATAGTTCTTGAAATTCATAATGCGTCTCCTAGATAAGACAATCTGGTTGGTGTTGTAGCAAGATAGTCCTTCATGAACATTTGCTTTAGCTTTTCACTGTTTTCTTGCACCCTGTAAATCAGGTAGTAGGTTATATGATTAAAGCATTCTCTAAATAAAAAATTAATGGGAAAATGTATATATATTTTCAATATTATTTACCAGCTGTGAAGTTGAGTAGCTTGTTCAATTGGAGCATTGAAATTGAAGGTGCTATTAGATTTTGTGGAGATTGAGACACCTACAAAACAAATAAGTAAACATGTAATATGAAAGGGATTAGACAATGACAGAACTTTTAACAAAACATAATAGATGGTAAGTACAAACAGAAACTTGATTGCTTTGTCACATAAATAGGATCTAGTTTGTAGTTGGCACTCACCATCAAGGATGAAACTTTTAGATGGCTAGCGATGATGATTGGTTTTTGTTTAAGTTATCTCGATATGTAGATGCATTATTTTTCCACAAATTGGTCCCACGTACTCAACAAGGTCAAGTTTTCAAACCTGTTTGATGGAGGAATCAAAATGGTTTAAGAAAATAGAGCATATGATGCAAGCATATAATCGACTCCACAATTATTAACGATTTTATCGTCTCATGGTCCTAACTTAAGTGATAGATCCTCACCGAAAATTTCCTTTCCGAGATGTCCGGATCGCACTCTTCCAGACAACATATTGTTCTGAACATACCTACATCGACGGTCAATTAAAAAGGAATGAACATTTTTATTCATGGCCAAACATGTGTATATAGGCCAGTATGATAGATAAGGACACAAAACAACACATCTATTTTGCATCAATGATGATTGTGCAGGTGAATCAAGCAGCTCATGTGACAAGTATTATAGTTTTCTTGAAAACATTTATTAGAATAAAAGAAAGAAATCTGTCCCAAAAAATGAATAAAATGCCAAGAAACCTTGCGGGATGTTTTGTAAACAAAGAAATAATGGAAGAAGTTGTGGCTCTGCAAACTTACAATTCTTTCAGATTTGGTAGATCTGCCAAGAAGAAAGCTAGCTTGTCAGTCAATTGATTATTTTCAAGATGACTGTAAGAGACAAACTCAATGATCACTCAAAAACCACTTACAATCACAAATAAGCCACAAATACAGAGTAATGCTATGAACAAACCAAGATGAGAACGCTTATGATCAGAAATGAAAGCAACTTAACAATGTAAATTAAAGTGAAGCGAAAATAAACACACTCTCATCCATAAATTGATATCCATTTGTCTTTATTTATTTTTAAAATTCGAAATAAAAACCGATTTCCTTAAAGCTATCAGTTATCAATGTTATTATTAATCAACGATTTTTTCAATAGCTAGTTCAAGTAAAAGTGACATATGTCAAATGGGATTTTCTGTCTTTTACTATGAGAGAAATTATTAGTTAAAAGTGACATTTGTCCAGTGACCTCTAACAGGTCGAATGAAGTGTATTATTCGTATTCGAAAATCCAAAGCATGCATACTTAGTGTATGAATGCTGGAAGTGAAGTTTTAACCAAAAAAAAAAAAAAAAAGACTTACTTTGGGCAACAGACAGGTAAAATACAAAGTGGGAAAAAAATAACACCTTATTTCTTCTATTCAACCCATTGAGGTGGAACTCTGCAACTCTCAGTAAGTCCTCGGTGAAACTGAATTTGGCAAGAAAAATTGTAAGACTTCGTAAAGCATTTCTTCTATTATTTGCTCCTTCATGATGCAGTTGGTTGGTACTTGCATAGTTTGTTCACAACAAAAATCTCGCAACAAAGATACTGAACCGATGCTGCTTTTGTACATGGCGAAAGAACATGGGAGAGATCTATGGTTTTTTTTACAAATTTGTATAGCTGCTAGGTTTTTGCATTTCTTCAAATATGTTTATTGCATTTACTTTTGGAGATGTGAGCTCTCTCACATTGTACTTGGCCAATTCTTTGTATTTCTCAACAAATCCAATAAAGCATACGGTCTACAAGAGAAATTGTATTAAGTTTAGCAAGTTTCACCAATAAGGTTACTTATAGGTAAATTTATTTGTGGACGATGGTGCATGAGTTCACCAAAGAAGGCGATTGTCCCCTAGACACGTAGTGGTGGATATTGCCTTCACTTGTTGTTTGGGTTATAGTTTGGTTTGGTACTTAGCTAAATGTGCAGTGATAAAGAAAAGGATGAAAATAAGTTGAAAAATGGGTCAAAGGGAGAATAGTTCCAATTCCTAAGACTTATGTAGTGAGTATCCCAAAGTTACGTCCATATCCTCTAGAGCCTGGAGGGCCCAAAACTACATGTCCAAGTAGATATTTTTTCTCAACTTTCTATAAAGGATTGTCTGCAGAGTCCACCGTGCCAAATCATCTGACTAATAATGGTCAAAATGGTAGAAGGAAATCTTCTAAAGGTTTCTTACTAATCATTGTTTGCTAGTGACAAGAAAGTTAGAATTTTTTTTTGGCCATTTAATAATGTTTTTCTTGTGCCATTACAATTTACCATGAATACTACAGACAAGTATGAGGTAGTTAAAGATTTCTAGAATTGGGATTATTCAGATAGGACTAAAGGAAGAATCAACAAAAAGAAAGAGAATTTTCTTCAAAGAAAATAACAGGGACAAGCATAGAGCTAACAATAACAGGTGAAAGTGTTTGGGAGGTAAAAGAAAATACTAAAGAAATGCTCACTTTCTTCGAACAGACAACCTAGATTTTCAAGATATGGCCCCCAGAGAAAATAATATAAAATTGAATTACCACATATAAGAAAATCAAACAAATTCATGGACAACACATTTCCCATCCTTCAACAAAAAATGCTTCACAATATTTAACAGAAAATAACACAATTGGCATATGACTTGTTTGGGAGTTAAAAGACAATCCTAAAGAAATGCTCACTTTTGTGAAACAGACAATCTAGATTTTCAAGATATGGCCCCGAGAAAATAATATAAAATTGAATTACCACATATAAGAAAATCAAACAAATTCATGGGCAAAGACACATCTCCCATTTTTCAACAAAAATACTTCACAATATTTAACAGAAAATAACACAATTGGCATATGACTACATAGCATTGCTAGGAGGAGAAATGAATATGCATCAGCTTTAATGTTTGTGGTTTTAATAGGTTGCCCATGTTTTCTTCTATTAATTGCCATTTCACGTAAAATTATGGAATGAATAAAAATAAAAAGAAACAAACTAAGAAAAACCTCCATGGCAGCTTTCACTAATTCGGAACTCATGGTCTTGGGTTGTTCTGCAAGATTTGTTGACTCCTCCATGCCATTGGCATTCATGGGAGGCTCAGGATAATTAGGCGGCAGACGAACTGGAGGGGCATCTCTTTGAAGTGTCCCAAAGATATTGAATGAAAGAGCTGCTACTGTGTTTTCTTGTTCTTGTAATTGGGATAATAGGATATTATGTCCATCTTGCACTTTCTTTGCCCAAATATTCTCAAATATATCTGTATTTATAAACATTCATTAATCATTTGAGCAGTTGACGACATATTATAGTAACTATTAATGCTTATTTTTTTCCATGTGTGTTTTTTTTGGGGGGGAAGGTAATTGAATATGTAAATGAAATAATAAACATCTGAAATTATGGTAAAGAAGTCATGATAAGTGCATTTTGTACACTTATTTAGGATTTTAAACTAAGCTTTTATCTCGTCATTTTATTGAATTTTTACTTAATTTATTGTATTATTCTTCCTATTTCAGTTTTGGACTCGTCTATAAGCAATTAGAGAAGAATGGACGAAAAGAGCAATAATTTGATGAAATCGACGAGTAAATGATATACCATTGGAAAGATAATCGAATTATGAGTCCACAACTTTTTACGGATCTCAATTTGGAGCTTTCTACAAGAAGTTATGGCCGTTTGAAAAACAGTCGTCCATTGTTAATTTGGCTGCGGGATTTTTATTTTCCTTTTTGAGTTCTAATCAGATTAGGAAACCTTTTGGCCCACGAATTTTATAATATTTTGAGATCGTTTGGGGCACAATTAGGTAACTATAAATATGAGTTATTAACTCATAATTAGGGAGCCGTTTTGAGGGCCATTTTGAGAGCCGAATTTAGAGCCGTTTTGAGGACGAATTTTGGGAACAAGATACAAGAGGAGAATCGAAGATCAAGGCACGGGATTGAAGATTCTTCAGTCAGAGTCACAAGTTGTATTTATTTCTTCTTCTTTTTCTTTCGCCGGATCATGATGAAGTCAATTATTGTCATAATTGACGAAATCATGTCGGGCTAATTTACTTTTTCTAGGATGAACGATGAAACCTCATGATTTTTAATTACGTAGAAGTTTTTCCATTTTAGTAATTAATTACTTTTGGGTTGATTATTCTTTATGCAGTTTTTCTATTATTTTAATGCCTAGTCACCATTAGAATATATTGTGATCTATATATATTGAAATCGAGAGATTCAATATAGATTAAGCACGTGGTATTGAATAACATAGGGTCTAATAATAGATAGAGATTATTATTATGCTTTATGAAATCTATTTAGGTGTTGTTGAGATTTTAATGCATGTGTTTATGTTCGAAGCTTAATTAGAGATAATGAAGTTCGCATAACATATAGAATTGATTGACCATCGAGAGAGACTTTTGATTATTTTAGGATCACCGATTTTCAATCTATGGTAATTATAAGTTAAAACGGTTAAACGGATATTTGATTAAGGAAAGTGTTGGTGGATTCACAAATCCTAGTGTTAGTAGATCTTGAATTCGTTCTCACTATTTTAAAGTTAATTGTTTGATAATTTAGTTTTAATTAAAAGAATATAGAATCACAAAAATCAAATTAAATCTGTGAATATTCATATTGTTAGAATTTAGGTTATAAATTAATATGTTAAATTGATATCTAGTCCTCGTGGGTTCGACACTCTATTTATTATTATATTACTTGTCAACGATCCGTCCACTTGCAGGATTATAATCGCACAACAAGTCAAATATCAATCAATTGACGGGCATATAACTTACCCCGTTGCCATGAATTTCTGAATAATCGTTATCTTTCTAGTTTAAATTTCACAGATGAACCACAAATTGTAACATGCGACTTTTGAATTTATGAAAAATGTAAAATCCTAAGTCACATAGAAATTACAAAGACAGAACATAGTAAATAGGATGAGCAAATGGAATCGAATAATACTAAAGTACATTAATCCCTCGACGAATGAAAACGAAAATAGAATCCAATTAAACAAGAAGCATAGAAATGGCATAGCTAAGAAAAACCATAGAAGTTTATCCATGAACAACAACATGTCCATTCAAACTGTTCTTTATGAAGGATGACAAGAAAATACGCATATCGAAGGAAAGAAATATACCAAAATGGCAAGGCAATTTCTTCTTGTTATGTAGCGTGCTTTGCTAGTTCGTTTTGTTAGCGAGCTTCTTATGACGAATGAAAATCAAAGGCTACCTGTAAGCATTTATGAAAATAAAGAATATTGGTAAAGAGTATAACATCAGTTAATTAAGTACAGATAAAAACAATAACTCGATCTAACCAACCATAAAGGACAATCAATTTTGGATAACGAAGAATGAGAAATACATGTATTTTTGTCCAAAGAAACAGACAAGAAATCCGAAGCATACAAATCTACACCAAAAATCTAAAACAAATAAATGCACCTATGAAATCATAAACGAACAATGTTATATAATTAATCATATTGCACAGGTAACATACCTGTGATGAAGATAACACTACCCCAATGGATAACAACAAAAGCTACACCAAACAAAACGAAAAAATAAAAATATTAGACACAATTAACAGTAATAATATAATTAATTTTCAAAGAATTAACTGTACACCAAATTGTACAAAATAATATTTTTTTTTAATAGAGGTTATAATCAATTCCTCCATATTATATTATCTTAGAATGTGCATCCTAACAATAACAGAATAAAAAAAGGAACTCAAAAAACAAGATTAGTAACATTATAGAGAAATTGTCATTATTCATCCTAAAAATAACAAAAAACAATTTACGAAAACAAAAATTAAAATCGTAAGAATAAATAAATTCAACCAAATGAAACAAAAAGAACAAAGAAAATCAGCACTTTCAATAGTGGTTGAAATTAAACAATTCAATAAATTCTTGGTTTTAGCGGCACCAACGCTCACAATAATGCCAATGAGCACTAACAAAGCGGATTTTGCTTTAAAACAGTCACTTTTCACCAGTTTCAACAGCATCTGCAACGGAATTTTCAACTCCACCGTGTCGGGTTCCTGCGCCGCTATGCGAAATTACAAAAAATAAAACATACAGAATCAATCCCATCGGGACTCCACCTGTCCACTGGTTCTTCATTGAGGTCGGGCTCTATTTCTGCCAACCTAGCATACAATCTTGTTGACCTAATTTGGTAATAATTTACATCATTTCTCAAAGCAAATGAATTTGGGATTTTCTTAACAAAATCCCCTTTATGGGTTTCACAGAATTTGGGTTTTCTAGATATAATCATGAGGATTGAAGGTTTGTAAAGAGAAGAGAATAGGGAGAAGGATCGGCAGAAGAGGGTCGGCGGAAGAGGCAAATGAAATCCAAATATTTATTAGACGGGACTGAAAAATGGAAGCTTTCAAAGCCAACACCTTATACACTAATCCATAGGATATTCACCTAGATCATTGTAAGAGAATCATCATTTGTTTGTGGCGGAAATGATGAAATTGCACAACATAAGCGAGGTAAACAGTAACAAACAACATACCAAATCAACGAAAATAGAACCGCAAACTCCACAAACAACCTAAAATTGACGAAATAACACAAAAATTAAAACAAAATGAACAGATCTATAACAATTTTTTCAGGTTTTTGAATCACAAAAACAAAACACGGGCATAACAACAGCTAAAACTAAGAAATTCAAAAAAAAAAAAAAAAATCAACATATTTTAACATTACATACCTGTAAATGAACGAAACCGAGGAAAACAATGGAAAACAACGAACAAAATAGGCAAAAATTGAACCGGAAACTCCACAGGCGACCTAAAATCGAAGAAGTATTGGTATTCAGACAAAAGTGGAAAAATAGGATATTTATGTAGGTAATGAAACGACGCCGTTTTGTAAATGACAAAAACGACGCCGTATTGGGCGTTGGATGAACAGTGGTAGCAAACCCACTCTTATATGTTATTAGGAAATAACAAAATACACAAAATATCATACTATAAAACGATGCAAATAACTAATTTCTAATACCAAAAATCGAGTTAAATATTTCCAACGCTAGTGTGGAATAAGTGCTGAATGGCCGGGTGATCCGGCCAATTTTCCAAAATAGCCGTCGACCCATTTTAGCCAGTAAATTACCAAATTTATCCATGCCTTCTCTTCCCCGCTTATAACAATTTCAAACAATTTCAAAATTATCTATATGTGAAAAAAAGAAAATTTCAAAGAAAAGATTTCAAGGTTCGAATCTAACACATTTTAATGTTAAAATCCAACCCATTTCATTTGTGTAAAAAATTTCATTTCAAAGTAGAAATTCATCCGTCTCTATCTTCTTTTTTTAACTTATGGTACAAATTGTGGATTTTGCAATATAAATCATGAAAATATGTATAAATCTGAATATGAATTGTGATTTTTATTTTAAATTTCTATAAATCTGAATTCAATTGAAGTGGGTTAATTGAAAAATAAATTAAAATGCGTTAACAGACTCATGGTCGGTTAACAGGAGTTAACAAACTTGTTAACAGACTCAAATTTTTGGCCTGGTAAGACCAAAAGAGATAATTATGCTTAACACTACTTTTATTTATTTATTTTGACAAATCAGGTTAACAATTTATTTTTTGAAGAATCAAGTATTATTTTAATTAATAAAATCAAATCCAACTAATTAATTAAATATTTAATTAATAATAAAATAATTTATTATCACTATTTGTATTTATCTTTCCTAATAATTAGAAACTAATATCAGGTTGTTAAAGAAAAAGAGATTTTAATAATATTCAAACTTTGTCACAGTTAAACACTATCTCGAACAAACTGACCAACTTTCATCATCCACAAGGGGAGTTTCAAAATCGAAATAGGGAGATAATCTATTTTGTCCAAACATTCATCATCCGCCTGATTCAAGAAAGTATTTTGGAAAATTCTTCCAAAATTAGGCTTGGACAAAACTCAAAAATCGATTTCAATTTCTGTTCAACCCCAAATTTCAAAAATCATAGTTCCAAATTTTCAATGGTAATACTGATTTTTGTGTGTCATTTATTATGATTATCTGGTAATAGTATGTGACTGATTATTTGATGATAGTTTGTGACCTAATAATCTGGTGTATGATTGTCACTAGTTATCTAATAATATTTTTTGACTGTTGTGACATGCTGTTATGGTTTAGTATATGATGATTAATTATGTGACCCCTGTGACTTTACTTTCATGTTAAGTATTTGAAGAATGTTGTTCTTGTGATAGTTTGTGACTTGATAATCTGGTGTATTTTTTTCTTGGGTTATCTGGTTATAATTTGTGACTGTTGTGACCTGCTGTAATGGATTAGTATTTGATGATTAATCGTGTAACCCCTTTCCTGAGGCTGTCAATTCCAAGACGTTGGTCACAATGTTTCATATTCGAATCACAACGCCTTTCTTCAGTCACAGACAAAATATATTTCTCTCTACGAACCAAATTTTTTTAATTGTAAAATATGACAGTGGCTAATCCTAAATTTTATGGATAGAATTTGATGGGAGATGATATAGTTATATACTTATATCACATGTTTATCTTGAGTCCTATTCAAATGTCGTTTACAAAATCTTTTATGTAAACAATATTGTTTTAATTATTATTGTTAAATAATATATGGAAGATAAGTGAAACACACGATACACATGATTTTTATAATTTGTGATTAATTGTTCTAATTTTTTGATAATTTTGTCAATTATCAAAATTCAAAGTTAAATATTGGTATGTATCAAATTTTCCCAGACCAAAATTGGCCTTAACAGACTTGTTGATATGTTAATTTGGCCTTAACAGACCACAGGCCTATTAACAAGCATGTGGTCTGTTAATGGTCTGTTAACAGACCATCTATTAACAAATCATCTGTTAACAGATGGTCTGTTAATTTAGTCTTAACAGACCACAGACTTGTTAACAGGCTGTGGTCTATTAATGGTCTGTTAATAATCGTGATTAAGTAAAGGTATTTATGTATTTTATGTATAAAAGAAGTCTTTAAAACCTATTTGATATAAGTTAGGATTTTATGCGATTCCGAGGGTTTGACAAGGCCATTTAACCAAAGCGGCCCAATGCTAACTATAATTTGACAAATATTCTCGAAATGCCCTAAAATGTCATTAAACTTTTAAAAGTGAATTCTATGTCACTGTAATTTAAAACTTTTCTAGAATGCCACTGAACTTTCAAAACTGAATCTCGTAACTTTCAAAACTGATTCTCGTATGCTACTCCGTTTTTAAAAAATAAGAAGGAAAAATAACACATTTGGTCCATAACCTTTCAAAAAATGTAAAAGATATACCCCCCGACCTTATGAAATAGTACCAGACATCCCAACATTTGAAGAAATAGACATAGTAGGTCCTTTATGACGAAATTACCCTCCCTTTAAAATAAACAAAATAACCAAAAATAAAAATAAAAAGAATAGAAAAATAACGAAATATACCATAAAAAAATAAAAAATGAACAAAGAAGTTATCCTCTTTATCAAACCACAAAATCCAAAATCCAATAGGCACAAATATAGTAGATTATTTCATACAAGTTGCCTTTCAAGCATTACATTATGTAGATTATTACCTCCGTATTCAAGTGATATTAAATCATTTCTTATTTTATTACTTACATAATACGAAGATAATCACCCGCAGACATGGTGGATCATTTCTTTCTTTCTTTCTTTTCTTTTCTTTTCTTTTTTTTTTTTGAGATGATGGATTTTTGAATTTTTGGGTTTTTGGGGGTGGTGGTGAATTTTGGATTTTGGAGTTTGATATAGAAGATGACCTCTTTACTAATTTTTATTATTTGGTAGTACATTTGGTTATTTTTCTTTTCTTTTTTTGTTTATTTAAAGGGGATGACAATTTCGTCATAAATGATCTATCATACCTATTTCTTCAAATGTTGGAAATATCCGATGCTATTTTTTAAAGTTAAGGGTATATTCCTTACAACTTTGAAAGATTTTGGACCAAATATGCTATTTTTTCAAAAAAAAGAATATAATGTGGTGACATATGAGATTCATTTTTGAAAGTTCAGTGGCATTCCAGGAACGTTTTAAAGTACAGTGATATTGAAATTTACTTTTGAAAGTTCGATTACATTCTATGAACGTTTGACAAAGTAAACTAGCATTAAAGATATTTAACTCACAAAAACCAAAGGATTAATTAAAATATAGAAAAGTAAATTTACAGAATCCACAAAATAACATGGCATGCAAGTGTATAAATCCAAAAATGATAAATACAGAAAATAGCACATTATGTAAATAAGTGTAATTCATTTACAAATCATTCAACAGAAGAAACATGACTTGTAATTTTGTTATACAGATTACACAACACATCTATCTTCTAAATAAATGAATAAATTCACAATCAGATCTTTAAAGATTGTAACATTGACTGTTATAATACATTCTGTAATAATTATATTTGCAAAAAAATAAAAATAAAATATTCATATCACAGTCTGTGATATTACAGAAAAATGATCATTGTAACAATCATAATATTGAAATGATACCAAATTAGTCAAATAATCAAAACTATTGTAGTATCGTAATAAACATTGTGTAGTGAAGATATAAATACCATAAACCATGGAGTTTTGCCCAATCAAAACAGTAGTTGCTTCAAATCCTTGTTTTCCAGAAATCAACAGTTATAGGACTTCCTCTTTTCATCTCGTTATGAATCCGGTTTCAATGTTCCTGCAATTCCCCAGATTATGTTTATAAGGTTGATATTTTATTTTATTTTTTTGAGCGGATTTCATAGGATTTTTGGCGTAACGGATTGATGTGTTATTTTGGTTGAAGATTTGCAAGAAATAATTTCCATATAATATCACGTATTTTCCTAAAAATTGGATTTTAAAATTGTAATTATGCCAATATTAAAGCATCTCCAATGCACTCCCTCCATTGCTTTTTAGACGTGCCACATAAGCATATATAGATGGATTAATAAAAAACCCTCTCAAATAGATGCTGACGAGGACTTCGTCTAACTGATTTGACACACCAAAAATAGACTCCGTCTTGAAATTCGTATAAATTTAGACGGACTTCTAGACGAAGTGGCTCAGCAAATTTAAATTAATCTCACCATTTTATAATAAAAAATTCAGACAAAGAAAATATAAATTGAAGACCTGTCAATTTTTTAACAAAAATTAATATCACATAAACGGTAATATTAATTTTAGATGGAACTCATTGGAGATAAATTTATAATTTGGCCGTCTATTCAATAGAAATAGTGTCACATGGATTGGAAGTCCGTCTATTTTACTTGTTACATAAACTACAATAGACAGAGTACATTAGAGTTCCTCTTATACTTTGGACGATTTTTCATTACAGAGCCCATATTATGGCATATTTGCATAATTTTCCTTTATATTTATTCCGTACAATCAATAGCATTAATTGCAAATAAGAGTTGTAAACAAGTCGACCTAGTTGAACAAAACCCTATTTGGGTCGACCTCTTGTGTGTTTGGTGTTGGCGTGATTTGAAGTCTACAGCTCATATACACGCTTTAAACTTTGAATGGTAAGCCCCCAAGCCCGCTAGGCTAGATAATTGGAATTTTCTTCAAAAATTGAGGGGTCATAAAAAAAATAATCATTTCTTAAATTACTACTTCTTTTTGTAAAATTATAGAAATCAATATTGATGATCATATTTATATATCTTATCTAGCTTACAAGTCTTTGAAACCATATATATATATATATATATATATATGTATATATATGAGTACATCATTATAATAAAAGACACGGTGTTCTTCTATTTTCTTCTATTCTCTTTAGTTTATAAAATGTTATCAGTCCAATCGCTTTAATTAAATTACTATTTTTCTTAGATAAAGAACAGTGAACAAAATTCTTATTGAACCCAATTTTCAAAAGTGCAATATTGGATATTCCAACAACGTAACTCATTTTCGATCAATTCACGGGATACGAAGATAAAGTGATTAGTGGCCGAAATTCTTATTGAATCCAAATTTAAAGTGCAAATTAAAGATAGCAAATCTATTATTCTTTCTAATACGCATCATTACATTCTTTTCCATTCTGGTTGCAAATCTGATTGGTCAAGAAAAATATGTTAATTGAATCATGCATGCCCTATCAGGTTTTCTCATGAAAAAAAAATTATAATTGCAGTAGATTGTTTTTCATACTTATTTGTCTAGTTTGCAGTAGTTTTTATCATCCAATCAACTATTATATTATTTTCTATATTTTACTAATGTATGTACAACTAGAAATTTAAAAGCAAGAAAAATAGAACAACTAACCTTATTGTTCTAGTAAATTTTGATAGTTAATGAAAAAGAGATTTCTAGAATCTGAACTCAAACTTAATGAAAAATCGAAGCTTTTTATATTTCTCCTTGAAAAGTCATTACAAATTGACAAGTAAACAAATGCATTGATATCCAAGAAACCAAATCCAAAATTTCCTACTAGCCTTAAAATATTAGGGTCCTTCTATACGACTAAACTATATTATATAATCTAGAATTAAGCCAAAAAAAAAAAAAAAAAATTCCAAATATACTCATAACATTAAATGCACGAAAAAGACCGTCTAAAGAACAGAACATTCAAGAAAGCATAAACTTATTTTCTTGCTTCAATATAATGGAAGAACTTTCTCTCAAATTTTTAGTTTTTTTTCCTAAATTAAAACAACTATTAATAAAATATCCAAACTCAATTCTCTACAATCCCCGCAAAAAATCGAGTTTTCAAATGATTAGTGATGATAGCCTGAGTTCCAACGTACAGAACCCAGTCTGGGGTCCAAAGGAAAAGAGCCAATCCTGGGACAACGTAGAGAGCCCAGCCTGGAGTCCAACGTAGAGCCCAAGTTGAGGGACCAGAAAGTTGGTGGCTCTACGTAATACTCTGATTGACATGAGAAGTCGGTCGACCCTCCTGTTTGAGCTCGGTTGACCAGTTTGAAAATATGTTGTGATTCTTGAAGATTTTCCACATGTATGATATCCGATGGTTACAACAGAAAGATACTCTCGCCTGCTCACTCCACTTTTTCCGAGATGAAGACACGTGCCCCCCTGATGAGCTGGAATGTTTTCCACGTGGACGTAGAGAAATTTCCTATAAATAGCAGCCCACCACATTCTTCTCCTACTAACTATTACATCGGAGTGGGAACGAGGAAGAAGATTCCCACCACTTTTTCAGGTTATACACTATTTGAAGAAGAGATTGTGACTGATAACATCATTGGCGCGGTCTGTGGGAACCCTCATCATTTTCGTAAAAAAAAAAAAAAAAAAAAAAAGCTATGGCAAGACCAAGAAAGGACTGTGGCAGAGTTAAAATCTGAAACTTATGGCATGGGATTGCCACCACCTACGTAGGCAACCATGGATCAGTTTGAGACCTTACAAACGCAGATGACAGCTATGATGACTTTGCTTCAGTAATCAAATCCACACAAATGCCGACCATGTCAGCTCGCCTCCAATAGCCCTTATAGAGAATACTCTGACAACCCCCACCCCACCCCACCCCACCCCACCCCAAAAAAAAGGAAGACCAAGTAGTCGATCTAGGGGCTCTTTATCCCCCTGTGGAGGAACCTATTGATCGACCTCCACCCCCACCACACTTTCCAACTTTAGACTTGGAACGAAAACTGGACATAATGTTGACCCAAAAAATAGAAAGTACCCTAATAAAAAAGAAGAATAAGCACAGACAAATGGTATTGGAGGAAGATCCATCTGCTCATGAAATCATGGTTGTACCTCTACCAAAGGGATTCAAACAACCGATGATAGAGTCCTATGATGGGGTCACCGACCCTCTTGATCACCTTCGAACGTTCGTTGACATGATGAGGTTTTATACCACACCAGATGTACTAATGTATCAGTCTTTTCCTCCAACACTGCGTAGAGAGGCTAGGGATTGGATGGCCACTTTTGCCCCTTGATCTGTCAAAACTTTTGACCAGTTCTCTCAAAGCTTCGTTGCATACTTCCTAAGCAGCAAAAGAAAGAGAAAAACTGCCATAAGTTTGATGCAGGTCATTCACGAAAAAGAGGAAACTTTGCAAGATTATCTTGCTCGTTTTAGCATAGCCACATTGGGGATTAAGGACCTTCAGATGTCAGCTGTAGTCACTATAATGAACGGACCCGGAACCGATCCTTTAAAATGTCCCTCTCAAAAAATCCACCGGAGTCGTTGCAGGAGTTATTGAGGAAGGGGAACAAATATATAGATGCTGGAGAAGCAGAAAGAGTGACCAAGAGTCTGTATAAAGGAAGAGAGTCGAAGACCAACAAGCGAAAGTCTTATGACAACCAACGTGTGAGAGACGATAAAGGAAAATAGAAAGGTTGGGCCTCGCGACCGACCCTAATATAATAAGTGCCCCTCCCCCCCGGCGACAAGAGTATGAAGGTACTAAGGTTTTCACTCCTTTAAATACCTCTCATGCCCATGTGCTGATGGAAATTTACGACATGAGAGAGCTTTAGTGGCCTCAGAGGATGGCGGCATCGCCAAGTAAGAGAGACAAGAGAAAGTACTGCCACTTTCACAGATACCACAGGCATGATACCGAAAGTTTCTTTTAGCTCAAGGAAGAGCTCGAACGGTTGTTGAAAAGAGGCTTCCTCGCTAGGTATGTGAAAAATGAACGTGGAAAAGAAATAACAGTGGACTCGCCAACAAACCCATCTCCTCGGGCAGGAGTCATAAATGTCATCTCAGGAGGGATAGCTGCGGGAGGAGACTCAAATTCAACTAGAAAAGCTATGCTTGCTCGAGTGGGGTAGGCTCTAATCAAAAGAAAACCAGATTCAGTCAAGACATAACATTTGGTGAGAAAGATCTGATAGGGGTGGTATACCCCCACGATGATGCCCTAGTGATCACAGGTGATATCGCCGACTTTAATGTGAAAAGAGTATTGATAGACAATGATAGCGCACCAGATGTCCTGACTTGGGATGCCTTGCTAGGCTTGAAGGCACCACTTGAAAAGTTAGAACCGGTCACTATTCTTTTACAGGGCTTTGGAGAAGCTACGGTAATTCCTGAAGGGACCATAGAGCTACAAGTCACCTTGGGAACCTACCCAGCCAGATTACAATCATAACGAATTTTTTGGAGGTAATGACTCCCATGACTTATAATGCCATATATGGAAGACCTCTCTTGAATGCTTAGTATCAAATTATCACTAGTCTATGAAGTTTCCAACAAGTCAAGGTGTGGGATGTGTGAGGAGAGATCAATATGTATCCAGAAGGTGTTACGTAGACATCATAGAAGTTTGAAAGGTTGAGCTTGTAATGATGCTCGACATCAAACCCTTAAATGGAAGAATTGAATAGAAAAGATTGAGGTAGCAGATGGGAAAATGTTGGTTATCGGTGGAGGGCTACAATCTAAAGAGAAGGAAAAGATGATATTTTGCTATGGGATAATTTGGACGTATTCGCGTGGACTCCTAACGACATTCCAGGGATCTGCCCTACCATATCACAACATCGCTTGGGAGTCTTACCGGGATCAAAACCCATAAAATAGAAAAAGAGGAATTGTGCCCCAGAAAGGCAGAATGTGATAAAGCATGAAGTACAGAAATTGCTCGAGGCAGGTTTCATTTGGGAAGTACAATACCCAGAATGGCTAGCTAATGTCATTTTGATGAAAAAGTCCAATAATAAATGGTGTATGTGCGTGGATTACACCGGTTTGAACAAGGCCTACCCGAAAGACTCCTAGTCGCTGCCAAGGATAAATCACTTGGTAGATGCAACATCCGGCCATGAAAGGCTAAACTTTTTAGATGCTTTTTCTGGATATCATCAAATTTCCATGGCCGAGTTGGACCAAGAAAAAACTTCCTTCATCACCGACTTTGGGACATACTATTATACAACTATGCATTTTGGCTTAAAAAACGCGGGGTCAACATATCAAAGGATGGTAAACAAGGTATTTGGAGACTCATCGGGAAAGTAATTGAGGCCTATGTCGATCATATGGTAGTCAAAAGTGCTCAGTCCATGGATCATATGACCGATCTACAAAAAGTGTTTGATGTTTCGCGACAAAACAAGTTGAAGCTTAATCTCGAAAAGTGTGTGTTTGGGGCGATAGGGGATAAATTATGGGATTCATGATCACTCAGAGAAGAATTGAAGCCAACCCGGACAAGATCAAAGAGATTCTTGAAATGAAGAGTCCCGTTAATAGAAAAAAGGTGCAAAGGCTAACTAGATGAATAGTAGCCCTCAACCGATTTATGAGCAAAGTAGCAGATAAGTGTTGCCATTTTTTCAAAGCAGTAGGGGGCTCAACCAACTTCCAATGGACCAAATAATACGAGGAGTCACTTGAAACACTTAAGCAGTCGTTGCAACAACCCCAAGTTTTAACTTGTCCCAATCCAGGAGACGTACTTAGTTTGTACCTAGCAGTTTCAGAACGTGCTGTCAGTGATGTGCTAGTAAAGGACTTTGGAAAAGTTCAAAAGACAATATACTATGTCAGTGAAGTTTTAAGGAGAGAAGAAACACGGTACAGCCTGACCGAGCAGTTGGTATTGGCAATAATAGTAGCAGTTAGAAAATTGAGGCTCTACTTTCAGACTCATACGGTGCAAGTCATGACCTATCAGCCTTTGAAGCAAATTATCCAATGACCAGAAACCTCTGGAATGCTATTGAAATAGGCAATGGAACTCACTGAATTCCTCATAGATTTTAAACCAAGGATAGCCATAAAAGCCCAAACATTAGCATATTTTATCACAAAACTTACTGTCCCCCTAGACCAAAACAAGAAGAAGAAGAGAGGGCAGAATGGAAAATATATGTGGATGGGTCGTCTAACAATGAAGGTTCTGGGGCGGGCGTTATTATGATAAGCCCAGACTCGGAAGAACTAGAATACTCTCTACGCTCTGGATTTCCTGCCACCAACGACGACGCAGAGTATGAGGCTGTAATCACTGGGCTAAGCATTCCAGTTAGGCTGGGGTTGTCCTCAGTGGAGGTATGGAGCGATTCACAATTGGCCGTGGGACAAATAGCGGGGGAGTATTAATCAAAAGATGACAAGATGGCAGCTTACCTAATGAAGGTAAGAGGCTTGCAGATACGGTTTAGCAATTTTAAAATTACCAAGGTCCCCTGAAAAGATAATACAAGAGCTTATGCATTATTTAAGTTAGCGTCTACAAACCCAAAACACCTGCCACCAACAACTAAAGTGCAAGTGCTCCGTCATTCAAGCATTGGGAATGTTTCCAAAAGGTATCGAAAGGAAAACTACCAGTAATAGGCCTAATGAAGAAAAAACGGGTCTTCTACCCGTTGTTCGAATTCCTATAGTGGGGCATGTAGAAAGGAACCCGAGTGGAAAAGTATACGTAACTGTCACAGGATGCATGGCGGTGCATTTCAAAAATACACCTAAAAAGGTCAATGGATGGATCGATATCGTGAAGAAGGCACATGTACAGAAAACAGAGGGCTAATCTCCAAGGGTTTGGGGCCACCTGGCTTGGAGTTAAGTAAAATTCATGCAACATGGCGACGAAAAATGGATGTATTGGAAATGTAAGCCTCCATCCATGCTATCTTTATACATGGCAACCTTGAAGGGATTCGACCCGGAGAGCCGTTCTGTTGGGTACGGAGTTCTATATTTGTGGTCATAAAAAATCTTAAATTTTACTAGCATCCTATCCAATTTGGTTTCACAGTTATACATGTTATAGCCTTCGGGAATGTTAAGAGGTACTATGTGCCTTGAAGGAGACCTACCAATTTGAATATTAGCAGAAGATGATCTAATGAGTGGCATTCTACCTCCAGCTCGTACGGCGCCAGTCGAACGATCACTCGGCTCCAAGAAATTAGTTGATTGTCGGGTAACGTCTGATACCGATCGACTTTCTCCAGTTTGGAGAACAGTCAATGCCCGAGAAGTCCGTCGATCGATTAATTTTATAGAATTACTATGATCGTTCAAGTGACTGCTTGAGTTACTATGGCTCTCACCAGTAGAATCAGAGAAAGATTCAATGCAAGATTCATTATCAGAGGAAAGTACTACCCTAGGCATGGTAAAGAGATGAATTGGAGGTTACCTGTAGACTAAAAAGTCAGTCGGGCTATAAAAAATAGAAGACAACAAAGGGCTATAGACTCTTTTGACAATTTCACGACTGGTTGACAAGAGAAAGTGCTCAGTCGAAGTGCCTTTCAGTAGGTGAGCTGCAAGTCATAAAGAAAAAGACATTCCAAGTTTCAAAATCTTGAATGAGATTAAGCCATTTGAAAAAATTGGAAACAAGTAAGATATTTACCTCGGTCGGCCTCCTATGCTGACCGGCTGACGGTCTTTGATGGCCGGTTGACCGGCGTTGCCTCAGTCGATGGGTGTTCTGCCAGTGACGAAGCCTCGATCGATGGCTATCAGAGACGGCTTGGTAACGACAAGAATCGAGTTGTAGCTTGTTGGAGAGAGGAGGATTGTAGGGATTTGCTTTTGAGGATTTGAAAATGAACCAAAAAGAAAATGAATTTTTCCCCTTTATATAGAGAAAGAAAAAGCGGAAAATGAAATTTTGAAATTTTAAATTTTGTTAAGAAAGAAAAGACGGAAAAGAAAGTTTGAAAATTTCCAATTTTTGTTAAGAAAGAAAAAGCGAAAATTGAAAAGTTTAAGACCTTTTTATAAATTGAAAATTTTGAAACATTTTTATAATATATATATATATATATATATATATATATATATATATATATATATATATATATATATATATATATATATATATATATAATGAATAATAATTTAATTCATGTCGACTTTTAAAAAAATGAAGAATTTCTAAGGAAATGATTGCCCATCAAAAGGTAGCAAGTGTCTTGCTCAAAGACGGATAACTCAAACATCACCGAAAAATGAATGTTCGTATTCACTAGCGATAACAATTACTAATGAGTAGAGGGCTTATGATGATAGCCTGGATTCCAACGTAGAGAGCCCAGCCTGGGTTCCAACTAGAAAGTCCAGCCTGGAGTCCAACGTAGAGCCCAAGTTGAGGGACGAGAAAGTTGGAGGCTCTACGTAATTCTCCGATAGACATGAGAAGTCAGTCGACCCTCCTATTTGAGCTCGATTGACCAGTTTGAAAATAGGTTGTGATTCTTGAGGATTTTCCACGTGCATGATATTCGATGGTTACAACATAAAGATACTCTCGCCCGCTCACTCCACCTTTTCTGAGATGAAGACACATGTCCCCCTGATGAGTTGGGATGTTTGCCACGTAGACGTAGAGAAATTGCCTATAAATAGTGGCCCACTCCATTTCAGGTATTCTCTTAGAAGTTTTTTTTTAATTACATATACTTTACATAATTATCCATTATATTCTTCTCCTACTGACTCTTACGCCGGAGTGGGAACCGGGGAGAAGAGCCCCGCCACTTTTTCATGTTATAAGCCACGTGCGCTTCCACCATTTGAAGAAGAGATTGTGACTGCTAACGTTAATTATTGTTTTCTTGAATTGCATCTTCTAAACAAAAACAACGTTAGCTTTCTAGGTTAGATACAAAAAAACCCCACTTGCAATTCAACTCGAAATCAATCAAATTCTCCAAAAATTTGAAAGATCAAAGAGCAAAAACCTATTTAAAAAAAATGGGCAACAAAATGAGAGAAATTACCATAGCAATCTTCAACTAGGAAGTTAAAGGTATGATGATCAATTGATTACATTGTAACTTGTAAGTGATCTTATTGCAACAATCACGGTAAAGTTTTTGGTGAACTCAATTTCTAATCAAAATAGAACATCCAACATTCTATACTATCAATTTCTAGTCAAATATAACATCCAAATAAGATGGCAGTCAAATAGAAAAAACTCCAAAAATAAAAAATAAAAGAAATAAATCGGAGGCTGGAGGAGTCCCCACCTCCTGCGGCTGCCGAGTGGATGAAGTTGATGTGCATTGCTGGCTGAAGCTGGGGGTCAATCTAGTTGTCTCACGTCTGGTCCGGTGGGTGGTGGGAGGGTTTGGTTTCCGGTGGGGGAGAAAGGTTGAAATTTTGAAGAGAGAAGTCGATTAAAATTTTGAACTTTGAAGTTAGAATTGTTAAACATTTTGATATTTATATTTATTGCTCCAAATTTTATTGAAATTTATTAAAATTTATTTAATTAATAAAAAAATTTGAAATCCACTAGTTATTGATGAAATTTAAATTTCTAAAGAATATATTAAAATTGAAGTTGAGAACATCTAAATTTTAATATATTTCTAAATAATCTATTAAAATTCAAATTGAGAATACCTAAATTTTAAAAGATTTTATTAAAATCTAAGTTGGAGATGCCTCAATTTATATAAATTTTTAAAATGCATTAAAATTTGAGTTCGAGAACACACTTCTTAATCAAAATAATATCACTTCAAATCCTAGTAAGTCTTTGGTAGTGTGTCGAGGAAAAAATCAAAATTTTACAACACTAGTCAATATCTTTCTCTTATTACCATATTGAGAGTTATATCACATACTCTTGATATAAAATGGATCATGGATGTGTTTTAGTGTTTCGTTGATTGATTCAATCTCAGCTAACAGACGCTATACAATGAGATAGAAAAAAATGATAGAGACTGACTTCGACAAATATTAAATTCAATATTTATGTCGGTTGGCTTCTAAATAGTACAAAAAACAATAATAGACATTCCATGATAAAACTATTGATTAGTTTTATAACAAAAAGTTGAGATTGTTATTATTGTAACATTAATTCTTGTTAAATACAAGTTAATGTGAAGAGTTGCTCGCCACTTGATAAATACTAAAGAAATGGACCTAGTATTTTTTTTCATGGAAGTTCTTGCCTAAATTAAAATCCCACTTAGATGTTTTACTTTGGAGATTAACGTGTTTTGCAGTCATGCTTTTATGTCAAATCTTGACATGGCTTGTGATGAAGACACATGGGTAAATGTGAGTTGTTGATTTTGTTTCTGGAAACTTCCATTCCACTTCTCAGAAGAGTGACACAAACCCTCAAAACTCTCTCTTTTGGTGCCGGTTCTTCTCTTATTCTTCTTCATCTCATTCTTTCTTTTGTTTCTAAGTGAAATATGCAAGGGGAAAGGTTTCCGTTTTTGTTGATGAACATTTGTAACCTTCTCTTAGTAAGGATTTTGGATAACCTTATGTGATCGAGAAGATGTTAGTGTTTCTTGGTTCTCTCTGTGAGAACCCTTGTGCAATCTATACATTCTTGCATAATTTGGAACTGTACTAGTGGATTTGAATGAATACCTTAACGGATGCTCAACGGGGGACTAGGTGTTAGAAGCGGTTACCAAACCTCTGAAGCTTAGGCTGAAAAATTCTTGTGTTCTTTTCATTTGGTTTTTGATTCATTTTTCTAGTGCTGGTAAAGAATAGATTTAGACCTAACTTGGGCGATCTAATCTTTACAGTGGTATCACAGCTTGTGGTGAAGGCCAATCTTGGTCAAATATGTTCATATATTATGGATCTCTTTCACAAAACCTAGATCTACAACATCTCTCAAAAGATCTGTTAGGAAAGTCTCATATCTCAAAGAATCTTGAAAGAAATTGGCATTCTTATATATTTCTATTGTGAAATACACAGTTGGTAACATTTTGTATCTACTTTATACTTCAAATAATCGATATTAAACATGTTTTTTAAGACTCTCCTCTGTACTGCCCTAAATATATTCTTTTCTACGATTCTTCAAGAGAATCCTAAAATCTGAGGGACTTAGTGTCTAGTAAGGAAGTTGATTATAAAATTGTAAATATCTTGAATGAATATTCATAAATATTTTATTTACTGATTGTAAACAACCTCTTTTTGTTTTTTAAGTTGCCTCATGTTGAGTAATAACTGTTGGTTTATGTGCCATGAACTTACTGCATGTGATAATATGTAATTAGTTCAAAACTGGTCATCTTCGTGATATTTGTAAACACACACAACTTAAAGCTTTGTTCATTCTTAAGAAAGTGTCTATTTCTAAAGTAGACCTAGATATCTGGAATGGCAAATGAGACTTTAGTCTCTGGCATCAGAAAATAAAGGCTCTTATGCTTCAACAAAAGTGTGCAAAGGCCATTGATGATTCTTGGCCTGAAGGCACTAAAGTTGCCAAGAAATTAGAGCGTGATGAAATGGTTTGGAGTGAATATTTACTGCATGTATCCTTATGGCATGATGGGCATGCCAAGTATCCATCTGTACTCCAACCAGAAAGCATGGCCATGCCTAGAAAGTCACTAATGGTATATAACATAGCTGCATACATCTTGAACATTTTCTTTGTCGATGCATCATAAATGCCACCTCTTCATTCCAAAATTCTTTGAGTTCATCTATTAAAGGTCTCATGTAAATATCAATGTTGTTACTAGGGCTTTTAGGACCAGATATAAGCAAAGACAAGATCATGTGATGTTGTTTCATACATAGCTACAGAGGCAAATTGTATGAAATAATTACCATGGGCGGTTCCAAATAGGTTAAAGCCATTAGTTGCTAATCCAAGTCTCACACTTTTAAGATATACATCAAAACTCAGGTATTTCTTGTCAATGTGTTTCCAAGAGAGGGTCTCTGCTCGATGCCTCATCATCGCATCTTTAGTACAGCCATCTTCATGCATCTCATGTCAACTTCAACTTTAGATGACATGTAAAAACGTTGCAACCTCGAGATCAATGAGAAGTGATGGAGAATCTTTACTAGTTTTTTTTCTTTGTAATACCACTCTCCTTAATATATATTGAAGCCCCACATACGGTTGTTCAAGTTTCAAATTATCCTTCCAAAAGAACATACAATCACTCATCTATCTTATTGTAACCTGAACCCATATCTAAAATAATATTATTGCTATTTGTGAAGTTTTCTGGCAAAGTGCATCCTTCACGAAACACATTTCTTAAAAAGTCAAGCTATGAAGTAAATATCATATCTTATTGCTAATACCACCAAGGCATTTGGGGTTCCATAGTTTAAAATGAAATGGCAACTATGTGTAATTTTTGCATCCAGGATACAAAGGTTGCTTCAATACTTCAGCCAATTTATAAAACTGGGCACCAGCACCATCACTGAATACACCATAGTTTCCTCTACCATACCATACATATCAATTATGTTGTCATGATCACCAACATCACCACCTTCACCATCAATAATATGTACTATAATTTTGGGAGTATGTGTTATCTCAAATTTCTCTCCATGAAGATGTCATACCTTGTAATTACTCATCATTCTCATACATATCAAATGATCATATAGCGTTTCTTTGTTTACATCGTCCATATTTTTACAGTCAATGCACGGACACCAAATTGTGAGAGGGCGGGAGAGAGAAAAAACCTTTAGAAAAACTTGTCTGAATGTACATTTTGGTTCCTAATTGTGAATATTTCCCATGGCAAACATTTTATGTTAAAATGTAGAAGGAAAACTTGGCACCAATTTTTTTCACGCATTAAGCACGAATTTTTTTGGAAAATCCATCCCAAATAATCTCATTTGGGATAGTTTACTCAACGTCCCCATACGTTTTTTCTGCCAAAAATTGAGTGCACAATTAAATGACCATCTAGGAAGGATCAAATTGTCCCAAATAATCCATAATTGGGGACGAAGCTTGAGAAAATCGTCCCTAATGTCTATCTTTTCGAGACGCATATTTATAAACAGTTCCTGATAATTGACAACTGGAGATGAATTTTTCAACCATCCCCAATAAGGCTTTCCCAAATTTCAATTTTTTAGTAGTGATAAGAAATGTTATTACTATGAAAAGTTGGGTCATTTAATCAAAGATTGCTTCAAAATGGTATCAAATGTGAAAAATAACCCTCAAAGTAGGGGAGAGGCAATTATTGCTTGTAATGAGACAGGAGCTAACACTGGTGTGGCCTATGTATCCACAGTAAGTTATCTGAATCAAGAATGGTTTCTTGATTTAGGGTGCTCATTTCACATGAACTCAAATAAAGGTTGGTTTTCTGATTTTAGTAGCCTAAGTGAAGGAGTGATAAAAATGGGAAATGATGTTAGTTGCAAAATAAAAAGAATTGGAAAAACTACCCTAAAGCTATAAACAACTATATAAGGATACTAGAAAAGGCTAGATATGTTCCAAATTTAAGGAAAAACTTAATTTCTTTAGGAATTTTAGATAGTGAAGGTTATTACACCTAAATCGGTAATGGTACTACGAAAATTAGTAGGGAATGAGTTTTAGTGGCTCATGCATAAAAAATAAATGGAATATATGTCTTAAAGGCTATTCTTTATGCTTCAAAAATTGAGGTAAACTCTGTTGTGCAATCTGATAAGTCAGATTTGTGGCATCAAATACTTGGACATCTTTGTGATAAAGGCATTGAGCTTCTCAAAAGAAAATATGTCTTTGGAAGTGATAATGTTGAAAAATTGCCTTCTTATAAACATTATTTTCTAAGAAAGCAAATCAAGTTGCCATTTAAAAATGGAATCCATAAAACAATAAGTATTCTTGAATATATTTGCAGTGACTTTTAGGGCAACTCCTATGAGTATTGTGTCTGGTTATAAATATTTTGTACTTATATTTAATGATTTCTCTAAATAGGTTTGAAATCAAAATTAGACACCTTTTATTCCATAAGGAGTGTAAAATTCTTGTCAAAAATCAAACAAACAAGAAAATAAAAATCTGAAGGTCTGATGATGGGTAGAATTCTGTAACACTGAATTTGATCACTATTGTAAGCACGAAGGCATTCTAAGACATTGAACAGTCACCTACACCTTCTACAAAAATGGTTTGGCAAAGAGGGTAAATAGAACTGTCCTTGAAAGAACAAGATACATGTTAATTATTTCTGGCTTGTGCAAGCTATTTTGGGATGAAGTTGTGAAAATAGCTTGCTATCTAATAAATAGATGTCCATCAAATGCTTTGAACTACAAAATTCCTCTTAGTTATGCCCATTTAAGAACCCTTGGGTGTGCATCTTTATGCACATCAAATAGATAGTAAATTCCATTAAGTGTGTTTTTTTAGGATATTGGGAAGGGGTGAAAGGATATAAGTTGTGGATAAAAGAATCAAGAGGGTATAAAGTGATAGTAAGTAGGATAGTAATCTTTAATGAAGTTGTTTTCCTTGTCTAGGTGACAAAACAAGAGAAAAATTAATTGAAGAAGACTTTGTGGTTACTAAAATAACAATTAATAATGAAAGCAATATTGATCATCAATTTGAGGTAGAGAAGCCTCAAGAAGATGATGTTACTAAACCACAAACTATCATAGAAGATTAGGAAACTAATCAAGAACAAGAATTAATATTATTAGCTAGTAAAGGATAGAACAAGAAAGAAAATCAGGCTCCCTATAAGATATCAAACATATGATTTTGTTGTTGTCTACTCTGAATCTGACGCCTTAAATACATAACCTAATACCTATGAAGAAGCAATGGCAAATAAAGACCCTAATAAGTGACTTGCAGCAATGCAAGAAGAAATGAACTTTTTATTAAAGAATCAAACCTAGACCTTAGTGGAAAAACCAGTAAGGCAAAAACTAATTTATTGTAAATGGGTTTATAAAGTAAATTAATGTGAATTAAAAAGTGGGGACATTAGATATATAGCTAGATTAGTGGCAAAAGGTTTTACTCAAAGGGAAGGTATAGATTAGAATGAAATTTTTTCTTCAGTTATTAAGTATACTTCAATTAAGATTCTGCTTGCTTTAATAACTCAGTTCGATATTGAATTAGAGCAATTAGATGCCAAAACTATCTTCTTATATGGATGATATTGAATTAGAGCAATTAGATGCCAAAACTATCTTCTTATATGGAACTTTAGATCAAACAATTTATATGATTCAGCAGCCTCGGGAGTTTGAAACTAAAAGAAATAGGAACTTTGCGTGCCTATTAAAGAGGTCCATGTATGGGCTAAAACATACCCCTAGATAACGGTATAAGATATTTGACTATTATATTAGACCCTTAACTTCAAAAAGAGTGATAACGATCCTTGTTTCTATTTTAATGAAGATAAAAATTCAGAATTTTTCTATCTTTCAATATATTTGGATGATATGCTTTTAGCTGGTCACAATGTTAAGAAAATTCATTCAATTAAAGAAAATTTCAAAGCTAAAATTGAAATGAAAGAACTCGTACTTGCTAGAAAGATTTTAGCGATAGAAATTAAAAGGACAGAACTAAAGGTAAAATGTGTTTTTTTTTCACGCCAAGAGTCATTTTTCAAAAATAATTAGAAGATTTTCTCTAAGTGATGCAAAATCTATTAGTTTACTATTGTTGACGTTGGAATCTACAATATCCACGTGTCAACAGATCTCCGGTCATTCCTCTACCAACTTGTATGTTACCTGCACACTAAGACGACCGTTAGGCACCAAGATCACCAGAGAAAAAAGGTTCAGCAATCATTGGTACTCCAACGATCAAGTCAACTACCGGTATATAGAATAATATACGGGGAATGAAAATAATTGGGTGTGGGAGGGACAAGTAGGCAGAAATTTGAGCAGAGTTTTATGGTGAGAATAATGCGTAATAAAAAAATACGCACCTTAGAGCAACCGGAGATGTTGTATTTATAACTTCAGAGTCCTAATTGATATAGGAAAACAATCGATTAGATATTTGATTGGATACTTCTTCCTTATGAGATAAGAATTATTGGCTGTCAATGCAATCTCCTAGGTTTTAGCCCTTAATTGATTTGATTTCTCTTATCACGTTGTCTGATTTTTAGAAGATTGATATTTGGTTTCTTTATGAGAATTTGTGTGCCAATCAAATGCAATCTTTCCTTAAACATGTCTCTGGTCATTCTGGAATATCGTGCTGCCTGCTAATTATAATGAATAAGGAGCCCGGCGAGGCTCCCAGGTCGGCCATGAGTGTTGAGACCTTTCATGGGCTTCGCTATACTCTGATTCAAGAATGCTAATATATTACTGGGCCTTAAATGTATCCACGAGGCCTTCGCTAGGTATTTGAGGCCTTTATGAATCCAGAAAACCTCACTGGACCTATAAGGCCTTATCAAGGCCTAAATTGGGCCTATATGGGCCCTTTACTGGGCATTTGCTAACGTGGAGGCCTTTACCAAAATCTGGTGGTAACAATAGTCCCCAAGTCCAAGTCTATTATTTATGGTAGGCATGGGACTTTGTAAAAAAAAAAATCTGACGAAAGCTTCCATGGGTGGGTCTTCGCAAATGCACCTTTGAATTACTTATTCAATACAGTCCTCCAAGCCCAAAGCCTATTATTTATAACGAGTGAGGGCTTTGATTGGTTTGACTTCTAGTGACGTGTCTGTGGTTGGTGTGATTCTGTCTAAGATGTCAATCAAAATTGTCATAGTGGTCGTGTAATCATGGGTGAGAGAGTCTGTGCCATAAATGTTGTTGGCGCGTGATAGACGATTGGGAGTGTGCGTGGAGAGCGTCCTTTTGCTTCATTAAATGCCTAGGGATCTTTTTTCCCGCCTATTGTCCTTCTTTGGACACGTGTCCAATGGATGGACGGCTTAGATGGTGTGTTTTGAATTGGACGACAGGGATTCCCCATAAAAGTCATTGCTTCTTCTCATTTATGTTCTTCTTGCTTCTTTGTGTGTCTCAAACTATGCTAAATATTCTGACGATAACCAAGAAAGTGCAAGATATTTCTGGTGGCTGTAGGGTTCAACTGTATTCTTGAGGTAAATACCACAGAGGTTGTTGTACATTATTTCGTAGGCCGTATTTGTTTTTATTTTAAGATTTCTTGGTTTGGCCGCTATTTTCTACCATACTTCCTGGCGATTGTAGGGATATTTTCTTTTTGAATTGAGAAAAGTAGCGATGCTGTCTGAACACGATGATTTACAGAATCAGTCAGCCGCTAGAACAAACCCTGACATCATGGGTGAAGCTTCGTCGTCCTCTTCGTCTTTATCTTCTACCGTGGGGCAAGAGAAAGTTGATCAGAGGCCCACCGTTGCTCCTCCGCCCCCAGCATCCACAAGTGGTAGGGGAGTAAGCCCAGTTGTATCGCCAAGGGTGAAGGAGAAAAAAGGTCGGCATAGCGCCGGGATACTCGAAATAAGGGGGTCGCTGGACAAAAAGGGCGTCCGTACAGCTCGACAACTTGACGAGGAGCTTAAGCATTCGGCCACCGAGGCTTCCATGGTTCGTTCGAGGATCCTGGAGGTTGAGTTGGAAGATATAAGACTATCATATGATATTCCTGCTTCCGTGGAGCTCAGGGCCCTTGGTCCCAAGGAGCGTGCTGACGACCTACCTAAGGGTTCGTCGCAACTTATGAACCGGCGATGTAGCATGGTTTTCGCTTGCCTGTGCATCATTTCTTTTGCGAGGTTCTGAGAGATTAAAAATTGACCCCGTGTTAGATAACACCGAATGGTTAGGGCCAGTTGGTGGTGGCATTCTTGTTGTGGAGGATTACCGAGGCCGATGGAGACTTAACTCCTATGAAATTTGAATCAATTTACCGACCCTGCCGGTCTACAGGTTGGTTTAATATTTCTCCTCGGCTGGGCCAAAGATGGAGGACGGCGACCGACAGTCCCAAAAAAGTGCATAACTAGAAGGAGAGATTCCTTTTCATCGGAGGGGACGAAGAGTTTACGCCCGAGGATCCTCTCCTAAATGTGTCTATTCTTCGCCAATTTGGATAACTTGGTATATCTTATTGTCTTGTGCGATTTTTTGATCACTGTCCCTGACTTAATGCTTCGTTTATCTTTGCATATTATGGAAAGCCGCCCATTCCAAAGAAGGATCAAGGTGACTTAACTGAAATGGGATAAGGTTCGAGCGCTCAACAGCGACTTTAAGAGCCTCAGCAATCTACTTAAGGACGACGACTTACTGATTCGCTACGGACTAATGGGCAAGCTTCATCTATTGAATTGCGTGGGATTTGTCTTAATAGGAATTTGTAACACCTTGTGTCTTAGTTATTGCATTAGTGGCATTCAGATTCAAGAGTGTCCCTTCATTTTACCTTGCACGGCCTGCGGGCAGGGCTAGTTCTTCGGCCCAAGCGCCCTCGTAAGAGGTGCCGTCGTCGCAGAAGGTGCAGGATGTGATGCCATTGAGGACGATTTACCCTCTTGCCCCCGTTGCTCAAGCTCCAGATCAGGCTATTCCTCCTTCGCCTCTCTCCTCCTCTCCCAGCTACCCCTGAAAGACAAATAAAAGAGGATCGTAAAGGGTACATACGAAGCCGTCGGCCAGAAGAGAAAAGCTTATGAGGCTGCTGAAAGAATTATGATGGATGCTCGTAGGGCTAGGCGAACTAAGGAGCGTCGTCAACCCTCACCGGATCCTGCTGGAGGGGTTGGGGATGATGGAAATTCTACCTATTCGACCGGCTAGGAAGGTCACATGTGCATCACCTATCGCAGCAATGAGTTGGATCCTACGGTGATAGAGCTGCCCTCGGCTTCTCCTATAATAATGGTGGCAAGTGTCTACAAGTATTGGACCCAGACATGGGAAAAAGCCGTCGAAGAAGCTTTAATGAGCGAACTTCTCCAATTGGCGGATATGATCTTGGTCCAAGTGATGGTTTTGACTAAAGAGGTATACAGCACCCTCGAGGACTTCGATGTCAAGTTCAGTAAGGAAGAGACTAAGTCGAAAAAGTTATCCAAAGATCTAAAGGTGATGAGCCTTGAAAAAACCCAACTGGAATCGGATAAGAAAGCCCTCCAATTCAAGTTGGATTTGGTAGTGAGCAAAGAGGCCGACATGAAAGTCAAGTACAAAATTGACTTGAAGGCCGCAAAGGAGAGTTTGAAACATGCCTGAGACCAGAAGAGGGCCGTTGAGGCCTCCTAGAAGTGTGTAGAAGAAGACTAAAAGTTGGTCGAGGACAAGGCCTTCGCGGCTGAAACTGCTGTTTCCATGGCCAATAGTAACTTGGAGGCCGTGGTTGCCGAAAAGGACAAGTAGCTAGCTGAAGCTAGAGAAGAAGTGGAGAGGGTCAAGGTGGAGCATATTGATGCTGAGACGAGGGCATTTATAGCGTACCAGCATGGGTTTCAAGACACTCCTAAGTACAATGACCTCGTCGATTGCTTCATGACAATAGGCAAGGAGCAGCTGGTTGAGAGGATTGCAGAGACTCACCTAGAGTGGGATATCTCATTTCTCCGGTATGCCCCTGACGAGGTTCCTACTTTCAGGATCCCTGCAGCCATCGAAATTCCATCGCATGCCAGGGATCAGGATGGAGACGAAACCCAAACCACTACTTCTATTACAGGGGAAGGCCCATATTGTGTCGACCCTAAAGTGGCGGCGGGGCAGTAAGACTTGTAAATTTCTATTCCTTGTTTTGTATATGTTCCAGCATTATCAATCAAATTTACTTCCTACCATTTTCCTTCTCATGAAGTCTCTTTGCATGGATTTATGTATAATTAGTAGAGATTCTTATTTGTGACGAGGCCTTGTTGCTAAAGACTTGAACTTTAAACTGAGGAATTATTTCTCCAAGCATTAATGGCGCAGACTTTTTGTTGAATCCAAAGGGTTAACGTCATTAATGTCTGGGTAAATTGATGGACGCGCGTTGCATATGGCGTTCCAAATGCCCATTAAATGACCCTTTGTTAATAGCCTCATTTAATGTCCAACGTTTCCCATGCAACTAGGTTTTGTGATTCCAATGCCACCCCTATAAAAAGACCAAAGGTCTTTCATTTTATCTCTCACGCATTCATAAGTCTTGTGAATTCAGTTAATTAATCCCAATGGCCGTAACTTCTCTCGATAAAAGATGCAAAGGGAGTTTTCCTGCCACTTGTTTATCTGGTTCCAGTATTCAACTTAAGTGCATTGTGAAGGGATGGACAGAAAACTAATGTTCAGATGACAAAGTTTGTCCGTACAAGTGTCCCGATTATACTTTAGATCAATGGGGTGTGCTGAATACCGTGGAAGGAGTTGGGCCTAGTAGTCTTAGCGAGAGGTTCTCAAATGGTACCTCCACAATAGACATCGATAATAGATACCTCGATGATCCTGATTCAGATGACAAGGCTGAAAGCCATCTGCCAAAGGTGTCAACGGCATTTTTTGAACAGTGTGGCCTAATTAGTTACCAAATCAACTCATATTGATTTGGGAGACTCCCTATTATGGTGAAGTCAGACTTGTGCCAATGATGAAGCCCACGTTGTCCCAAAAATCAAAGGTTTAACTTAGTAGACTGTAGATCCCTCTTTGTGCCGACCCTAAAGAGGCGGCGGTGTAGTAGGACGATAGTCATGTTCATTTCCTTTTTCTTGTAATCCAGATTTTGATAAATGAATGAGAAAACACTTTGATTATCCTTGTCTATTGCATAATTAAGATTGAAATGAGCTATTCTGAACTGTAATCAAACATGTTCATTCGTCAAGGCTTAAGATATACCTGTACAAATTACACGAAGTCTCTTGATCAGGTAACCTCCACGAATCACAAGAAGACTTTTTCGACTCGTCCTAATCGTAATAAAGGCGAGGTTCATTGATTAGAATGACTTCGCCATGAGTGCGAAGCTCTTTGATCAGGGTACCTTCGATGGATGTGCAAAGCTCTCTGATCAGGGGGCCTTTACAATTATTTCCACGCGTGATGTAGGCTAATGGCGTCATCCGTGCGTAAGGAAGGTGTAAATCAATAGGCGCATTGAAGTCATGCAGCCTTTAAGCCTTCCTAGGGTTTTTGGAGTGCACCTCTCCTACACGTGTCTATTATCTGACGGTCTACATTCTAGTACTCCTTATTGTTCATTTCACTTTCTTCTTTTTTTTAGAACTCAACTCTTGTTGTTCATGGCTGGTTTTTATTTTTCTAGGATACCAAGAAGTGGGAGAGTTGTGGGTGAAAAAGAGACTATTCCTTCTCAAACTCTGGTATCATGTGTGTCATCTGTTCCAACGGCCACTGTCTTATTGGTGCCGGAGGTAGCGGTGGATATTTTATCTACTGTTTCGTCGGTACCGGAAGTAGCAATGGACACTTCTTTCGCTTGTTCTCTTGAAGAACCTTTACTTCTGCTTGAAAATGTCCGAAGACTAGACAAAGGGAAGAGAGTTATCAATGATTAAGGAGAAAATGCTATGCCAAAAGGAGGCATGGAGGATGAAGACAATGCGAAGGATTTTCGGAAGGCCAAGCGAGGTCAGGAGACTCCTTTTCGGGAAACTAGAGAAACCACTCCCCCTTCTCGAGGTGCGACTCAGGCCTCCATTCCTCCTCTCCATGGCTAGGTCGAGCACATCAATATCGGGTCTCGTTAGGATGAATTAGACCCAGCAATTTTGAAAAAAATATCGGTTCCGTATGCCATAGCGGCAGCTTCAGTTCATAAGTATTAGACTTCTACCTTTGTGAAAGTAGCAGACAATGCGGAACTGTATGAGATGTTAAAATTGGCAGAGATGTATACCTCTCGGAGCCATGTACTCAACTGATGAAGATCGATGAACAGAACTCAACAGTGGTAGGCGCAAAGGATATTGATGAATTGCATTCAGAAAACAAGATTCTTCGTTTGAGGCTTGCAGTTTTTGAAGATGCCAGGGCGAAGGTCGAGTATAAGATAAACATGGCCGAAGCGATTCAAAAGTCGTCTATCAAGGATCAGAAGCAAGCTGAGTTGAAACTCAAGGTGTGTGATATATGGCTCATGCTAAACATAAAGAGTTAACGGAGGCCTTGGCGGAGCTCTCAATGGCTAAAGAATTGTTGGCCAAACTAGGGGTTCGTAGCTATGCCAATCCCAAATGTTTGGTAGAGACGTACGAATCATGACCTTATGTA
Source organism: Forsythia suspensa (assembly GCA_023638005.1). NCBI lineage: Eukaryota > Viridiplantae > Streptophyta > Magnoliopsida > Lamiales > Oleaceae > Forsythia > Forsythia suspensa. Next base: position 17,887,860 of record CM042666.1, read on the forward strand.
ATATTCGTTTGTGTTGTTTTCATCAAATTCATTAATGAAAAATATCCATGTTTCACATCATTTGTAGTTATCAAATGCTTTGCTTTCGTTGCATGAATGTATACGCATAGAATGTTCACCCTACGAGTTTAAAGAACTGGTCGCGAACCACACTCCTTCACTGCCGAGTTTCTTTACTTGTTTGATCACATGTTGAATGTTTACCCAGCGAGTTAAAAGAGTCGGCCATAAACCACACTCCCTTGATGCCAATCTTTCTTTACTTGATTGACTGTGCGTTGAATGTTTACCTAGCGAGTTGAAAGAGTTGGCCACGAACCACACTCCCTCACTGCCGAACCTTCTTTACTTGATTGATTACGCATTGAATGTTTACCCAGCGAGTTGAAAGAGTTGGCCACGAACCACGCCCTCTCACTACCGAACCTTCTTTTCTTGATTGATTACGCGTTGAATGTTTACCCGGCAAGTTGAAAGAGCTGGCCGCGAACCACACTCCATCGCTGCCGAACCTTCTTTATTTGATTGATTACACGTTGAATGTTTATCCAGCGAGTTGAAAGTGTTGGTTGTGGACCATACTCTCACGCTACCAAGCTTTATTTACTTGATTGGTTGCGCGTTGAATGTTTACCCAGCAAGTTGAAAGAATTGGCCGCAAACAACACTTCCTCGCTGTTGAACCTTCTTAACTTGATTGATTGCACGTTGAATGTTTATCCAGCGAGTTAAAAGTGTTGGCTTTGAACCACACTCCCTCACTGCCGAACCTTATTTACTTGATTGATTACGCGTTGAATGTTTACCCAGCTAGTTGAAAGAGTTGGCCGTGAACCACACTCCCTCGCTACCAAGCTTTCTTTACTTGATTGATAGTGTGTTGAATGTTTACCCAACGAGTTGAAAGAGTTGGCTGCGAACTACACTTCAACACTGTTGAACCTTCTTTACTTGATTGTTTGTGCGTTGAATGTTTACCCAGCGAGTTGAAAGAGTTGACCGCGAACCACACTCCCTCGCTGCAGAACCTTCTTTACTTGATTGATTACACGTTGAATGTTTACCCAGCAAGTTGAAAGAGTTAGCCACGAACCATACTCATTTGCTGTCGAACCTTCTTTAGTTGATTGATTGCGCTTTGAATGTTTACCCAACAAGTTGAAAGAGTTGGATATGAATCACATTCCTTTGCTGCCAAACCTTCTTTCCTTGATTGATTACGCGTTGAATGTTTACCCAGCGAGTTGAAAGAGTTGGCCGCAAACCACACTCCCTCGCATCCGAACTTTCTTTACTTGCATAATTGGGAAGAGAGTATCATAATTGAAAAAAATACTTAACTTCATTAAAATAATGCAGCATCTGAATAAAGCCAAAAGGAACACTGATATTCGCCTTAGCGCTGAAAAACAGAAAAACGGAGAAAATGGGAAAAAAAATGTATTGGTAATACGGGCGTAGATGAGTGATGTTCTAGGGATGCCTCATCTCTCTTTCCTCTGAGTCTTTCAATCTGTAGGTTCCTGGTAGAACATTATCGATGATCTTGTAAGGTCTTTCCCAAGTGGGTCTGAGAGACCCAGTCCCCACTTCTCTGTTAGCTAGAAAAACCTTTTTGAGGACGAAGTCATCAACATGGAAAGTCCTATTCTTAACTTTTGAGTTATAGTACCTTGCCATCTTCTTTTGATAAACTGCCAGACGAAGTTGTGAGCCGGCGTGTCTTTCTTCTTACAAATCAAGGTTCGTCCTGCATAGATCTTCATTAACCACTTCATCGAAGTGTAAGTGCATTGGAGAAGGTATTCCTACTTCAATGGAAATCATTGCCTCCATTCTGTATGCCATGGCAAAAAGAGTTTCGCCAGTCGCTGTCCGAGATGTGGTCCAATATGACCATAAAGTCTTGGGTAGTTCTTTGGCCAACCCTCATTTGGCAGATTCCAACTTTCTTTTCAGGGTGTGCTTGATGATCTTGTTGACTGCCTCTACTTGACCGTTGGACTGGAGATGGTAAGGAGTGGAGAAATTCTTCCAAATGCCAAGCTTTTCGCAATTCGAGTTAAATTTCTTCCCAGCAAACTGTGTACTATTTTCAGAAACAAGGGAGTGGGGTTCCCAAAACGACATACGGTGTTCTTCCAGACAAACTTCCAATTGTTCTCCTCCGTGATTTTGGCTAAGGGATCAGCTTCGCACCTAAAATAGTCTACCGCTACGACCACAAATTTGACCCCACTCCTTCCAATTGGAAGGGTACTTATGAAGTCGATATCTTATTTGGTGAAAGGCCAAGAACTGGTGAATGGGGTGAGGTTCTGAGCCGGGAGCTTCGGTACAACGACGAATTTCTGGCACTTGTCGTATTTCCTTGCATAAGCATGTGAATCCTTCTTCATGGTTAGCTAATAGTACCCTTGCTTCAGTGCCTTTTGTGCTAGGGCCATCCCTCCTGAGGGATTACCGTAGATTCTCTCATGTATCTCTTTCATCATGTAATTCGCCTCCTCCTGGGTAATACAGCGTAGGAGAGGGTGGCTAGAACCTCTCTTATATAGGATCCCATCTTGTAAGACGAATTTTGTTGCCCTTCTGTGGAGTTTTCGTGCCTCTTCCCTATTGTCTGATAAAACTTGGTCGATTAAGTATGTGATGATCTCTTTCATCCATTTAGGAGACTAGGTGATCGTCATGGTATTCTGTGGCAGAGTCTCGTCAGTGGACGGTCGGCTAAGCTTTTCAACTGGGATGGCTCTCATCAAGTCAAAGTCTTTACTACTCGCCAACTTGGAAAGAGCATAGGCATAACCATTCTCGATCCAGGGAATTTGGAGTAGTTTAAATACCTCGAAATGTGACAAGAGATCTTAAGCCTTCATCAAATATGCCACCGTAGATTGCTCACGAGCTGTGAAGGTTCTGTTGACTTGGCTAACCACCTACTGCGAGTCACTATATATCTGAATTTTTCTTGCCTTCATCTCTTGTGTCAGCCTCAAGCCTACTAGGAGCGCCTTATATTTAGCAGCGTAATTCAAGGCTTTTAACTTCAGGCGAAGTGCGAAGTTGAGATTATGGCCGTTGGGGCTAATCAACAAAATCTCGGCTCCAACTCTGGCCTTACCTGAGGATCCATCAACATATAGTTTCCATGTTGGTACCTCCTGAGGCTTGGCTTTAAGCAAACCTTTTGAGATATGGGCAAACTCAGCCATAGAGTCTGCAAAGCATGTCCCTTTATGGAGGGCCTTGGCTTGTAGGAAATGTCGAATTGACTGAGCTCAATTGACCATTTTATCAGTCTTTTCGAAGTATCTGGATTCTGGAGAATATGCCTCAAAAGAAGATTCGTCAGGATATCTATGCTATGTAACTGGAAGTAGGGCCGGAGGTTCCGAGACGTGATAATCAAAGACAAGGCAAGATTTTCCATGTATGGGTACCTTGTCTCTCCATGCTGTAGGGCCTTGCTCACATAATAGCCTGGGAGCTATGTCAAACCTTCTTCTCGGAACCGAGCTCACCGCCTTTTCAGATACCACGAGGTAGATAAGTAATGTTTTCTCATTCTTTGGTTTGGACAGCAACGGGGCTTTTCCAAGGCCTTCTTGCAATCTTTGGTCTACTCAAAACGCTTCCCCTTCTTTGATGGTTTAGAAGAAGGGCTGGCAACGGTCAGTCGCCTTTAATATAAATCGATTCAAGGCTGCCAATCTCCCTGTCAGGCTCTAAACTTCCTTGGAATAGGAAACTGATCACATATCGACGAGGGCTTTGATCTTCTCGGGATTAGCCTTTATCCCGCGTTGATTCACCATGTAGCCTAGGAATTTCCCCAAAGGTGCATTTCAAGGTGTTGAGCTTCATGCGATACTTGTAGAAAATTCTGAACATCTCTCTTAAGAGTCAAATGTGATCTTCAGCATTCACGCTCTTCACGAGTATGTCATCAACGTAGACCTCCATTGTGTTTCCAATCTGTTTCGAGAACATGCAGTTCACTAACTGCTGATATGTGGTTCCTGTGTTCTTCAGGCCAAAGGACATCATCTTGTGGCAGTATAATCCTCAGTCTGTAATGAATGAGGTGTGCTCCTCGTCTCCTGTGAACATCGGGATCTGGTTGTAGTCGGAGTAGGTATCCATAAAGCTAAGTATCTTGTGGCCGGTGGTCGCATCAACCAACTGATCAATGAATGGTAACAGAAAGCTGTCTTTGGGGCATGCCTGATTCAAGTCAGAGAAGTCTATACACAGGTGGGGGGCTTTGCCTTCGGGACTTTCTCCCTTATCATAAGTCTATACACATTATCCACTTCTCTTTGTTTTTCTTTACCAACACGGGGTTGGATACCCATTGGGGGTAGACAGCCTCTTTGATGAACCCGTTTGCCAATGTTTGTCAACTTCTTCTTTCAGGGCGCCATACCTCTCAGTACTCAAAGGCATTCTATTTTGGACCTTGGGACACATTTTAGGATCCACTTTCAGGGCGTAGCAAGCTACAGAGGGATTAATCCCCATCATGTCGCTATGTTTCCATGCGAAGACGTCCGTGTTCTCTCGAAGAAATTGCTTCAGTTCTTCCATCATCCTTTCTTCGAGTTTCTGACCCACCTGCAACATCTAGGTAGGGTCTGAGAGGTTTACAGAGAATGCTTCCAACTCCTTTGTGGGAGAGGCCAGAGAATACGAACCTATAATCTGAGGGTCCAGACGATATCATCTCCTCGTCCTTCTTTTCATTGGCTCCGTCTGTATTGTCATCACCACAGGGATAACATCTTTGCACTTTGCTGCCTTTTGGAGTGCATTCATATAGCAGGCCCTTGCCTCTGTCTGGTTATCGCGAACCTTGGCGACCCTTCATGACATCAGGAACTTCATTGCCAAGTGGTGGATAGAAGTAACCGCCTGTAGATCCATGATAGGCAGAGCAAATATCAACCACTAAGAATTCCATGAATTTTCTCATGTGACACGGAGGCTCTCCAAAGTCTACTGCGAGGGTGATCCTCCCTCGTAGGACAAGGCTATCTTTCGTAAAACTGAACAGTAGTTCTGAGATGGCCGTCAATTCATGATCCACATATATTTGATCAAAGGTACTGCCAAACAGGATGTTCACAGCACTTCCGTCATCGACCAACATTCATCCCAGCCCATTCCTGGCTACGACGGTGCGAACTACCAAGGCGTTGCAATGCGGGTAATGTATACCAGCCTCGTTCTCTTCAGTGAACATTATTTATGGGGCCTTGGGTCAATGTCTATGGACCTGCCAACTATCCACCAATTCTTGTCTTGCTACCTTTGCATAATTTCATCGCGAATTCATCGTATGCCCTCCAACATAGGGCCCCCTATGATTGTATTAATTTTTCAGACCGAGGGATCTGGCGGGCACTTCTACCCTTGGAGGGTCTATATTTCTGTTGTTTTCTCTGTCATTGTGGCGAGGTCCATCGTTCTAGCACCAGGACAGAGGTCTTCGCCCTTGGTTGGGCGGTCCTTGATGCCCTCAGGTCAGTCGGTTCTTCTCTACTTGTCCCTGATTCTTGCAGTTGATCAGTTTCCTTACATTAGGACAATCTTCAATGTTGTGCACCCAGATCCTGTGTATACAGTAGAAATTGGGTGGGGGAACAACTAGCAGAGAAACTGCTATAGGTAGTCTGGCGCGAGGGGCTGGGATCGTCTTCATCTAGTTGAATCTTCTATAAGGGTTGTTCTACGGCTCAGAAGAACGCTTTCTTCGAAAGCGATTAAAGCGAGGTTCAATAGAACGCCACACATCTCTCCAATAGTGATCCCATCTGTCTCTTTCTATTCTTTCTCTGTTCTCAATTGTCTCCTCCGATCGGATTTCTCACTAGATCAAGTCCACCAGTTGAATGTAGGTTTTAGGCTGACTATTTTGGACATCTCTCCAGAAAAGAGTGCGCATGTGAAGTCTGATCACCAGTACATCTAGACGTTCTCATCGGTAACGTTCTCAATTTTGTTATGACAGCACTGAATCTCCTGAAATAGCTCTTCACCAACTCTTCTTCTTTTTGTCTAATGTCATGAAGATGAGCGATGTCGACTATCATTGTCCTGTTGCCAATGAAAGTATTGATAAACTCCTGTTTAAGTTGGGGCCAGCTCCTAATGCTCCCTAGTTTCAGTTTGTTGTACCACCTCTTCGCATCAGATGGGAGTGTCGTATGGAAACTTATGCATTTCACTACAGGAAAGTGGCCTTGGAGTTCATCTTATATATGTTGATATGATTCGTGGAGTCGCCTCTCCCGTTATACTTGTCCATCGGGGGCATTCTAAACTTAACGAGAAGCTCAATGGCCTTCATGAAGTTGGTGAATGGGAGGTTCCCGTCATTGTCATCTTCATGGCATTCTAACATTTCTTTTTCACCCTCGAGCCTTGCAAGGACAAACTTCGGGTCCTTCCTTCCTTCTGTACGGGTCTCAGTGCACTCACTGTGCTTGCTGTGTTCCGGTAGAAGTGGTGTTATGGATGATCCCACCCCCAACTTGTCAAACATGCTGGCAATAGGTGCCGGCTGGTTTTCACATGCCAGAAGGGGTCTTCCATTCTGATTATCTTGCGAGGGTCTCAAATTTATATTTCGAGGGTTCTTACCATTTGAAACTGGCAGGTCATCTCGAGATCAACGTCTCTCTATTGAACTGGACCTCGAAGGGCTTCGTCGGGCACAACTACGCTTGGGTCCATGTTAAAGAGATTAATTATCCAACAGTTCAAGCGCTGTATTTATCCGAGCATTGTCTAGCTTCAGCTCTTGGTTTTCCAACTCAACCATTCACTTCTGTCGTTGTTTTCTTCTCTTGTGGCGGGTTACGTTTTGAAGGTCTTGAACGTTTTCCTACCGTAAGTCAGTATAATGGGGCTCTACTTCTTCTTCCGTGGAGTTTTCTTTTGCCATGCTTTTTTGGGTAGAAAACGCATTTTTACCACAAGATTTTGGTTGTGTAACGTTTTTCAATTTCCATAGACGGTGCCAATCTGTTGATGTCAAAATCTGCACTATCATCAACAGATCTCCAGTCACTCCTCTACCAACCTGTATGTTACCTGCACACTAGGACAAACATTAGGCACCAAGATCACTAGGAAAAAAGGATCCGGCGATCGTTGGTACTCCGAAGATCAAGTCAAATGCCGGTATATAGAATAATATACGGAGAATGAAAACAATTGGGTGTGGGAGGGACAAGCAAGCAGAGTTTTGAGCAGAGTTTTAGGGTGAGAATAATGCGTAATAAAAAAATGTGTACCTTAGAACAATCGGAGGTGTTGTATTTATAACCTCAGAGTCATAATTGATTTAGGAAAATAATCAATTAGATATCTGATTGGATCCTCCTTCCTTATGAGATAAGAATGATTGGCTGTCAATGCAATCTCCTAGGTTTTAGCCCTTATTTGATTTGATTTCCCTTATCACGTTGTCTGATTTTTAGGAGATTGATATTTGGTTTCCTTATGAGAATTCGTGTGCTAATCAAACGCAATCTTTCATTATACATATCTCTGGTCATTCTGGAATATCGTGCTGCCTGCTAATTATAATGAATACGGAGCTCGACGAGGCTCCAGGGGTCGGCCATGAGTGTTGAGACCCTTCATGGACTTTGCTATACTCTGATTTAAGAATGCTAATATATTGTTGGGCTTAAATGTATCCACGAGGCCCTCGCTAGGTATTTGAGGCCTTTATGAATTCAGAAGGCCCTCGCTGGGCCCATAAGGCCTTAGCGAGGCGTAACTTGAGCCTATATGGGCATTTGCTGATGTGGAAGCCTTTATCAAAATCTGGTGGTAACAACTATAAATTGTCTTCAGACCAATCACCCAAGAATGAAGAAGAAATTCCAAGAATGATAAATGTGCCATGTGTTAATGTTGTAGGTTCTGTTATATTGGAAAATAAAAGTTTCGCACTCCCGACTCGGGAAAAATAAATGCCCTATCTATTGTGTATGTAATAGTTTGTACTAAACCTGATATTGCATTTGTTGTTAGTTTGCTAAGCAAATTTATAAGTAATCTTAGCGAATTGCATTGTGATGCTTTAAAATGATTAATTAGATACTTAAAAGGAACCCATAACCATGGTCTAATGTTCAAAAAGAATAAATAGGGACTTAGTCTTAGAGGCTATATATGTTGACTCTGACATGGCTCAAAACTCTGATAACATAAAATACACTATAATATACATATTTGTTACAAATGGAATTTGCATTAGTTGAAAATGTAACGCCTATGATTTTTTCTCAACCTGATAGGTCACTTAAAAATCTTTAAATAATATTTGATGAATCGAAATAAACTTTCATGTACCCTTGAATAATTTTAAAAATTTATCTATTGTAGAAAGTAACAAATGCGCAAGGAAAAAGGAATTAATCTTTTAAATTCTGAAGGTTTTACAATAATCGCATTAGGTGTTGACACAAATTATTTGACCATCTAAATGTACTCTAAAAATTATGATATTTGAATTGTAAATACTTGGGACCTTAGATTACAACATATTAAAACCATGTCATTTGATATGTGAATAACATGGCCAAATTTGCTTAAAAAATTGTTCTGGGTGCACTGACGCAGCTCAATAAAACTAACATAAAGAGTTTTGACCATTCTAAATTTTTTTATTAGACCACTTATATACCTATCAAACTCCACTGATTTGACTCAAAAATTTAAAGTACACAATAAGTTATAATATTTTAAAGTTGGGGTAAAAAGATGAATTCCCATAAATATAACTAGACATCCTCATCTTCAAATTCCAAAACGGTAATTTAATAACAAATTCAGTTTTCCTCAACTTTACCATTAAAACAGGTCAAAAAATGTATTAAACTTTACATAATAAATAGTTCGATTATATCGCCGCCAAAACATAAAATAATAAAACTAAGTAATTGCTTCAAGGTTGTACTTTATGCCATCGCGCCAACACCAACCAATTCAATCTGAACATCAAATCATTTTGGGGTGAGTAATTCATAAGAAACACCCACTAATAATTTATACTAACATGTAAGAAATTATACGAAATTAATATGCGACATGCCAATCGTTTAAACATACATAGGAATAACATTTTTGGTAACCGACACCGCATGAACTTAAATGTGATTACCTTTAATCACTAACATACATATCTAATTACCTTCAATCACAATCGTAGAGTTTCCACTTTGACATTAAGAATGGCAATCAATTTACATATTATTTTCTCAATTTAAAAATCATGTAACTTAAAATTTGGTAGCATAAGAAACTACATTGCAAAAATTGAAGCCTTGTTGAGTTGAATTGATTAAAGAAATTGATTGCACTTTTCTTTAAAATAAATCCGTGCCTTTGCCTTTTTCTCCTCCCAAAATATAGTATGGTCACAAGCTTGAAATGAAGTTGAAAAATAGAGAATTATGGGCTAACTTTTGGAGATAAAAGTGGATTGAATTTTGTCTAGAACACAGCAACAAGCTTACTGCTGGATCAAAAATTTATTGATGAAAAAAAGAGAATAAGACATATATATTGGTTGATAAATGAGGAAAATTACAGTGACTTTTCTGGGCACTTTTGGTGGTCAAAAATAAAGATGAAAGTGAGTGAAAAAGTGAAGAAAAACACGGCAAACATTTACTTTGGGATAAAATTGAAGGGAGAGAATAAGTTCTATGTTGATTTTTTTTGGGGCTAAGAGCACGCTGCAGGGACAAAATTGGAGGGTGATTAAGTGATCTTTTTGCTGCAAAAGTATTGAAGAATAAGCTAGGGGTAAAGCTCTTAATGGTAAACGAAAATCTAGAAAGAAAATAGGACTTGATGCTAAGTTTCTGGGACTAAAAATGGAGTACAAAATGGAGTGAATTGCTGGTGTTTGCTGGTGTTTATGTGGAATTGAAATGAAGAGAATAAGGGGGCCTATGGGGAATGAAATTGAAGACTTTTGGAGAAAAATAGTAGTTGGATTGGTGGCTGAAATGTGAGAGAAAAAAGGGTAAAAAAATGGGGCCGAAAACTTAGAGGTGGAGAATTGTGTTCTTCATGTTGGAGGGCTGTTCTCGATGGTTTTCAGCGGGTTTCTTAGGAGTATTTCAGCTTTAATTAAAGTGGGTTAGAGGGTGTGAAAATAGATAGATTGTGGACGATTTTTGGCAGAAAATGTGGGGTAATATAGCTGGTGGAAAGAAGGGACCTAAAGGGCGGTTTTTAGCAGTTTTGGGAGGAAAATCTGGTGGATGTTTTGAGTAGGTTTAGGGAGAAATCATGGGACGTTTTCAGCAATTAGATTGGAGTTAAATTAGCTACCAAATGTGGGTAACATGGTGGATAAAAAAGTGTTGAACATGGGAGAAAAATGGCTGAGAACATGGGGGTCAATGGCGGTTATTTCATAGTTTTAGGGGCTGTTTGGAAGTTGAATTATGGCTTGGATTAGGGGCTGTTCGGATGGTTATTTTTTAACAGTTAGGTGGACCGTGTTTTGGGCTAAAAATAGAAGAATAACTGAGCAGAAAAGTGTCCACACTAAGCTAAATAATTTGCTGAAAAGTGGGCTGGGAAGATGATTTTTAATTTAACGATTGTTCCATAATTAATCTAAAATTATTCGGGTTATGAAAATTTAATTAGTCTCATGATAAAATATATTTCATGTTTATCATATAAAAATAAGGCAAGCATATAAAACAAAAATAGCACGACTAAAATATTTAAAACATTCTAGGAAATTCATAGCGACGCCGAAAGTTAAAATTTTATTTCCTTAAAATTTAAAAAGCGACAAATTTTTTCGATCGGTAAAGAAAATCTCAGTTACAAAAACTTGTTGCCCTTTCTTCAACTGAATCAGAATATGTATCTGCCACTGGGGCAATTAAAGAAGAAATGTGGCTTAAGGGCCAATTGGAGGGACTTGGTTTTAGAAAATAAGGTGGTGATTTGCATTGATAATCAAACTACTATATATTTAAGTAAATATCTTATATTTCATAATAGGACAAAATATATAGATGTGAAGTTTCACTTCATTAGAGATGTAATTGAGATATGTATTATTAAGTTGATTAAAATCCCAACTAAATGTAATACAGCTGATGCAAGTACAAAAGTAACTCCCTTGAATAAGTTCAAGGACTCCTTGAGTCACTTGAACTTGGAACATTATTGATAATTTTTCTTTCTCCCTTTACAAGTAAGTGAGCACGTGATGTTTAAGATGGTTTGTCTCAAATTCACTTGGTAAGACTTCAAGTTCAGCAAAGGTGGAGATTGTGTAGAATTGATTGCCACTTGACCCCAATCACTAATGAAATGGGCTTGGTATTTTTTCTGGAAATTCTGGCCAAAATTCAAAGCCTACTTAGATGATGCAGTTTGGAGATAAACGTGTCTTGCAATCACGCATTTATGTCTAATCTTGACCTGGCTTGTGTTGAAGGCACGTGGGTAAATGTGGACTGACACAAACCTCAACTCTTTTTCTCCTCGACTATCGGTTCTTCTCTAATTCATCTTCATCTCATTCTCTCTTTTTGTTTTTGACTCATATCTATAAAAGGGAAGGTTTCTGATTTTGTTGATGAACAGTAACCTTCTCTTAGTGATGATTTTTGAGAACTTTATGTGATTGAGACGAGATTAGTGTTTATTAATTCCCTGTGCGAGAACTCTTTTGTAATCTATACATTCTTGCCTGATTTGGAGCTGTGCTAGTACATTTGAGCGTAATCTTTAACGAATACTCAACGGAAGACTAAGAATTTGAAGCAGTCGCCGAACCTCTAAGGCTAAGCCCGAAAAAATCTTGTGTTCCTTTACTTTTAGTTTTTGATTCGTTTTTTTGGTGCTCATAAAGAACATATTTAGACCTAACTTGGGCGATCTAATCGTTACAGTTACTAATACAAATTTTATTCAAATAAAAACACCACAAAAAGTAACAACACCATCATCTAATACAAGCTTAATTTTATAACGATCTATCTACAACATTTTCTTCATCTATGTACAAAACTTCCACATATTGTCTAGAACTGTCGTATCATCAAATTGATTACGTCTCACTTCTTCTGATCAAAACCCAAAAATGTAACAACTCACACCAAACTTGATGAGAACCGCATGCTAGCTAGCAAGGACCTATTATATATTTCAATGGGCCCAATAAAAAGATGAAGAGCTAAGAATATCAAGAACGACATACAAGGACTTATTCAAGCTACATAGGCTGAAACCGACTACCAAAATACAACAAGTAAGACACTAACCTTCAAAATAAGTATGACAGGGGAAGAGCCAACTTTAATACATTTGATTCAAGCTAAGGACCGTATTGGAGGCTAGTGGAAGATTGAAGGGTCAAAATGAGCATAATTCAAATTTTGAAGATCAAAACGTGGAGGCTAGGAATTAACCCTAGACGATCGCCTAGGGCAAATGTGGGGCGATCGTTTGTACGTGGCGATCGCCAATGCCAAAATCTAGCAATTCAATATTTATTTATTTTTGGAATGTTGTTTCCTTTTAATTTCGGACACGCTTTGGGCCTAGAGTTTCATTAGTTTGCCATATAAAAAGCTCTTTTCATTATATTAAACAATCAACATTGACTATTGAGAAATTTGTTAAAGTAAGACTACTTTTCTTTCTTTCTTGTTCTTAATCGAACTAACCAAACTTATCAAAGATTTCGCAAATCTTTGAGACGTTCATTCTAACTTTGATTCAAGAAATCATTGAGTCAGTTTTGCATCTTGATTTTAATTTTCTTGAAGTTTGTTATCCATCCTTGTTGTAAATTTCGAGATTCAATTCTTCGTAGATTCGTATGAATTCGCATCAAAACTATCCATAAGTTAAATGACTAACAATATTTTTTACCCAACAACCGTAACATGAGTAAAGATTCTCATCACACACACACGATGGCCAAATTTTCATTTGCAAACCAATTAAGAACAATAGCTCGCAAGGAACATGCAACCAAATCATACGACCAATGTTTCCGTACGTGAGAGGCAACGTGTATATTTCCATCAATGGGGAAGAAGCTAATTTCATCAAATGAATTTATCTGCAGTAACGATTCATGTCACACGACATTTGTGAATGTGGATTTCCATGCTTAAGGCTACGTTCGCATGAACTTGTTGTCGCATTTCCAGAAATACGATCATTGAAACTCATGGGCCCACAAAACGACCACCCCGACTCGGACCTTGATCGCTTAGGAGGAGGAGAACAATCGGGTAATTCAAAATCTTGGACCATCTCCCACAACATGCTTTGTAACTCCTCAATGCTGTAACTTTTGTCCTGTATCATTGATTTTGAATATATCAGTTATTTCAACTATAACTATACTAAAATTCAGGGTTCAAAATTAATTAATTGAAAATATTATGTATATAGCTCTGTAAAGCCCCCACTACCTTTTAAAAGACATTATCAAAACTATCTCAACTCAATTTGAGCCAATTCACGTGATTGGATCTAACGACCAGTTCAATTAGCCCAACTTTCAGTACAATAATTTAACTTAATTTGAGTTATGATGCAGCAATTATTAATAGTAAATTCTACTTGTAAAGTATTTTTTATGTTTCATAAATAATTTAGAATTATATTGATGAGAATATGCCCATCTTCGGACCATATTTTTGTATGGGACTGATTTAGTACATATCTAGTGGTGTTGAAATTATTTTTTAAGTGCTTATAATTGTGAATTTTATAAAATGTATAGATAATATATAAATAAATTGTGGATCCTATGTATAGATAAAAAAAAATTATTTGATCAACTTAAATTTTAATTGAAAAAGAGAGAATCACTTAATGAGACTCTAGTATAAATTTGAATGTAAGCACACGGGTTCACAAGTGCAAAAATTAATGTCCAATGTCCAATTAGTTTGGTCAGACTTAATAACCTATTGGACCAAAATAATTAATTAGATTAATTAATTGATTTCGTTAGTTGTTGGCTAACGAAGATCTAGTAAGACTAGAACACGCAATTCTACTAGGACTATAACTAAGGTTAGCGCAACCTATAAATAATAGGGCCACAACAGTTTATGAGATTAAGAAAATTAAGAAAATATGTCTTCATTACTTACTAACACAAGCAAGAGACAGAACCCATACAATTACTCCCAAAGTTTCACTTTCGTTGATCGTGGATGTCCAGATCTGTTCTTACTGTGTGAATTACCATTGAAAGCTGGACAATTGGACATCTGTGGTATTGAAGATCGTATCTCTAGCTAATCAGATAATCAAATTCCACAGTGTTCATCAAAGTAAACTTCTATCACGAATTCTATCATTAACTCGACTTATAGGAATTGGATATTTAATTTTCGTTGTACATGTATACGTCAATTACTTACAGTAGTATCAGAACCTACCTTGTCACTTATTAGAGTTCGTTATACTACTTGGATGAGTCGAACATTAATTGTTATGGTAAATAGCACCACATGTCCCTAACCTTTGAATGTTGTAACGATGGGGTCCTGAACCTTTGTTTACTAGCAGCAGGAGTCCCGAACCTTTCAGATGTATGCACCAGAGGTTCTTTTTAGACAAAACGTTAAAATATCTGTTAAGTCATCAAGCACACCACATGTGATGAATTTCTGAAGGGCAAAAATGTCTACTCCAATTTTACTTATGTGCAAAAGATCTTTTAAGAACATCCATTCCCCCTATAACCCGGATCTGCCAAAATGTCGCCGAAGTTCAACCCGACACAAGTAGTTGATGTTTTAGTCAGGGTAACCGGCGGCGAAGTCGGTGCCGCCAGTTCTCTTACTCCGAATATCGGACCCCTCGATCTTAAAAGCAGAGGTAAAATCAGTTAAAAAATATGTCATTTTTCGACAGAAGAACAGTATCATAGGACACTGATCTCAAGATAGCAAATCCAAGTTCAATTCAATCAAGAAAAAGAAAAAGAAACAAACAGAGAAATCAAATCAACTAAAAGCTTTGCACAGTTTTTTACACTGGTTTGTACATTGCGGCCATCAGAGGTGAATGAAGGTTAGGCGTGGCGTTAGAGGAAAAGAATGGGCGGTGGAGATAGTAGGGCATAGGTTTTGCTATCCTCGCTATGAACGGCATAGCTGGTGGTGCGACCTCAAACCGAGTGCGATCGTAGGAATACCAAACGGTGCCGTCAAGGAAATCCTCGAGACATGTGTCTCAGTTGGGTGTACTGTCGAAGGAGAGGACCCCAAGGATTTGCAGTAGGAGATTACTGATGGTGATGTTGAGATTCCACAGGATTAAAAGTGAGTTTGTAGGAATTTACAAATTAAACTCTAGAAAGCCACCGAAAGAGCTCACTGATTTCTTCTCCGACTCAGTTCGCCTCCAGATCCTCGACGGCGACGACAGTGCCGCTGCGACTACTGCTACCAATAAAAAATCTGGCGGAGCTCCTGAAAGAGATAGACCATAACAAAATAATAATATTTGAGTGGTGTTGGACATTTTTGCCCTTCAAAAAATTGGCGCGCGTAATGACTTGATAGAGATTTTAACGTTTTCTATCTAAAAAGAACCCCTGGTGCGTACGTTTGAAAGGTTTAGGACTCCGACTGCTAGTAAACAAAGGTGCAGAACCCAGTGTTTTAACGTTCAAAGGTTCGAGACTCCTAATACTATTTATCCTTAATTGTTATTGGTCTATTAATTTAATTCGATTATAGTTTTAAAAAAAAAAATTGGTATTAGATTTGGATTAAATTGGAACGAAATATTTTGGTCGGAAAAGGAAGATGACCTGAATCGGTCCCTTGCTTTGGAAGGCAGCGGATGCCGCTTCAAAATCAGTGCTGCTACTGATTTTGCGGCGGCAAGCGCCCTCGCGCCGCTTTTATTTGCAGCGGCGTCGGCCTCACATTGAACAACAGATTTTGGCTGCTGTGCGACAGCGAAAGACGGTGGTTGTCGGTGTCGCCACTGCCAAGTCATCTTCCAGCGATGCGATTGTGCTGCCGCCTCACTGAAACCCTAAGGGTTTCTGCGTCTTAGAACGAGTTGGAGAAGAGGGCTTCCCTAAAATTGCATGGAAAGCCCTAAATTTTAAAAGGATTTAAATGGGCCTCCTATACAATTTCATAAATTGCATAGAAAAGCCCTACTGTTTTAAAAATTAAAAGAGGGCTTTTCGTGCAATTTCAGAAATCGCAAAGAAAGGTTCATTTATTTTAAAATTCCAAGAGACTGATTGTGCAATTTCATAAATTGCACATTAATTTTCCAAGCTTTAAAAGGAAAATAACGTCTTAAAGGCAATTTTGAATTTTTTTGAAAAAATTGTGAATTTTAAAATTCTAAGAGACTGATTGGGCAATTTCATAAATTGCACATTAAGTTCCAAACTTTAAAAATAAAAATAAGGTATTAAATGATTTTGAATTTTTTTGAAAAAAAATTATAATCATTTAACTTTTAATACTGGTCAAATATTCATTATTGACTAAAATTCTTTTTAAACTATATTTTGAATTTTTGACTAGATTAAATTTTGACTTTATTTTATAAAATTGCAATTTTTACCAAATTTTATCATCAATTTAGAGTATGATTTTAAATTGGCAGATAAAATAAAATTTAAATATCACCTTTATGAACAAAATTAATCAATTAATATGATTAATTACTTAATTTTATTGTTAAAAATTAATTAATTAATTAAATTAATTATTTAACTTTCTCTAATCCGTTCTGAAATATCTAAAATATTTAGACTTACACTGTCAAAATTACAAATTTAGAAATTATTATATTTTTTAATATTAGATATTAAAATGTAGATTTAGTGGATGATATGGACTCAACCCATGTAACTGATTATATGGTTAATTATTCATGTTGATTGTTGGTTGGACCTGCAAACCTATTATTTAATTAAATAGGCATGCGAGAGATTATTTATTTATATGAATTTTCAAGCTCCTTATTTAATAAGGATCATTGCATCAAAAGTCCACAACCTTTTAAAATCATTGGAGATATGCCCTTAATCTAAAAAAGTAGCACCACACGTCTCCAACGTATGAAGAAATAGACATCATAGGTCCATCTTCACACTTTTCGTCAATTTTCTCCATTAAATGCCATAATTGGACTACATGCACTTTTATTCTCCAAAAAAGGCGATTGAAATTTCATCTTGCAGGGGTATTCATCTCTCTCCGCTTGTAATAATTCATTGAAGCCTATTTCTCTATTTTTATATGCCAAATATTTTTTGTTAAATCTTTGCATTATGTGATCTTTCTTCTATTGAAATATGTGCTTATTGCGCTTGCAAGTCCGAGGAGGCTTAGCATAAAAGAAATTTGAGAACTGAAAGAAAAAGGGGTTGATGTAGACACCATGGTCTCTCGAAATTTACAAGAGAACCTATTCAGAAAAACTGTTGATAATATTTTCTCATCTGGTACAGGAGAGTTTGACGAAGAGAAGTATATAAGAAAATCCCGAAAGATATAAACATTAATGCTGTAAAAGGCCAAAGAAGTTGTTTAGGAGCTTGCGCGAAGTAGATTGTCGAACTCCCTTGTAGAGGCAGTGGCTCTTCTAAGGCAGAAAAACCATCCTGGGTGGTATGCACTTTGATTTTAGTGCTTTTGTTCTAGAAGATTCGTACACTGAATGTATGGCTTAATCTTAATTGTTTCTCTATGCTCTTGTAGGTTAATTCTCTGAATGACTTATTAGCCTGCAACAAGGTTGTACCTTCGACTCCATTATCGTGGGAGGTGCCAGATGAGCTGTCTGATCTCTTCTTCATATCCCTGAAAAGTGATCCATCACCCGAAAATTTGGCCAGAGTGTAATATCTACTGAATATCAGTGACTCAACAACAAAAGCTCTGCGAGCCATGAAGGATAGAGGACTGCAAAATGGAGCAGCAGAGGAAGAGTTTGTATTTTGAATATTGCCTGACAAGAAGGAATCATTTTTCTGTTCTGCATCAGAAATGCCTTGCAAGAAAAAGTGGATTCAAAGGTAGGTTTGATGTTGAAAGGGGTGGTGGTGTTTACCAGAAATTCCAGTCACCTTTTTTGGAGAATAAAAGTGCGTGCTGTCCAATTTTGGCATTTACCAAAGAAAATTGACGGAAAGTGCGAAGAGGGACCTACAATGCCTATTTCTTCATGCGTTGGAGATGTGTGGTGCTATTTTTTTAAGTTAGGAGCATATCCCCAACGATTTTGAAAGGTTGGAGACCTTTGATGCAATTATCCCTATTTAATATGGACCTACGTGTTCATTTATTTGGGCATATGTGCCAACTAGTATAAGATACAAGTAGCACTTGGCCTTGAAGAATCAACTAGTATATGATACAGATTGCAGCAAAAGATAGAGATTATTGCATTTAGCATTCGATGATCAAATACAACATCCCCTAGGAATTGACCAATTATTCTTTCTTTTAGTCCATTATCATCTAGATTTATTATTATGTACGATTGATTGCATGTTGGACTTTAATTGATATATATACACACACACACACACACACACACACACACACACACACACAGGTCTAGGATCTAGGAGTGAGGCAGGGCAGAATATAAAGAGGCACCAATTAATTACAGTAAGGCTTATTTTGAGAATTATTTTTAATTTATAATTACATGGTATCCATATGGTATCTAATGTTTCTAGTTTTCATTAATTGTTTAAATTTTCGATCATTTCGCAGTTTTAAGTACATTAAAATTTTCAAAATCAAATTTTCCTTTTCTTATATATATATATGATGAGACAAACTCCTCTTGATCTAAATATTAAATGGTTAATACAATGTGTATTCCATTGTTAAATCAGAGTATTATCAATGTCAATTTGTTAAGTCGCTCAAGGCTACTCGCTCATAAATATGTTTATCACTATAAAACATTCAAATTTTTTGAATAATGGGTTGAATTTAACTACTATTTTATTGTTTTCTAAGTTGTTCAAAGAAATAAAATTTTAGAGTTGTTCAAAGAAATAAAATTTTAGAGAAACAATCAAGTAAAACCATAAGATGTGTGTAACAATAAGTTGTCTACTTGATGATCTAGGAATCACATAGAGATATAGTTGATAGCAGTATCTAACTAGATGTTTTATTAGAGCTTGTTAGTCGCACATGGTTCTAATAAAATAAAAAGAATCCTAACTCACTGGGAATCTAAGCGATTCTATTGATAAATGTTGGAGAGTCATTAATTCAATTTAAACAGTGAGAGTACAATTAATTTAACATAAGTCTATGTTAAGTTAATTTTCTGTATTTAATTAATTGTTCTATCTTGATAGTTAATTGTTGAATTATAAGTACTGAATAATTTTGAGAGGTATATTGGATGCCAACAAGCATACCAAACCAAATTTTCTAGACTGGTATCGCAATCTGAGAATTGTTCTCAAGTATGAAAAAAAAAATTGGATATGTCATTGAGCAGCTAATGCCGAAAGCTCCTATTGAGGAGGCTACGTCAGAGAACTGTAGGCTTAAAATAAATGCAGTGATGACAGTAATACTAAAACATGTGACAACATGTGATGCTTGCAAAGGTGTTGATGCATATAACAATATATATTATTTCAAAGAGTTGAATGATGAACACTCACGGACTGAACAATATGAGACATCCAAAAACGTTATACAAAAGTATGATGGTAAAAGGATCATCACTTAGTACTCATGTACTGAAGATAATTGGTTATATTGAAAAATTAAACCAAATAAGTTTTACCATGAATCATAAGCTGAGTGTTGACATAGTTATTCAGTCCCTACCTAATAGTTTTTCACAATTCATTAGGAACTTCAACGTGAATTAGATTTAGTTTACGCTACCCAAGTTATTAAACATGCTGAAAAGTGTTTAGCCCAAGGGGATGAGCAATTTTTGGCCATTGACATCTTTAAGGGAGCAAAGAGGAAATATAAAGGGATCTTTTAGTAAGGATCTAAGAAGGCTAAATATACTGGAAAACATTTAAAGCAGACAAAGACAAATCCAAGTTTGATGATCCATGTTTTTAATGTGGAAACAAATGGCATTAGAAGAGGAACTACAACGCATATCTTTGTTAATGCATACTCGGTCATATAAATAAAAACACATCAACAAATTACATAAAGATGGATACTTGGATTCAAATGATTATACCATATCTTTATCGGGAGCACATACACAAATGGAATTCATTTCTTGTACGATACAAAATGAATTTAACAAAATTACCCTGAGTAGAGAACTTTTATAGATTAAACTATTTCCTTTTCTGGCTCCGATTTTATATAACCTCAATTACTAATTGTAATTTGGAAAAAAAATATCTATCTCATTCAAACTTCACACTGAGCTTTTGATATATGTGTCCCAGTATATAAATTATTTGATAAGTGTGAATCATGCTCGTTTGGCAAAATGACATAGACCCCATTTTTTAGAAAAGGAGTCAGAATTGTAGACATTTTGAGTCTTATACATACTAGTGTATATAGAAAAATGTTTATAGATGCTAAAAGTGGCTTTTCATATTTCATCATATTTGCAGATGAACATTCTAGATATGGTATCATCTACTTGATGAAATTCAAGTGTGAAGACTTTGAAAAGTTCAAAGAATTCAAGCAAGAAGTAGAAATGCAAACTGCGAAACATATACTAACACTTGGATCTGATAGATGTGACGAATATTTAGGGGTAAATTTTTAGACTATCTTAGAGAGAATGAGATGTTCTCGTAGTAGACTCCACCGTATACACCACAACATAATGGTGTATGTGAAAGGAGAAACTGCACCTTACTTGATATGGTGCGATCAATGGTGAGCTGTGCAGTTCTTCCAAAAATCGTTTTGGAGATATGTATTTAACACTGCATATTACAAACTAAACCATGTCCCATCTAAATTGGTCAATAAAACTCTATACGAAATATGGAAAGGGAAAAAGACCCGATTTTTCATATATGAAGGTTTGTGGCTACAACGCTTATGTGAAGCACGTTGAATCTGACAAGTTAGGAGCTAAATTCGATATATGTTTATTTGAGCAATATCCAAAGAAACTGCAGATACTATTTCTACAATCCCATCGAGATGAAGGTCATCGTATCGAAACTTGTTGTATTCTTAGATAAGACAGTGGAAGCAAAGTACATCTTCAAGAGGTTCAAGAAACCACAAATAAAATTGACCAATTAGATGATCCAATAGGCGAGCTTGCATTTGACGAGGCACAAATTGGAAAAGGAGAACCACCAGTTCCTGAAGACTCGTTAGCTCTGCGTATGTCGAACAAAGTCATTCGTTCTCCTTGGAAATAAGATCTCCTGATTACTAGTAATATATTACTGATCGAGGAATATACCCCTACTACTTACGCATTATTGAAGTCAATTATTGACTAAAGAGATGGTAGGAAGCCATGAAATCCGAGATGAACTACATGTACTAAAACAAAGTTTTAACCTTAGTTGACCCGCCTGAAGGGTAAAATCTATAGTCTGTAAATTGGATTACAAGAAAAAGGTCGACATGGATGGTAATGTTCATACTTACAACACAAGATTGGTTGCAAAAGATTACAAGCAAAGACAAGGAATTGATTTTGACGAAATCTTCTCACCACTAGCCATGTCTAAGTCAATTCGGATTCTACTTGCTATAGTAGCATACCATGACTATGAGTTCTGGCAAATGGATGTTAAAACCACATTTCTTATCAGGAATCTTAGCGAAGATGTGTACATGACACAATCCGAATGTTTTGAATCCACATAGCACAAATAAGGTATGCAAATTATAGAGATCTATATATGGATTCAAGCAAACATCTCAGAGATGAAATCTTAGTTTTGATGCGACAATCAAAGGGTTGGATTTTATCAATAATGAAGATGAACCATATGTGTTTAAAAAGGTTAGTGGGAGTAAAGTCGTGTTTCTAATGTTGTAATAGACAGCGTAGGGAAAGAAGCACTACACCTAGGAATCAACAACACAAAAATTATGCTAGAAATTACCCCTTTCCTTATCAGGCATGGGACTAAAAGAATGGTTGAGACAACAAACATCCATCTTGTTCGTAATACTCGTATAATAATCGAAGGATGTTGAAGTGACTAATTCCTGAAAATTCGGAGGCGTTGAAAACAATGTGAGGATTCATCACTGCTAGGAGGTGATTATAACTTGAATTTTGCCCGCTTAAGTTGATATTAATATCCTCGGTGGGGGTAGAGTTATGAGTTGAAAATATTTCATTCATAACTAGATTAGATCAACAAAGAGTTGAGGCGAATAATATAATTGGTTGAATGAAATGAGATTGGCGATGATCCATATCTCTTAACCAATTGAGTTATATTGATGAAGTAATTATATTTCCATGGTAACCGCAGATGTATTGATTCTTTCATACCACATGAAACTTTCTTTCACATATATTGCCTTGACACATTGCTGGATGTCAATCTTGGACAGCGACGTGAATTGATCGATGATCGATCTAGGTGAATCAATAAAAATATCACTTCGTTTGCCATCGTGAATGGGAACCTAATGGATCACACACAAAAGACGAGAATTGAACATCTGGAGTTGGACCTTGTCCAAGTGGAAGATTGTAAAAATTAATGTCCAAAGTTCAATTAGTTGGATCAGACTTAATTACTTATTGGACCAAATTAATTAATTAGATTAATTAATTGAGTCCGTTAGTTGTTAGCTAACAAAGTTCTAGTAACACACAATTCTAGTAGGACTAGAACTAAGGTTAGTGCAGCCTATTAATACTAGAGCCACAACAATTTATGGGATTAAAAGAATTAAGAAAATTTGTCTTCATTACTTGCTAGCACAAGCAAGAGACAGAACCCAATACAATTATTCTCAAAGTTCCACTTTCATTTGTTCTTGATCGTAGAATTAAGTCCAGATCTGTTTTTGATGTGTAGATTACTATTGAAGGCTGGACAATTGGACACATGTGGTATTGAAGATCGTATCTCCAACTAATCAGATAATCACATTCCACAGTATTCATCAATGTAAGCTTCTATCACGAAATCTATCTAATTACAAGGTTGATCCGACTTATAAGAATTGCATATTTAATTTTTGTTGTGCATGCATATGTCAATTCCTTACCACGACGACCCACTCATTTGTAAGTAGATAGTTGAGAAAATCCTAATTACCTCTTTTCTAACATTTTCCATTAAAGACACCATTTCTTCAAGAAAATCAGCGAACCCCTGCAAGAATTAAAAATAATAATATAATGTTAAAGAGTAAAGCTTTTGAAAATGGATTGAGAATATAAAGAAATTTCCATAGATGCAAACCTGCACATCCTCCTCTTCATCATCAGGGTCATATAGGCCTACATCATACATTTTCCTTTTCCTTCGATCCGATAATACTGTTTTCAACGAACTATTACAATATGTTAATTACAATCCCTCCTCAATTCAGGGAAGATTAAATCGGAAAATTTACTGAAAAATTAATTTACCTGAATAAGCTTTTTGAATTTGTTGAAATTTCCTCTTAGCCTCCTCACCTTGCAATGAAGGAGCTCTATTCCACTTGTCTGGGTGCCATTGTTGCATCCAAAATATTATTCCAAATATCACTTCATGTTTACATGGCAAACTCTTTTTTTTTTCTTTCTCGAACTCATTTTTTACTACGTATTTTTTTAAAACCCTATAACATTTATCTTTTCAACCACAAAATTCACTCACTTTTTTCAAAGTTTACTAAAAACATACACTAAGTTCAAAACAGTAAACCTAGGCTGGATGGAAATGAAAACGAACAGAAAAAGATATATACCATAGCTAGCTTGCGATAAGCATGCCGTATTTCTTCATCAGAAGACTCTTTGTTTACACCAAGAATGCTATAATACGAAGATAATCCTTCACTAAACTCCGTCACAAACAAATAATACCTAAAATTGCAAAGTTTTAAGGAAGTGAATGTGAAAAGAGTTGTAATATTTCTATATATAGGATTATTATGGAATGAGGAAGGCGGTTTGTTATGTGGGTCTGTTTCGCGCGGAATGTGTATTTTTCGCTAACAATTAAAGGATTCAGACGATGTGTAAGGGACGCCAAACCTTTTGAGACAAAGTCCCAACAAGGGGTGTTTGATTTATGAAGACTACAATAATGACCAAGGATGAAAAAAGCAAAACGAAATGCCTCCAAGGGGCACAAGCACACTAGAATTCACTGTAAAGAAATATTTAAGACTAAATGGAATGAAATTACATTTCTCTATTTTTTGAGAGTTCCTCTTTTTCTTACTTCAATCAATCTCCTTTCTTTTATACCTTGTCAAACGGTTTTATCACACGCTTTTCCTTCGCCTTGCATAAAACTTCTCATCGCCCATTTCTTCCTTATCGCCCAAAGAACCACCTCGTCGCCCAATAACCGCCCATTTCTTCCATAATGATTTCAACTGTTTGTCACTTCCCCATGATGGTTTAACTTCTTGTAACTCCTTCATGAAACAATCACCTCGTCGCCCAATAATCGCCCATTTCTCCCATGATGATCCCAACTGCTTGTAACTTCTTTATGATAATTCAAGTTTGTAACTCCCCGACAACGTGGGAACAATGATAAGAAAATGAGAAAACTACTTATGAACAGTTTTTATGCCGCGATTGACCATTCTAATCGCCCAACGCCCTGAACGTTTTTGATCTGGTGATGTCCATTTTGGGGCCCTTCCTGGCTTGGACAATTTCTATTGGGCCTATATATAATAATTTATTTGGGCATCCGTTGGGCTCGGCCGACATATTTTCTAAACCTATATACTTGGGCATTTATTATGGGCCTATATGTACAATTTTCTTAAGTCTCTTTTTAGGCCCTTGTTATTTCATATGTCATCATTACCCCCAATACGGCTTAATTAACATAATTGCTTATTTAATTAGCCATATTCACTTGGTGGCGTTCATCTTCCGAAAGTTTTTGGCGCCTTAAGTCCTAAATCCTAAGAGCACGATTTATATAAACCCCAAAAGGCGTCATTACCAATAACCACGTCCAAATTTCTCATCATTGTCCCTTTTCTCCCTATAAAAAGGACACTATTCATTCATCTTCTCTTTACCTCTCACTCATCCTTCCAAACCGATCGTCTCACTTGCAATCTTCTTGTCCATTTTCCGAAACCATGTCGACGCCCGAGTTTCCTCCAACAACAAAGATTACTTTCAAGATTTCCAAGACCTCCCGACCAAACCCTACGTAAACCCATCAAATCTTCTACCCTCTAGGCTGGATATGAACGAGTTCTATTTGGGCCCGCTCGTTCGTGGATGCAGACTCTATTGGGCGATCGCCACAAATTTCAATTTTTTTTCCTTGTACCCAAGGACCTCCTTTCTTGGACCCATTCTCATTGAAGCCAATCCATGAGAAAAGCATTCGCACATGGCCCAAATCGATACCACTTTCCGCCTCCGGCATGCGCGTATGATGAAGCATGCTCCTCTGAGGCGCTTTTTTGATCGTGCTAGGATTTCGATCTTTTGAAATTGCCACACGTCCCCCCGCTATATGACCCAGCTTCTTTTCCCCATCGCCCTAAGTTTCGGTCTTCTCGAGTACAATACCTTCGCTTTCCCCTCGCCCAATGTCGATTACTCTAAGGGATGTTGGTGCTTTGGTTAATCTTCCTCCTCTGGGCGATACCATCTCTCCTGCTATATTGATATCCTCCCTCGCTCCAAAGTTTGATAAGAAGTTTACGGACTCCTATTCAGGCATGCAAGAGCTTTATGAAAACACGGGCAAAGATCCCACACATGCAGAGCGTGTAGCTTTCCTCCAAGTTTGGCTGTGTAGGTACATTCTTTGTGTTCCTAGTCTTAAACCTTCCATGGCCTATTTGCCTATTGCCCATGAGTTAGCTCTTGGTAGGTCTTTAAACCTCTGTTCTTTGTTTCTGGCCGCCTTCTATAGAGGCATGGCTTACCTTCAACATCAGCTTAGGACCAATGCTTCTCCTACTGGAAGTGGGCCTCTTTGGCTCGCTCAATTGTGGTTGAGAGCATACTTTCCACAACTTGGTGTTCCTTCAATTCCCCCCAGGTCCGTGAGTTGTTACGGGCTAATTATTAACCAATTAGCTCCCGTTGATATGTCTAACCGGGACGTCTTTACATTCTTTTATAATTTAAATTCAATTCCCTAGTTCTTTCCTTTCTCCATTCATCAAGTCCCGGCCTACGTCCAACCTCCTCTTAGTTTGAACGAGGTGAGTAATGTCTTGCCCGTATGGGTCCAATACTTGACTGGGAGAGAATTATTTCATGACATTCTCACGGGCACCAATGCCAAGGCTGGGGTCGAGGTCTATGCTCCCCAGTTCTTTGCCCGACAGCTTGGTTTTGGCCAAACTTGGCCCCTTCCTCCTTGTTACTCAAAGAGTTTTCAAGAACGTTTTCATACCATCACCAAAGTGGAGGCCCAAGCTATAGATGAGCGTAATGCTTCCTTAATGAACGGGTTTTCTTTGGCTCCTTTCAATCCCACTTTGGCCGCTTCACCCTCTTTTGAATGCTTTGGCCTTCTGTGAAGCGTAGGCTCTTTACTACTAATGTCAACCAAGCATTCCACATACTTGAGGGGTCGTGGTCTTCGAGAACTTCCACTTCTTCTACTCCGATTCCTATCCCCACCGTGCCCATATCCGTTAAACAACCCGCGCCCTTCGCCTTCTCCTACAAAGCCTTCTCGACGGTGCGCACTAGACGTTCTACTGCACTTACCATTCAATCCAGTTCTCCTCCTGCTCATACTGGAGTTGCAAGAGGTACATCTAGCCGTAAACGGCCTGCATCGGACCCGTCAGATCAAGCTGACGATGAAAGTGATGATGATGGTGGTACTCCTCCTCCGAAAGTAAAGAAAGGTAACCTGATTTTCCCTCAATTAAAGAACTCTTTAGTATGAATATTGACATTCTCTTTGTATTCTAAACCAGAGGGGAGTTACTTCTCAATCTACATCGCCCGACCCTTCAATTCTTCAATCGTCCGAGCCGACCATAGACGTGGATTTGCCTGAAAAGGGATTTGGAGACCCGGCTGCTTCAATCGCCCAGGCAGTTGAAGAATCTTCATCATTTCAGGGCGTTTCCCCTCCAGGTGTAGAACCGGATGGTAATATGAGCTTAAAGTTGTAATCATTTTTCGAATTCTACCATTTGACATGGCTTTACTCTTGAAGCACTTATCATCACTCGTCCTTTTGCAGAAAGACCAATTGACTTGCCGGTTGTACCTGAACCAATACGTCCGGTTGCACCTGAGCTATCACGTTCGGATAGGGGTGACTCTTCACAGGCGGTAAAGTCGCCCAGTGGCACACTTCCCCCTTCTTCTTCTAAGACCACTGATGAGGTAATTTTTCTTTCGATTTCCCTTACCTTGCTTATTTCCAAAGAAACACTAAGTAATTGTTTTACCTTTACAGGATGCTGATACCATCTTGCGCTCTATTCAGGACTTGTTCACATAATGGGAACAAGTGAAGGCTAGCCAGCCGCTCGTTCGCCTTCTACCGATCGTCCTTCTTCTTCGCCTCCTCGGTGCTTTCTCCATGGAAAACATGAACATCCTAAAGCGTGCAAGATTTGAATATACTTCCTTCATGGACATGGACATCTCACATGCTAGTGTCGCCAACCATCGGGACAAATTTGAGCATTTAAGCCACCAAATGGCTCAAGCACTTGAGCTTCCTTCGCTCAAACTCCCCACCGATCTCAAGTTATCGTTGAAAGTCATTCATCAAGAGATAAGTGCATTGTTGGCCAAGAATGTGGAGCTCAAAGTCAAGAAGACTCAATATGTCGCAAACCATGACCGAAAAGGAATCCTTCACCAGAAATCGATCAAGCCAAAACAATTTGAACGAGATTTCTTCCAAGTCATGGTTGAAGACTCCTTGATGATGAGTTTGGCTGCTCGGATGAAGGAAATCCAAGAAAAGATGGACGATCAGAGGCCAGTGGCGGCCCAAGAAGCGCAATGCTTCACGGTGAAGTTGAACGGGCTAAATCTTTACTTGAGCGTTATTCAAGTTTAGAAGTGGACGATGGGTTTATGGATGAACTATCCGTCCGCTTGCTTCAACAAATATGAGTGGGAAAAACTTAGGGAGCAAATGCGCCTATTTGGAGAAGGATGTAGTTAGGATTTTAAAGTTTTAAGGACAACTTTTGTTTTATCCAGCTTCCCTTTTGTAATGGCGTACCACTTATGGCAACCAAATTATCTCGATAAAATGAAAGGCTCTATTCGCTTATAGAATTGCATCCCTTAATGTTTAAACCTCTAATCGCTCAAAATCCCAAACCGACGGACGTATTTCTTTAAATATTTGCCATTAATAGATCTCATGTGCCTCATACCATCCAAATTTTCTAAATGATATGCCCCATTTGGCAACACCTCTTTAATTACGTATGGTCCTTCCCAATTTGGTGACCATTTCCCAAACTTTGGATTACTACTATCCAATGGGAGTATTGTTTTCCATACCAAATCTTTCGTATAAAACATTTGGCTATAACCCTTTTATTATAATATGAAGCCACTTGTCTTTTCCGAATTTGCAATCTATCTAAAACGCTCAACTTTAGTTCGTCCAATTCTAATAAATTACGAACAAGTAGTTCAAGATGCTCATTTTCATCTATATTATTTTGCAAACGTACTCGATCGATTGCACATTAATTTCCATAGGCAGATTGCCTCTTGCCCATATGTCAACCGGAAAGGAGTCACTTTAGTACTAGATCGCGGCGAAGTTCTCAGAGGCCCATAACGCCTATTCAAGCATTCATGCCAATTTCTAGCATTTTCGCCATCATTTTCCTTATGATACTCTTTAAAACCTTATTTGACGATTCTGCTTGGCCGTTGGATTGGGCGTAATAAGGCGTAGAGTTTGCCAACTTGATTCCAAACTCGCTCAGAAATTCTTTCACTTGATTCCCGTTCAAAGAAGTTCCATGGTCCATCACTACAGTTTGAGGTATCCCAAATCTATATACGATATGATCACGAATGAACTCTATGACATTTCCTTGGGAAATTTCTTTTAAGGGTATCGCTTCTACCCATTTAGTGAAAAAATCGGTAGCTACTATTATAAAGGTGTGTTGCTTGGACGATGGTGGGTAAATCTTTCCTATCAGGTCTATCGCCCAACACTTAAAAGGCCATGGTTTAATAATAGGTACCATTTCCCTGGCTGGCACTCTTTGGATTGGG
This sequence comes from Forsythia suspensa, assembly GCA_023638005.1. Taxonomy (NCBI): domain Eukaryota; kingdom Viridiplantae; phylum Streptophyta; class Magnoliopsida; order Lamiales; family Oleaceae; genus Forsythia; species Forsythia suspensa. The sequence continues at coordinate 17,917,272 of CM042666.1, forward strand.
CCATGTTTTTGACACTCCAAGCAACTTTTGGCATACTGAACGCATACCTCGCCCATTTTAGGCCAATAATACCCATTCCTGATGATCAACCACCTCATCTTTTGGCCAGCTTGATGTGCTCCGCACACTCCTTCATGTGCTTCGGCCATAACCACTTTAGCTTCTTGCAAATTTATGCACTTTAAAAGTACACCATCCGAAAGTTTCTTATATAATTCTCCTTCAACCAAAGAAGTAGTTCAAAGAACGTAATTTTAACTTCCTCGCTTTCTTATTGGGTTCTTCCGTGAATTTTTGTATTTCTTCTCTCAATCCAATGCGCTCCATTTTGTATACAATGCACATTAAACCCTTTGCCCTTCGTTGAAGTACAGTGCAATATCGTTCGCACGCAGAATCGTTATTCAACATTTTTGAATAACCTGATGCCACTTGTGCCAACTCATTTGCCAGATCGTTATACATTCTATTAACGTATTGAAGCTCTACTTGGTCGAACTCGTCCAAGAGTTCTTGAGCGATGCCATATTGACTTATGACAGAGTCACTTTGGCATTTAAAATCGCCATTCAATTGATAAATTATTAGTTGAGAATCACCTCGGATAAGCACGTTTTTCGTCCCCCAAATCCAATAATAATTCTAAACCGACAATTAACGCTCAGATTCGGGCTTGATTATTAGTACACATTTCGCTTAGGGCGAAAGCAAACTTGTAACAAACCCCTAGTGGGTTTATTAGCACTACCCTACTCCTCGCACTCTCTAGCGGTTTTGAACCGTCAAAGTATAAAATCCGTGGTTTTAGCTCGAGCGAATTGACTTCTAATTCGATTTCCTTAGGTACGCCCAAGCATGGATGATCGCCAAAAGTTAGCCAATGCTTGATTTTTACCGCCTTTTGTGGTATGAATCGTATTTCAAATTCGATAGTGCTAAAGTCCAAAGACCAATCCTTTGATGCAAAACAGACGATAGAACATGTACTTAACCAAATTTACTTTAGAAATTAAGTAAATAGTTACAGTAGTAAGTAAGCCCTTAATTTAGTACATGTAAAATACAAAGCAAGACATAATTTTTCAATAGCGTAATAATTACATTCACACACGATAAGTCGCTCTCATCGAGATAATATATCGCCTTTCTTCTCCAAACCGGTCGCTCGCAGGCGACTAGTCCAAATTTATTGACTCTCGCCGCCAATATATAAACTTTCATTGGCCGACTTTGGATAGGTGAAACTAATACCGTGGATTTGACAAATATGTCTTCGTGCTATGGAAAGCCTCTTGATGCTCCTCCTCCTGCATTTAAGTCGCCCCGATTTTTCAACTTTAGAAGAGGCGAGAAAGCTTTCGTTCGCCCTGCACAATTAGAGATGAAACGTCGTAAGAAGTTCACTTGCCCAAGGAATCTTTGTAATTCCTTTTTGTTCTTAGGTGGTTTAGCCTCTAAAATGGCTTTTGCTTTATTTTTATCAAGTTCAATTCCTCTTTCATGCACTAGGAATCCTAGGAAATTTCCTGCATTAACACCAAATGCACACTTCAACGGATTCAATTTTAATTTATATTGTCTCATCCGCTCGAATGAACGCTTTCAATTGTTGGAGATGGTTTTCTTCTTTCAATGATTTAACCACTATATCATCAACATAAACTTCAACGAATTCTCCTATCATGTCATGAAAAATTAGATTCATTGCCCTTTGATAAGTGGCTCCTGCATTTTTTAAACCAAAAGGCATGACCACCCATTCAAAACATCTTAGAGCTCCTGGGCATCTGAATGCAGTTTTATGTATATCTTCTTCAGCTATATAAATTTGGTTGTATCCTGAATATCCATCCATAAAAGAGTACATCACATGTCTAGCAGTTGAATCTACAAAGGAATCTACCGTTGGCATTGGATATTCATCTTTGGGTGTTGCTAAGTTCAAATTTCAAATCTATGCAAACCCTAATACTACCATTTTTCTTTGATACAGTGCAATAATATTAGACAACCATTCAACGATCCGCTGTCCTTATAAAACCTGCCTTCAACAATCGTTCTATTTCTTTCTTTACATCGGGCAATACATTAGGAGCAAAACGTCTGGGGGGTTGCTTATGTGGTTTAAAGTGTGGCTTAGTTGGTAGCCTATGTTCTACCAAATTTTTATCTAAACCAGTATGTGTTCATATTCCCAAGCAAAACAATCTCTATACTCTTTTAACAAAGCAATTAACTGGTCACTTACCTCTTTGCTAAGCATCTGACTGACAAACGTTGGGCGATCTTCTTGTTCATCTCCAATATTTACTTTCACCAAAGGGTCTTGTGCTTGGGCGTGCCCTGTCTTCATGACTCCTATCACATCGTCGTCCAAGCTCCTTGTAGTGATGTCTTCTGCATCCAAACAATCTACCTTATTCACTTCTCGGCCAATATTCTGTTCTAACTCGAACACTGCTAATTTATCCCTTAAAATCTTTAAAGCCGTTTTATTTCTTATTTCTCCTTCGCACCTTTTCTCGAAAGCCATTGACTTGGCTTCAACATCCTAAAGGCTAGATACCTTCTTCAACATTTATCGAATATCTTTTTTGCCAATCATTGGCTCTTCAAGGGCCACTATGTTTGGCCTCATTTGATCGAACATTTCAAAGAATGCATCTCACGATAATGGCTCCTCGCTCTGCATCGATGATCCGAGTTTCTTCACCATCTTGGACTACTCTTACAGCCCATAATTTCCTTCATACATGAATTTCTCGATCGAGTTTGCTTCAGAAAAAAAGGTCTATGATCCGCTTGCACCACTTCGCCTCACCTTTATCATTCCAAAAACTAGACACCGATGGAGTGACGAAGGTATACAACGATTTCCATGAATCCAATCTCTTCCTAACAACACATTATAGCTAGTCGGCCCGTCTATTACAAAAATACTTGTGGTTTTAGTGATAGTTCCTACCGTCACGTCCAAAGGCATTACTCCTTTGGTCAAGTCACCCCGCCATTGAAGCTCGTAAGAATAACTTCATGAGGGATCAAGTCGCTCTCTTTTTTGCAAATTTCTTTATCATTCGGATGGAATGGTATTAATAGCGCCCCATTATCTATGAGAACTTTGGCTGTGGGGATGCCATTGACTAGGGCCTTTACATATAATGGCCTCAAATGTTTGGTTAGATTGGCCGTCGGCTTCTTAAAGATGACCTTTTCAGTCGCCTCTATCTCCACTTCTTGTCCCCCGTCATCCTTTGGATCGAAATGCTGTGTCAGGTTTACGTGCAACATTTCGCACTGATCTTCTGTGTCGGGCTCTTGAGCTTCTATGTCGCTCACTTCCTTCCAACCTGTAGGGGGTGGTAATATCGTTGGAGGTGATCCATACTTTTCAGAGCGTGGTACCCTCATTTTCCTCTTGGGCGTCCCGTATAACACGTAATAATCAAAAGATCGCCCAGATGGTTCGCCCAACAAATCTACTTCTCAGACACCTTCTTGATACAGCTGTTTTAGCAATTTGTTATATGAAACTCCTCTTTTTCTTCTTTCTGATTCTAAGTCAATCTCTTCTTCCACATCTGTCAAGCCATCATCTTCTTCTTCTCCTCCATAGATATCTCCGGAGGTTTTCCCGATTTCTCCCTCGCATTCCAATGTGCATGCTTCTTTCCTCTCATCGTCTTGTGGCCCCTCATCCCCTTTGCTTTTAAATTCATTGGCAAGCAGATAATTATTAGCCAATATTGGGGTAAAGAACCAAACCGAATGGTGATGGATTGTCCAGATCATCTTCATCTTCATCTTTGCTGTGTCTTTCAAACTTCGACCTACCAGAAGAATCTTCTGGTAATTCTCCTGTTGAATCGTTCGCATTATGTTCCTTCTCATCTTCGAGATTTTCTTTAGTAACAGTGTTGGAGAAATTGGGCAATTTAGGACGTATCACTTCTTGTTGCTGCCTCATCATTCGTCCATAATTTTTCTGATGACGTCTCTGCTGTGTCCTAGTCATTTGATCAAAGGGTATCACCCTTCCCGCACTGTATTGGAATGAGTGCCATACATTCGATCGATGGGGCCGTGGCACGAACGTTCTATTGTTGAGCATCGGCTGCCGTTGTACATTGGCCTCGCCATCATACATTGGCCTCGACCGCCTTTCAAAAACGAGGCCGTGATACCTTTCGTCTTTTGAATAGGTTGGAAATTTTGGGTTGCGTTTGGATGATTGTGACGCCCCATACTTCCATTTTCTCCTCATCTTCATCTATTTCTCTCGCTACATCTAGCACACAACACTTTTTTTTCCTCCTTTCAACTTCTTTACCTTTGAGACGTTCGAACACGCCGGGATCTTGTTCAAGATCTTCGCCTCCATTATCGACCACCAATTTGAATTTAGGTAAACCACTTTTGAAACCCACACAACAACATATTGATTCCTAGTGGTCATGAAAAGGATTCTCATCCACCGCCATCTTCTTTTTAGCTTCAAAAGTAATTACCTCGATTCGATGGCATCCTGTAATACATGACGAAAAACCAAAAAATTATTAGTTGTATGAGACCATGCATTATGCTACTTACAATATTTTTTATCCTTAACTTGCTCAGGATTTGGCAATTTGTGCTTATCACTCAGTTTTATTTGCTTGTCTTTATACAATCTATCAAATATAGTATCTGCTTTGGTTACATCGAACGAAAACGTTCTAGCTTTCTTGCTTGTATCTCTTAGAGGCTCGTTTTTCGCCATCATCTCTGAATTAATTATTAACGGACATTCATAAGCATCTCCTTTAATCAATTCGGCCAAACATATTTCAGTTTGATCATAATATTCATCCACAACGTGAACGTCAAGTTTGGGTCTCTATAATAAGTCCCTTTGTCGGAATTTTTCATTTGTTCTTCTTCCCTTATCAAACGCTCATACCTAATCACATTGGCCGTTAATTGGAAGAGATCAGGAAACTCCCTATCCTGAAATTTCTTTTTCAAGTCGAAACTTAAACAACTTTGAGCGATCTTAACAAACTCTTTTTCGGGTAAGGGCACAAAGCATTTACTCCTAGCAGCGCTTAAACCTTTGAAGGAAAAATTATGCCCATTCAGTTGGCATTTGACGTAAATTCGCCAAATCGGCCAAGGTGACTTCAGATTCAGTTTTATAGAATTGGGCGTGGAACAACTGTTCTAATTGTTGCCATGTCTGAACAGAGTTTGCTGGTAAATTAATGAACCATGAAAAAGCTACCCCTGTTAGCGAACTAGGAAACAACCTTATTTTATGATAATCATTTACTTCACCGCATTGCAGTGTAAATCGTCCTACATGTTCCAATGTTGAGACCTCTCCTAAACCTGTGAATAGTGAAAATTCCGGCACTTTATATCCCCTAGGCCACGGATATGCTTGGTCTATCCAATCGGGATATGGCTTCCTATAGGTTGGCCTAATGAAAGGACGCATTCCAAAAGCCATCTGATCTTGCATTATCTCGGTGATTTGGTTTCTTAAGGCCATGTTTGGATCGTCACGGGACTCCTATAGGTTGATTCACGGTGTGGAATCATTTGAGGTCTATTGTTTAAACTCGGGTTTGTGGCCAAATTACCATTACTCGTGGTATTATTGCCATTTACTTGGACATTTGCCCTTCGTTAACACGTGTTGCGTTTTGTCCTATATTTGGCATATTTTCTCTTGCATTCGGCTACCCCCAAGTTGGACGATCCCACATTATGACCACTCAAATTGGCCATGTTGCCTCCACCCACATTTGACGTCGATGGTATAAAAGGCATTTCTATTCCTTGACTAGGATTTATAGGGTTCATTGTCGGTGAATTGTGCCCCACAACCGTCCTAGCTTGGAAATGATTCCCTATATTTGGCAAATTTGGTTGACATGTCTGGCCTACTAACCTAGTTATAAGTTCATTCAAAGTACTTAATTGTTTGGCCATGTTGTCGTAATGCACATTTCCAGTTTGAACAAATTTTTCCATATCATGAACATTTTGCAAGCTTACCTGTCCCACGACATCTTGCGTGAGTTCGCCAAGTAATGCGCGCATGGTTCGTGGACTCAATTCCGTCATTGGTTCATAACGGCTTTGATTTTGTCCCTCCGTTGCTGGTGTATTTTGCTGTTCTTCATATCGCTCGATCACGGATTGAATTCGCTGGCTTGCTGGTTCCTTATCTGAGTTCTTGTGAGGCATATTGTTCCACCCTCTTGTATCTTCTAACACCAAAAGTGTCCCACCGGGCGTGCCAAATTGTTTCGCGCGGAATGTGTATTTTTCGCTAACAATTAAAGGATTCAGACGATGTGTAAGGGACGCCAAACCTTTTGAGACAAAGTCCCAACAAGGGGTGTTTGATTTATGAAGACTACAATAATGACCAAGGATGAAAAAAGCAAAACGAAATGCCTCCAAGGGGCACAAGCACACTAGAATTCACTGTAAAGAAATATTTAAGACTAAATGGAATGAAATTACATTTCTCTGTTTTTTGAGAGTTCCTCTTTTTCTTACTTCAATCAATCTCCTTTCTTTTATACCTTGTCAAACGGTTTTATCACACGTTTTCCTTCAGTCTTGCATAAAAACTTCTCATCGCCCAGTTTCTTCCTTATCGCCCAAAGAACCACCTCGTCGCCCAATAATAAGCGCCCATTTCTTCCATAATGATTTCAACTGTTTGTCACTTCTCCATGATGGTTTAACTTCTTGTAACTCCTTCATGAAACAATCACCTCGTCGCCCAATAACTGCCCATTTCTCCCATGATGATCCCAACTGTTTGTAACTTCTTTATGATAATTCAAGTTTGTAACTCCTGACAACGTGGGAACAATGATAAGAAAATGAGAAAAACTACTTATGAACAGTTACTCTTATGCCGCGATTGACCATTCTAATCGCCCAACGCCCTGAGCGTTTTTTATCTGGGCGATGTCCATTTTGGAGCCCTTCCTGGCTTGGACAATTTCTATTGGGCCTATATACGAATTTATTTGGGCATCCGTTGGGCCTGGCCGACATATTTTCTAAACCTATATACTTGGGCATTTATTATGGGCCTATATGTACAATTTTCTTAAGTCTCTTTTTAGGCCCTTGTTATTTCATATGTCAACAGGGTCCCTTTGAAATCAAAAGAGGTGATAAGGACTGACTGATATGGAGATATTATTCTTGGAAAGTTCTGGCCTTGTTTAGCATTGGCTGGAAATGCAACAAAACGGACATCTGTTCAAGATAATTTTTCGCCGACTAACGTGGTGAGGCCATGCAAGTAATAAATTATTATTTTATCTAATCAGCCACTATTTCTTTAATACAGATTGTGATCGATCAGTCGGACTTAAAAATCGATTAATTAAATTCTAATAAACCGCTTTAAATACTTAATATTTTTTCGATTCTATAAAGATAGACTCATTTTTCTTATTTATCTGTCTCAAATTATAAACTACTTACTTTATAGATGATGTATTAAATTTTTCCTTTTTCTAATATACCTTTATTTAATTTACATTGTTATCAATTCAAATAAACTTAACATATTTCAATTATAACACTACAAGAAATGTTATCTATAGCGGCAACATTTGTCGTCTCTATAGATCGAAAAGTCGTCCCTATAGGGTTACAGTGACGACAAAATCGTCGCTAAATATCATCGCTATAATTTAGCGGCTATAATTTTTTTGCGATGACCATCGCCATAGTCGTAGCTTCTTTAGTGGCACCAAATTGACAACCCAGCCCACCAAGCTTTGTTTGGCAAGTTTATTTTAGAATTGTTGAGATATGATTCGAACTCTTAACATAAGGGTTGTGAAGTTGCAATCCAACCATTTAAATACATTTTCAATAATTGCTTAAAAAGTAAAAAAATAAATTATTATTAAAAATTAAATTCCACACCCCAGTTTTAAAAAAACTAAAAAAAAAAAATTTCTCATCTATAGAAACGACAATGTCGCCGCTATAGATAAAAAAATGTCGTCGCTATAGATGAAAAAAAGCGGCAAACCTTCCTGCCACCTTCCAAAACAATAGGGACGACTAAATTGATTTATAGAGACGACAATTGTCGTCGCTATATCTCTATCTATACTATAGCGACGACACGAGTGTGTCGTCACTATAGGATCGCTATATCCATTATCCTATAGTGACGACTTAAAAGTCGTCGCTATTTGTCGTTGCTGTTGCACATATTTCTTGTAGTGTAATAGAAAATTACATAAATTTATTCAAACATTTACCTAATAGGCATTCAATAAATTCCACATTACCTAGAAATCACCCATCCCCCAATAATAAAGTCAACAATTGATTTCATTATTGTGTCAATATAATGCAATTCAATTTCATTTGTATTCTAATCGTAACTTAATGAGTATTTAAATTTATTAGATTCATGAATGACTAATATTAAATGAGGGAATAATAGGAATAATGTGTGCAAAATTTATAATTTCAATTACATTAAATGAGATTTCTTAATCTGTGTGAAAAAAGAAACGAGCACATCCTTGTGGGATGGAAGGAGACGGAGGGAGTAGTAAGAATCGATAAAAACCATCAAATTTGAGTTTGACATCTTTGAACCGGCCTTCTTCAAAATATTAAACCTGCGCCACTTTTGTTCAAACCTGGGAATCCTTTGTATGGAATATGAAGTTTTGTTTGATGATAACAAAAAATATACTTTACCTAATTAACCAAAGGGTGATTATATTGTCACCATAGTTTTTTTATTTTATTGCACCACATTTTAATTAATTTTAAAGTCCTCAATCTTTGTTTATTGTAATACTTACGTTCTTAATCTTTTTTCCATCAAATTCTTATCTCTAACCTTCTAATTAATTAGCACATCTCGTCATTGATGATGATTTTTGTTAAAATATTCTATTTTACGTACTTTAAAATGAGATAAAAATATTTTGTCACACTTTTGTATTTATTCTTTTTTTAGAAAAATATAGATGATGGGCAAATAAGTAGTTTTACTATTTACAAACGGACTTTTTGGACGTGAACTTTTATTAAAGACGAGATGTGCTAATTAATGGAAGATTGAGGATAAAAAAACGATGAAAAAAAGTTGATGACATTAGTGCTACAATGAATAAAGATTTAGGACCTTAAAAACAATTAAAATGTGGTGTAACAAATAAATTTTGTAACGTGTATATAACCCTTAATCAAAGTTCGAATAACTATTTGCTATTTACTGTTGGCAAAAATAAATATTAATAATTTATCTTATTCTATATATGATGACTAAAATATTCAAAATTATCTATCTTTTCATGTCAACTTATAATGAAAGAAATCCTTGACATATGATAAAAGAACTAAAAGAGCACCTTCGACCAAAACGACGCCGTTTCACCCTTTTAAATTTCACATTTAAAATAAAATAAAATCTGACATCTTATTAATTATGGAGCAGCTTTTTCACGTTATGTCCCATTCTCTATCCCACTATCCTTCTCTGTGACTCTTTCCTGACTTCTGTTTCTCTCTCCCATCTTCGTTATCCTCCACCTCCGCCTCCATCTCCACCACCACCACCACCACCACCACCACCACCACCACTTTCCTTCAACCACTTTCCTTCAATCTGATTTTTTTTTCTGATGTATCAACTGTTCAAGCATCTACGGTTAAATCGATCGATTCTCAGTTATATTTTTCGTTTTTTTTGTTGCACAAATTAGGATTTTTGTGGTTTGATTTATTATATGATTTTTGTGTTTGTCAAGATCTAGAAAAGTTTATATTTCTTCTTTATTTTGGTACAACTATGGATCCAAATTATTCTAATCTCATTGTTCTGTTTCTTTTTTCTTTTTGGGAATCTTGGGGACATTGAAATGGCAGAAAATGACAGAAAAATGGAGGGGTGGCTTTATCTATTCGTTTCAACCATTTTGGGTTGCATTATTCACGTAAAAGTTACTTTATTCTTATTAGAATTCTATTTACACTAGAATATCATGTAGTAGGATACCATATATGTAATATTCCTATTCTAGGTAGAACTCGTTTTCTTGTACTCCTTTTCTTATTAGGTTTCCATTAGTCTATATATATATATATATATCTTGTAACCACATTCATTATACAATTTTACATCAATATACAGAGAGAATTATTTCTCCACATATATTTTATCTCATATTTTACATAGTATCAGAACGACGATTCTGAGCAACGATGTCTGGTACAAACACCATAGAAGCGACGATTGCCCAATAGAATCCCATGGCTCTACAGCAATCCGATCATCCTGGCTTAATCCTCGTTTCTAAACCACTTGATGGAAACAACTATGGACAATGGAATAGATCCATGAGAATTGCTCTAATTGCCAAGAATAAAATTGGCTTCATTGATGGAAAGATCAAAACACTAGAAGCAGAAGATGAGAAGTATTCCATATGGGATCGAAGTAATCACATGGTGCTGTCCTGGATACTTAATTCGGTACATCCAGCTATTGCTGAAAGTATCATATACTATGAATCTGCCACAGAGGTATGGAACGACCTACGAGGTCAATTTTTTCAAGGTAATGATGTGCGAATATATCAGATTCGCCAAGAAATTGCTGAGCATCGACAAGAAAATCAATCGGTGTCAACCTATTATACCAAATTGAAGGGACTAAGGGATGAATTAGGTTCTTATCACAACCCAATTGGATGCACTTGTGGAAATCTTAAAGCACTGGCTGAAAGGGATGAGAAGGAGAAAGTCATGCAATTCCTGATGGGGTTAAATGATTCTTATACTACAGTTCGTGGAAACATACTAATGATGAGCTCCTTTTCAGATACCAGAAAAGTCCACGCTATTTTAATGCAACATGAAAGGCAAGTTGAGGTTACAACAGATCGTGAAGGACAAAATTCAATCAATTGAGAGAAGTTGAGCAATTGGGGGTCAAACAGGAAAGATAACAATTGGTCGAACCGGTCGACTGTTTAATCCGACTGGTCGACCGCTCCGACAAAACCTGGCCAGAAACGATACACCCACTGTGGGATGATTGGCCACATCATTGATACCTGCTATTTCATCCACGGCTTCTCTCTAGGGCACAAGTTTCATGGGAAGGACGTGAAGCCACGAAATAAACGCTTTACAAACACTACTACAACTTCTATACTTGACCCAAATGAAGGCAAAACGCTCACAACCAAAGAATATGAACATATCATGACACTTCTAAACAACAAGTCGGGTAATGACAAACTTTATGTTAACACCTCAGGTATTAATCTCTCTACTATCCCTTTGAGTAATTCATGGATTATTGATAGCGGGGCCACTGACCATGTGACGAAGGATGGGATTTTTGAGAATAAATTTGTGCCAAAACACAAAACTGTACAACTACCAAATGGGGGTCATGCTCCTATTAAATCCATTGGTGCAGTTAAATTTGAAAATAATATGACTGTTGATGATGTGCTTTATGTTCCCAATTTCAAAGTTAATCTATTATCTATCAGTAAACTTACTCAAGGGTTAGGTTGCTATGTGACATTTTTCCCTGATTTTTGTGTCATGAAGGATTTGACGACGAAGAAGACGATTGGCTTAGGAAGGCAGAGTAACGGCCTATATTACCTTTCACAAAAACCACAAATACATCATACTACCAGTGAATTAACCAACTTATGGCATAGACGTCTTGGATACCCTTCAGCTTAACCTCTTCAATTCTTAGCACAAAGTACCTTAGATATTAGTTTTGATTCTCAAGATATTTGTGATATTTGTCATTTGGCAAAACAATATAGACTCCCTTTTAAAGTTAGTCAAATTTCTAGCAATAAACTTTTTGATTTGATTAATTGTGATACTTGGGGACCTCATAGGATTTATTCTTATTCTGGTGCTAGATATTTCCTTACGATTGTTGATGACTTCTCTCGTTATACTTAGGTACACCTCATGCGTTACAAATCTGAAACTCAAAGCATAATTAAAAATTTCTTTGCTTGGGTTAAAACTCAACACAACCTGATTATAAAAACCTTGAGGTCTGACAATGGCCAAAAGTTCTTATCCTTGCAAACATTCTTAGATGAAAATGATACAATTTTCCATAGATCGTGCCCTTATACCCCTCAACAAAATGGAGTGGTCGAGAGAAAACACCAACACCTCCTTAATGTAGCTCGTGCCATTAGATTTCAAGTCAATCTCTCATTAAAATTTTGGGAGGAACATATCAAAATAGCTTGTTACCTCATCAACCGGATACCTTCGCCATTGCTCTCACACAAAACACCATACGAAAGATTACAGAAGACACCACCACCTTATTCCCATTTACATGTCTATGGTTGCCTATGTTTTGCCACCAACCTCAAACCCAGCCATAAATTTGACACACGAGCCAAACGGTGTGTGTTTCTTGGATATTCTCCAGGACAAAAAGCATACACCTTATATGACCTAATCGACAAAAAGCTAGTAGTATCCCGAGACGTCGTGTTCCATGAATATATATTTCCATACACTTCCCAACAACATGATGAAAACAACTCCATCCCATTGCCACAATCTATACATCTAGATGTTGAAACACCACATTTCACAAACCCTGAGGACCAACACATAGCAGAAATGGATAACTTGCCTGAAGATCCCGAACCATCATCCGGACCAACCGGTCGACCAGACGGTCGACCGGTTCACTCATCTATTTCAACAGAGAGTCTAGCAGGTCGACCGGTTACCTCATCCGGTTCAACAAAGAGCTTAAACGGTCGACCATCTTCACCTACTGGTCGATCGGTTAAGCGATGTCCAACCACCACTGATCCACCTACCTGTTCTCACCCTCCAGATGACCAACTTAGACGATCCACAAGATCAATTCAAACCTCATTTCACCTGAAAGATTACTATATCAATCATACTCTACCTATTCAAGCTGGGTCTCTTCCAGTCAAATCCAGCACTCGACATCTTATATCAAGATATGTATCATATAGTAACCTTTTTTCTATTCATCGTGCTTTTACATATAATATTTCTCATATCATTGAGCCAGCTACATATGAGGCAGCATGTCAGGATCCCAAATGGTTCGCTGCTATGAATGATGAAATTCGTGCCTTGTAAGAAAACAATACTTGGTCACTTGTACCACTTCCTCCAAGTTCTCATCCTATTAGTTGTAAGTGGGTGTTCAAAATTAAATTTCATTCTGACGGTACAGTTGAACGATACAAAGAACGGTTAGTGGCAAAGGGGTTTACACAACGAGAAGGGATTGATTATAATGAAACTTTCGCTCCAGTTGCAAAGTTAACTACAGTCAGATGCTTACTTACTATAGCCTCTATTCGTGACTAGACGCTTCATCAGATGGATGTAGACAATACCTTTCTTCATGGTGATCTTGATGAAGAAGTCTATATGACTCCCCCTCCTGGATTTCGTCGATAGGGAGAGACACCAGTTGTATGTTGACTTCATAAATCTCTATATGGATTGAAACAGGTATCTCGTTCTTGGTTTCAAAAATTTGTATCTGCTATTATTCAGTTTGGGTTCAAACAGTTACATGCAGATTACTCACTCTTTACAAATGTCAACGGTAATTCATTTACGGTAGTTCTATTATATGTAGTTGATATGATTGTCATATGAAACAATAGAGAAGCAATCTCTACTACAAAAACATTCCTTGCATCTCAATTCAAGTTGAAGGGCCTTGGCACATTAAAATACTTTCTTAGAATAGAAATAGCTCGTTCAAGATCAGAGATTTCAATAAACCAAAGGAATATACTCTCGAGATTCTTCAAGAAGCCGGATTACTTGGATCAAAACCTACAGCATTTCCCATGGAGTAGTCGTTGAAATTTAATTTGACTGATGAAAAGTTATTGAAAGATCCCACATACTATTAACGGTTGGTAGGAAAGTTCATTTATCTCACCATTACCAGACCAGAGATCTCATATTCAGTCAATACACTCAGTCAGTTTATGCAGACACCTAGACAACCCCATCTTGATGCAGTTTAGTGATTGCTCCAATACTTGAAAGGGGCACCAGGAAGAGGATTATATTTCTCATCAAGTGGAAAATTACAGTTAGCAGGATTTTTTGATACAGATTGGGCCAGAGATATTACTACACGACGGTCAGTTACAGGATATTGTGTATTTTTAGGAAAGACACTTATATCATGGAAAAGCAAGAAACAAACGAATGTGTCCAAATCTTCGGCAGAAGCTGAGTATAGGGCAATGGCTTCCATTACATGTGAGCTTATATGGTTGAGACAATTGCTGACAGACTTATGTGTAGATCATCCACAAGCAGCAATATTATATTGTGATAATCAAGCAGCAATGCATATTGCCGCTAATCTAGTATATCATGAAAGAACAAAACACATTGAAATAGATTGTCATATTGTTCGTGAACGAATTGATAAGGGAGATATCAAGACTGCCTATGTTCCAAGCAACAATCAGATTGCAGATTTATTTACTAAAGTATTGGGCAAGGAGGCATTTCACAATTTCACTCGCAAGTTGGGCACTTTTGACATACATGCTCCAACTTGAGGAGGAGTATTAGAATTCTATTTACAGTATAATACCATGTAGTAGGATATCATATATGTAATATTCCTATTCTAAGTAGAACTCTTTTTCTTATATTCCTTTTCTTATTAGGTTTTCATTAGTCTATATATATATATATATATCTTGTAACCCCATTCATTATACAATTTTACATCAATATACAGAGAGAATTATTTCTCCACATATATTTTCTCTCATATTTTACAATTCTTGTAGACAATTACCTCAAGAGCTTCAAATCAATCCCTTCTTCTAAAACGGAGGTACTTCTTCTTTTTTTTTTTTTTTAGTTTTTCTCTCGAATTTATTTTCCACTTCATTTGTTATGATCTGATGATGAACCATTCTTCCCATTATCAGTTCCAGATTTATATTCAAATGAATGAAATTTGTTGCCATAGCAGCTTGTGACTCTTGGTGCTGATCAAATGACAGATTCAATTTTTTTCCCAAATGAGTGCCTCCTGAATGTTGAAAGCTGCCATTGTAATTCGATGGTACTTTTCTTTCTTGTTGTAAACAGATAGAACATAAACCATATGTCCACGATGAGTTTTCAGTACAAAATATCGCATGTGAATAAATGACTCCCAATCTTCCTCCTCCCATACCTCACCAACCACAGCAGGATAAATTATTAATGATTGCACAGGAGAAAAAAATGGATTTATGTGAAATATGTGGTTCGTTTCTAGTGGCAAATGATGCTGTAGAGAGAACTCAGTCTCATGTTACTGGCAAGCAGCACATGGGTTATGGCATGGTCTGGGACATTCTCTCTGAATACAAGGCAGCTAAGGAGAAGGCAAGGGAAGAAGAAAGATTAGCCGGGGAGAAAGAAGCTGATTACGAAGAAAGGAAGCCGACCACGGTGGATTCCAAATAACTTAAACAACGGCCATATTGACAGATTTTACTTCCTAATATGCAATGATTAAGCATATATACACATTTATATATGCTTAAATGTACCATGTGTATATGAGTTTATGCATGTATATATAGTTATGTATATGATTCTAATTTTTGTGGTGAATATGTTGATATGAATAGAATCTGTTTGGGTAAATACAATTTTTGATAAAGGTTTCTTGTTTGTTTACTAAAATATGTAATTGAACTGCCTTTTTACTGTTCATGGAGTAATTGCATTTTTGAGGTTCTGCCTTTTTACTTGTCCCTTTGGTTTTGCATTACTTACTTATGTGCTGCCATCTCATAATTCTTATTTGTTAATGACTTAGTCTCTTCAAATCAGTCATTTTGCTTGAATGATTGTTTTATTAGTTGATATTTGTTGCTTTTATTTCTAATGCCTCCTATTTTCTTACGATTTTTATAATTCTCTTGGATGTCTGTGATTTTTTATGCAGAACAGTCTTGATACCAAGGTTGAAAAGTCTAGAAAGAAAATGAAGGAGAGAAAGAACAGAGCAAAGAAGATCCACAGTGTGAAGAAGGTATAAATTTCACTTTTTTGCAATTGAGTTTCGGATATGGTATAAAAAGTCCAAAAAGGTTCTTCGCTAATCAGTATATCTTAAAAAAATTATTGATAAGTAATTTTCCCAACTTAATCAATCTCTTTAGCATGTACTGGCCATGGCCCCCCATGTATTGCCATCCTTTTTTGTCATACTTTCTTTTTCATTTTTTTAGTATTTGTTTTTGGAAAGATTTGAAACATCTATGGATGGCATATTCTCTAACCATGTTTATTTTGTGGTTTGAAACTTTGGATCTTTCGTTGGTGTATATATTATCAAATACACCTTGAATACGTATCACTATTTGTACATTTTCTTTCCGATTCATGTTGTATGGATTGGTACACTACTGCTTTTGTTCACTATTTGTACACCAATGGCTTTTGTTCACTATTGGTACACTTTCTTTCCGATTAGTATTGATACCATACAATTTCGTTGTGTTCATCTTTACAGTGTTCAGACTAAAAGAATATTATTTTGTTGAAATAGTGAAGAAATCGAATAAAACAGCTGAATCCGATGGTGATGAATAAGGCCGTGCAGAAGAGATTGTTGTTCAGGTAAACTTTTGTGTTAATATTGAATGAAATGCAAGAAAAAAAGTTAAAATTTTCGTTTAGATGTAGAGAGCTAGATGATCGATCGCAATTATATCTCTCAGCCTACTCATCAGTTTGGAACTGGGAGAAAAGACCATGAAATTGATGGCATAAAGTCATTGTCGCCTAATCAAAAGAATTTAATGTGTAGAAACCAAGTAAAGAGGAAAAACCTATTATCTTATTTGATTATCCTTTTTGGTATTTTGGTATCATCAGTTCATTCTTATTATGACATTGAGATTGATATGATTTGAAAGAAAAATAAATAACATAATACTAATCTATGAATTATTGTCTAATTTTTTTGACTTCATCATAAATGAAAGAGGTGGCTTTGAATAGTTGATCTAAAAGTTTAAGTTTTTGTGAAATGTAGGATCATCAAATTAAATGGTCAAAAGCTGAAATGGGTAAAGTTATTGAAGAAAATCAAATGCTGAAAATATATTTGGTTCGAATTTTGAAGGATTATATGGCTCTTCAGATGCAATACGAAGATTTTATTCAACAAGAAGCTCAAAAATCATATTTGTTTGATATTGATTCATCTTATATAAGATTTTTCCTTATGTTGAATACAATTAAATGATTAAAAAGCATATTTGTTTCACGTGTTCAAGTTTGAGTAGATTTTTTATGTTCAACAAATTGTTATTGTGGTCTTGCTTGCATTGTTAGATATAGATATACTTTTAAGCAAAGTTTCTTAATGGCGTGTGAGCCTTGTCGATTTGGGTTTTGCTTGGATTGTTATTTGAGTCTTGGCTGAATGTTATTTGGATTGTTAGATTGTTAGATTGTTAGATATGGACATACTTTGATTTGGGTAATGCATTGTTATTTGGGTCTTGCTTGAATGTTTCTCATAGAAACGGGTATACATACGCTTGAGAATTCAGAAGTTAGGTAAGTTATCGCTTCTACATGAAAAAGATATGATAATTTCTTTGCTCGGACAACCAAAAAATGCTGGATTCACTTAGTATTTGGGTTAGGTGACTAAACAAAAAATTTGAACAGAGATTTTTTTGCTGGTTAATTGAAGCACCTATAGATAGAGAGCTTGAACAATGCATCTGCTTCTATGGCTTAATGGAGGGTCTGGTTTTTCTTCGGTAGCTTATGGAGCTACAAAAGAGATTGGGCATTTTGGATTAATTCGTGGGAAGACTATTTACCTCAATCCTTACTTTTGGAACATATGTATGTAGCAAATTCACTTATTTTCTAAAATATATATAATGATAGTGATGAGCTTATGGTTTTAAATTTGTAGTTTTCTTAATATAATAGGTATTTCGTATTCAAATACTTCATCAAATTTATACATTTCTTGTGACCAGAGAACATGTAAATAATGCCATTTATTTTGGGACAAATAGTATCATAAACTAGAAGTATTTTTCCAATGTTTAAAGTTGTATATGAACTAACATTATGTACAACTTGTTTTAATAGTACAGTAATCATAGTTTCCATTTCTATTCAATAGCATATTTATATTACTTTAAATAGGTGCAATTTCTTTATAGTAAATTTTCATAGTTATAAGAAATGAATTTTTTTTAATCTGTATTACATTATTAATGATTAACTTACCATAACTATAATATCAAAACAATAGAAAATATAGTATTACAAATACATCACGTGCAACACACGGGTCAAAAACTAGTATTCTAAGAAAGAATGAAAGAGGAAAAACTCATAATGTATCTTTTAATTTAATTTGATTTGCAAAAACAAAAATTAGAATATTTGAGCATTTTATATTTTGATTATATTATTATACTATTTATTTTATGCAATAATTATATCTTATGATATTATCTTAAGGCATTTTCAAGAGACTCTCTATTTACAATTTTTATTTTTATTTTTTTTAAATAGAGCATCAATAAATTTAGAGAGTGAGATTTTTTAACTGCTCCAACAACCTCTTCATTTTTAATACTTTATTTTTCTTATTCCAATAAGTATTTATTAGAGTCAAGTCTTTATTTTAGAGCATTTCCAATGAGCACTTTAAACATAAGATGCTCTCTATTTTAGAAAGTCGACTGTTAAAATTATGCTCCAAGAAACTCTCCAAAATAGATAGCATTTTATATTTAAAGAGCCTCTTAGAAGTTAAAAGTAGGAGAAATTGACTATAAGTCACCCGTGAGTGACTTGTTCCAAATTAGGTCAAAATACATTTCAAAATTGCTATTAAGCCATATTTCAATTAATTTTGTAATTACCCTATGACCCATATTATTTAGAATTAAATTGAATTTAAACTTCACCGTAGCAACGTACGTGGCCATCATCTTCTCTCGTGCCTCTCTCTGGCTATTGCACCTCCTTGTCGGCGTTCCACAACTCGCCATCAACCACCTAAACCTTTCCCACTGTTTTCAACCATAGTTTAAACTTTAAGAGTTTGGTATTGTTATCAAATAATAATGGTGATTTTGATAAATATTGGACAGTTCTATATTGCAAACTTTTGGAAATAATTGCTTATTGAATGTTATTTTGTAGGTGGGTTAAGTTTTTATGAATATTTTCTCTTATTTTTCGTGAATTAGGTTGTTTTTGTTGTTTATATATATATAGTGAAGCAATTCTGTTCTAATAGTAAATTTACTATTAGAACAGATTGTGAAGTAATTTTGAAACAATTGTTAAATTCGTGAATTCTGTTGTTTTTGTTGTTTTTATTGTATCATAGAAAATTGTATCTTAATAAAACAGTATCAAAAACAATATCTTATTAAGAATTAACAGTATCTCGTAATACATTATCACAAACATTATCTTATTAAGAATAATATTTCATTATCTTAATATAACAGTATCACAGATAAAAGTATTTTAATATCTCAGTATCAGAAGCACATTATTATATTAATATAACAAACACATTAGTATAAGTATCTTTGTAAACAAGGACACTATTACATGCACTAAAACTAGAAAATTTCAACTCAATAAAAGAACAGTATCATAATAAGATTATCTTAATAAAACGGTATCATAGAAAACAGTATCAGATTCACATTTGTATCAATATCATAATAACAATATCATAAATAACAATACCATATGGTTAAAGAAAAGCAAGCAAGTTAAGTAAATGTAACAGTATCGAAAGCACATTATTATAAATCACATGTTTAGGTCAGTACAAATGTAATGTTTTAATAGAAAATCATAACACAATATCAAATACAATAGCATATTAATAAAACGATATCATAATAAAACGGTATTTTGATAAAACAGTTACTTAGATAGAAGTATCTTAATATATTAGTGTCATATATTACAATATATTAATAAAGCAGTATTGTGACACTCCGAAACTTAACCTTCGAGTGTCAAGAGCTACTAAAATCAAGAAGTGTGAATATTGGCTAGATCGAGTAGGTTTTCTAGGGCATGTAATCACATCCCAATGAATAGAAGTAAACCCAGCCAAAGTGGAAGCGGTGACTAATTGGCCCAGGCAGACCAATGTTGGAGAAATACGCAGCTTCTTAGGGTTGGCAAGTTATTACAAGAGGTTTATTGATGGATATGCTAAAATAGCAACACCGTTGACTCAGTTGGCTCGTAAGGAAGTGAAATTCCAGTAGACAGAAAAATATGAACAGAGTTTTTAAGAACTAAAGCAAAGATTGATCACAGCTCCATTGTTGATGATACCGGATGGTCTAGAAGGATTCGTCATTTACAACGATGCTTCTAAACAAGGCTTAGGTTGTGTACAAAAAAGAAAAGTGATAGCATACGCCTCTAGACAGTTGAAACAATATGAGCAGAATTATCCAATGCATGATCTAGAGCTAGCTACAATAGTTCATGCCCTGAAAATATGGCATCATTATCTATATGGATGTAAGTGCAATATTTATACCGACCACAAGAGTCTGAAGTACTTTTCACCCAAAAAGAGCTAAACATGAGGCAAAGAAGGTGGTTAGAATCGGTAAAGGATTACGATTGCGCTATCCACTAACCATAGCAAGGCTAATGTAGTAGTAGATGCTCTCAGCAAAAAGGTGATGGGACAATTAGCAGCACTACCTACAATGCAGGACCTATTGTTGAGGGACTTTGAGAATTTAAGTCTAGAAGTAATTACTCCATCGTCTCAAACTATCACTGGGATAGCGGTCTTAATGCTTCAATCTACACTTAGAGATCGAATCAGGATAGCACAGGATAATGATTTGTTCCTACGTAAGATCAAATCAGAGGTTTGTACGAGCAAGCGAAGAGATTTTGAGTTAAGTCCAGACAAAGCCTTACTCTTTAAAGGAAAAATATGTGTACCAAAAGATGAAGGACTGAGAAACGAGATTCTCGAAGAAGCACACTCTACTCCATTTACCACTCACCCAGGAGGTACGAAAATGTATTGAGATATGAGGAATACCTTTTGGTGGAGAAATATGAAAAGAAGTATAGGTCTATTTGTAAAGAAGTGTATGACATGTCAACAAGTGAAAGCTGAACATCAGAGACCATCAGGGTTATTAGAACCACTAGAAATTCCTGAATGGAAGTAGGAACATGTAACTATGGATTTTGTTACGGGTTTTCCACTGTCAGCTAGGAGAAACGATACTATATGGGTTATAGTTGACCGACTAACAAAGTCAGCACATTTTCTACCAATAAGGACGAATTCCAATAAGGACCAATATGCACAGTTATACATTAAGGAAGTCATTCGTTTACATGGAATCCCAATCTCTATTGTATCTGATAGAGATCCAAGATTTACCTTTACGTTTTGGAAAATTTTGCAAGGAGCTTGAGAACAAAGTTAAATTTCAATACGGCTTTTCATCCTCAGACAGATAGATAGTCAAAAAGGACTATACAGATTTTGGAGGATATGCTTCGATCGTGTGTCCTAGATTTGGGAGGTAGTTGGGAAAACTACCTTTCATTAGTAGAATTTGCCTATAACAACAGCTATCAAGCTACGATAGGCACCCTATGAAGCTCTATATGGAAGGAGGTGTAGATCTCATATCTATTGAGATGAAGTTGGTGAGCGAAAAATTTTAAGGCCAAAAATTATTGAGTAGACAGTTAAGGTTATTGATAAAATAAGAGCTCGAATAAAGTCAGCCCAGGACTGGCAGAAAAGTTATGCAGATAAAAGAAGAAATGATATAAAATTCAATATTAGTGATAAAGTTTTCTTAAAATTAACACCAATGAAGGGTGTTTTCTGTTTTGGCAAGAAAGGAAAACTCCAACCAAGGTTTATAGATCCTTTTGAAATTCTGAAGAAAATCGAAAATGTGGCTTATCGATTAGCTATACCGCCTGAATCATTAGCTATTCATGATCTATTACATGTTTCAATGCTTCGACATTATGTGGCAGTCCGAGTCATCATCAACCATTAGATATTCAAAAAGATATGACATATGGTGAAACACCAATAGTGATGTTGGACCGAAGAATACGAACATTGAGAACAAAAAAAATCCCATTAGTTAGGGTACAATGGCACAACCATAGTGTCGAGGAATCAACTTGGGAGCGAGAAGATGAAATAAAGGTCAAGTATCCACAACTCTTCAAGAATTTTACGGTAATTACGAAGACGAAATTATTTTAAGGGGAAGGGGGAGTAATACCTCAAAATTTTTTATGCTAGATTATTTATTTATGATTTTTAATTATGTTTTGAATATTAGGTGCTATTAAATTTTCTATGCTAGTTTAGTAAAAAAAAAAAATTGGTGTCTAAAGACTTAAAAATTTATATGTCAATATTAGGCTCGTTTCGAAACTCGTATTAAATAATGTATAATTAGCTCAAGAAAAATATTATTCGGTTAAGTTAGATCTTAGTTATAATCGTCAAAGTAAATTCATAAGAAAGTTAATTATGGTTATTATATATTATAACTAATGAGTTAATGATTTTGATTTCTTTATAATTAAGAAAGTTATATGTGTGTGTGTATATATACTAGTTTTAAGTCCGTGCGTTGCACGTGTAGCAATTATAACATTGTAGAATTTAGGACAAATAAATGAATATTATAGAATTTAGGACAAAATCCCACAAAAAGAAAAAAAAATGGTCGAATTGAGCTTTCAACAAAATTTAAGATGAATAAAAAATGTTGAAAAGATATTCTGAAATTCTGTATCTGGTACTCTTCCATTATATTGTGGTAACTTTTCGTTGTAGAAGCTTATAGAATGCATTGGGGATATTCATTGACTTAATAGGTGATGAGATATAGTTTAGTGTTGCATCTAATAATTTATCTTAAAATTCTATAGTTTTTTGATTTCCTAAATATGTTTTTTATTTTAGAATTTTTTTTCCTTTTTTTGGGTTTTTGTCGCGTTAGTCGACAAAATTTTTTTTAAAAATAAGATTAAAATTTAATATCATTTTGTCCAGTTGCTCAACAAAGTCCAATTTGACAATTTTTAAGTTTTTTTTTTTGTCAAGTTACTCGATAAAGGGGAAAAAATATAATTTTTTGGGTTTTTTGGTAGGAAAAAAAATTTAATTTTTTTGGTCGAATAACTCGACAAAGGGAAAAAAATTAATTTTTTTTCTTTTTTGGTCGAATAACTTGACAAAGGTTAAAAAAAAAAAAATTTCCCGACAAGGCACAATTTTTTTATTTATTTTTTTTTTGTCGACTTTTTCCATTTTTTTTCCTCCCTATTCCAGTAGGATGTTTCGGTAAGCATTTTAGTAAGTCGAAACATGTCGTCAGACTATCAAATTTTGATATGTGGTAGCTACACGAGAATTCTATGTTCTCTAAAAATTTCATCTTGTTCGGTGATCGTTTTCTATGTCAAAACAATTTTTTTTTAATCCATGACTACGTGAAGAAATTTTAGTAACACTACCTTATTGTGGCCATTTGATTTTATTTTTTTGTTAAAAAAAAAGTTAAGATTTTTACGAGTTACAAAAAAAAAAAAATTAAATCTTTATCGGGCAACCCGACGACAATTTGTTGAGTTACAATAAAAAAAAATAAAATCAAGACTTTTTTGAGTTAATCTTTTGATTGAATTTTTTTTTGTAATGACTTTGTTGAATCTTTTGAATTTTTTTTTTTTTTTTTTTTGTTTGTCGAGTAACTTGACAAATTTTTGTGAATTTTTTTTTTTTTTTTTTTTGACTTTCTCAAGTAACTCGAGAAAGTCTTTTGATTTTTTTTTTTTTTTTTTTTTTTTTGACTTTCTTGAGTAACTCGAGAAAGTCATTTGGGAATTTTTTTTTTTTTATACTAACTTTGCCAAGTTATGAGGCAAAGTGGGGAAAAAGGAAAAAAAAATTTCAAAACTTCACTCAGTCATGGATTAACAAAAATTCATTTGACATAGAAAACGATTACTGAAAAATATGAAATTTTCAGAGAACATAGAATACTCATGTAGCTACCACATATCAAAATTTGATAGTCCGACGGCATGTTTCGGCTTACTAAAATGCTAACCGAAACATCATAGTTAGTTTTTCGGATTCATGCTGTCACAGTTTACAAAATTGTCCATAAATTGAGTTATATAACATGAAATTATGTGAAACCAAAGCCAATGGTTAGGTAACCCATAGGGCTATCGTCTCCAACTGCAATTATGTAAAAATACTTAATATATAAGGTGCAACAAATTTTTGAGTTGGACAACAGAAACTGCATCTTAGAGAAACATGAAGTTTAGCAAAACCTTTCAAGTTCACATCATTAACGTGTAACCAAAACATGGGAATCTACTAAAACTATCACAAAACCAGGGTCCACAAAAGTTTAATAAGATATTTACACTACTTAAAGTTTTTTGATTGGTTTATAATAGCGATTCCGGCACGCCGACGGCATAAATTCGAAAAACGGCTCAGGAGGTTTCCCGGTGAGCATTTTAGTATGCCTAAACATGCCGTCGAACTACCAATTTTTAATATGTGGTAGCTACCTGAGTATTCTATGTCCCCTGAAAATTTCGTATTGTTCGGTGATCGTTTTCTATGTCAAGAAATTTTTGTTACTCCATTACCAGGTGAATTCCTTTTTTTTTTAATTTGCAGTTTTGGTCCACAACCTTTTTAATTTATAACAAATTTACCCATAATCTTTTTTTTTGTATTGACCATCCCCGACATTTGAATTTTGTTTTGTCTTTCTCTTTAAATAAAAATAAATAAAAACTAATAACAACGAAATAAAACAAAATTGTAAATATTTTATTTTACTGGACAACATTTATTTAAATTTTCCTAAATATGTTTTTTATTTTGGAATTTTTTTTTTCTTTTTTTGGATTTTTGTCGCGTTAGTCGACAAACTTTTTTTTTAAAATAAGATTAATGTTTAATATCATTTTATCCAGTTACTCAACAAAGTCTAATTTAACAATTTTTTAACTTTTTTTTTGTGTCGAGTTACTCGATAAAGGGGAAAAAAATATAATTTTTTGGGTTTTTTTGTAGGAAAAGAAATTTAATTTTTTTGGTCGAATAACTCGACAAAGGGAAAAAAAATTAATTTTTTTTCTTTTTTGGTCGAGTAACTCGACAAAGGTTAAAAAAAAAAAAAAAAAAATTCCCGACAAGGCCCAATTTTTTTATTTTATTTTTTTTGTCGACTTCTTCCATTTTTTTTCCTCCCTATTCTAGTAGGATGTTTCGGTAAGCATTTTAGTAAGCTGAAACATGCCGTCGGAGTATCAAATTTTGATATGTGATAGCTACACGAATATTCTATGTTCCCTGAAGATTTCATCTTGTTCGGTGATTGTTTTCTATGTCAAAATTTTTTTTTATCTATGACTAAGTGAAGAAATTTTAGTAACACTACCTTATTTTGGCCATTTGATTTTTATTTGATTTTATTTTTTTGTTAAAAAAATATTAAGATTTTTACGAGTTACAAAAAAAAAAAAAAAATTAAATCTTTATCGGGCAACTCGACAACAATTTGTTGAGTTACAATAAAAAAATTAAAAATAAAATCAAGACTTTTTTGAGTTAATCTTTTGATTGAATTTTTTTTTGTAATGACTTTGTCGAATTTTTTAATTTTGTATTTTTTTTTTAGTTTGTCGAGTAACTCGGGAAAGTCTTTTGATTTTAATTTTTTTTTATTTTGACTTTCTCGAGAAAGTCATTTGGGGTTTTTTTTTTTTTTTTAAAATACTAACTTTGCCGAGTTATGAGGTAAAATGAGGAAAAAGGAAAAAAAATAATTTCAAAACATCACTTAGTCATGGATTAACAAAAATTCATTTGACATAGAAAACGATCACCGAAAAATATGAAATTTTCAGGGAACGTAGAATACTCATGTAGCTACCACATATCAAAATTTGATAGTCCGACGGCATGTTTCGGCTTACTAAAATGCTAATCGAAACATCCTAGTTAGTTTTTCGGATTCATGCTGTTACAGTTTACAAAATTGTCCATAAATTGAGTTATATAACATGAAATTATGTGAAACCAAAGCCAATGGTTAGGTAACCCATAGGGCTATCGTCTCCAACTGGAATTATGTAAAAATACTTAATATATAAGGTGCAGTAAATTTTTGAGTTTGACAACAGAAACTGCATCTTAGAGAAACATGAAGTTTAGCAAAACCTTTCAAGTTCACATCATTAACGTATAACCAAAACATGGGAATCCACTAAAACTACCACAAAACCAAGGTCCACAAAAGTTTAAGAAGATATTTACACTACTTAAAGTTTTTTGATTGGTTTATAATAGCGATTCCGACACGCCGACGGCATAAATCCTCAAAACAGCTCAGGAGGTTTCGCGGTGAGCATTTTAGTATGCCTAAACATGCCGTCGGACTACCAATTTTTGATATGTGGTAGCTACCTGAGTATTCTATGTCCCCTGAAAATTTCGTATTGTTCGGTGATCGTTTTCTATGTCAAACAAATTTTTGTTACTCCATGACCAGGTGAATTCCCTTTTTTTTTTATTTGTTGTGTGACGTTTTGGTTTTTTTTTTTTTTTTTTTTGTAATTTGCAGTTTTGGTCCACAACCTTTTTAATTTATAACAAATTTACCCATAATCTTTTTTTTTTTGTATTGACCATCCCCGACCTTTAAATTTTGTTTCAAATTTTGTTTTGTCTTTCTATTTAAATAAACAAAATAAAAACTAATAACAACAAAATAAAATAAAATTGTAAATATTTTATTTTTACTGGACAAATTTTTTTTAAATTTTTCCTAAATATGTTTTTTATTTTGGATTTTTTTTCCTTTTTTTGGGTTTATGTCGCGTTAGTCGACAAACTTTTTTTTTAAAATAAGATTAATGTTTAATATCATTTTATCCAGTTACTCAACAAAGTCCAATTTGACAATTTTTTAACTTTTTTTTTGTGTCGAGTTACTCGATAAAGGGGAAAAAAATATAATTTTTTGGGTTTTTTGGTAGGAAAAAAATTTAATTTTTTTTGGTCGAATAACTCGACAAAGGGAAAAAAATTAATTTTCTTTCTTTTTTGGTCGAGTAACTCAACAAAGGTTTAAAAAAAAAAAAATTCCCGACAAGGCCAAATTTTTTTATTTTTTTTTATTTTTGTCGACTTTTTCCATTTTTTTCCCTCCCTATTCTAGTAGGATGTTTCGGTAAGCATTTTAGTAAGCCGAAACATTCCGTCGGAGTATCATATTTTGATATGTGGTAGCTACACGAGTATTCTATGTTCTCTGAAAATTTCATCTTGTTTGGTGATCGTTTTCTATGTCAAAAGAATTTTTTTTTATCCATGACTAAGTGAAGAAATTTTAGTAACACTACCTTATTTTGGCCATTTGATTTTTATTTGATTTTATTTTTTTGTTAAAAAAAAAATTAAGATTTGTACGAGTTACAAAAAAAAAAAATTAAATCTTTATCGGGCAACTCGACAACAATTTGTTGAGTTACAATAAAAAAATTAAAAATAAAATCAAGACTTTTTCGAGTTAATCTTTTGATTGAATTTTTTTTTTTGTAATGACTTTGTCGAATCTTTTGAATTTTGTATTTTTTTTTTTTAGTTTGCTGAGTAACTCGAGAAAGTCTTTTGATTTTAATTTTTTTTTTATTTTGACTTTCTCGAGTAACTCGAGAAAGTCATTTGGGGGGGTTTTTTTTTTTTTTTAAATACTAACTTTGCCGAGTTATGAGGGAAAATGGGAAAAAAGGAAAAAAAAAAATTTCAAAACATCACTTAGTCATGGATTAACAAAAATTCATTTGACATAGAAAACGATCACCGAAAAATATAAAATTTTCAGGGAACATAGAATACTCATGTAGCTACCACATATCAAAATTTGATAGTCTGACGGCATGTTTCGGCTTACTAAATGCTAACCGAAACATCCTAGTTAGTTTTTCGGATTCATGCTGTCACAGTTTACAAAATTGTCTATAAATTGAGTTATATAACATTAAATTATGTGAAACCAAAAGCCAATGGTTAGGTAACCCATAGGGATATCATCTCCAACTGGAATTATGTAAAAATACTTAATATATAAGGTGCAGTAAATTTTTGAGTTGGACAACAAAAATTGCATCGTAGAGAAACATGAAGTTTAGCAAAACCTTTCAAGTTCACATCATTAACGTGTAACCAAAACACGGGAATCCACTAAAACTACCACAAAACCAAGGTCCACAAAAGTTTAAGAAGATATTTACACTACTTAAAGTTTTTTAATTGGTTTATAATAGCGATTCCGGCAAGCCGACGGCATAAATCTGAAAAACAGCCTTGGAGGTTTCGCGGTGAGTATTTTAGTATGCCTAAACATGCCGTCGGATTACCAATTTTTGATATGTGGTAGCTACCTGAGTATTCTATATCCTCTGAAAATTTCGTATTGTTCGGTAATCGTTTTCTATGTCAAAGAATTTTTTGTTACTCCATGACCAGGTGGATAAAATTTTCAAAATAAGGGCAGTGTTACTAAAATTTCTTGACCTGGTCATGGAGTAACAAAAATTTGTTTGACATAGAAAATGATCATCGAAAAATATGAAATTTTCAGGAAACATAGAATACTCATTTAGCTACCACATATCAAAATTTGATAGTCCGACGGCATGTTTCGGCTTAGTAAAATACTCACCGAAACACCCTAGGCAGTTTCTCGGATTCAACGGTCGCAGTTTACAAAATTCTCCATAACTTGAGTTATATAACATGAAATTATGTGAAACCAAAGCCAATGGTTAGGTAACCCATAGAGCTATCGTCTCCAACTGTAATTATGTAAAAATACTAATATATAAGGTGCAGCATATTTTTGAGTTGATCAATAGAAAGTGCAGTTTGGAGAAACAATTCACCCAGTGATGGAGTAAAAAAAAATTCTTTGACATAGAAAACGATCACCGAACAATATGAAATTTTCACGAAACGTAGAATACCCATGTAGCTACCACATATAAAAATTTGATAATCCGACGGCATGTTTTGACATACTAAAATGCTCACCGAAACATCCAAGGCAGTTTCTCGGATTCATGCTGTCACAGTTTACAAAATTGTCCATAACTTGAGTTATATAACATGAAATTATGTGAAACCAAAGCCAATGGTTAGGTAACCCATAGGGCTACCGCCTCCAATTGGAATTATGTAAAAATACTTAATATATAAGGTGCAGCAAATTTTTGAGTTGGATAACAGATACTGCATCTTAGAGAAACGTGAAGTTTAGCAAAACCTTTAGGAATCGATTGTATTTCGTCCTTTGTTCCCTATAGCAACTGGGGATAAAAAAGCACCAAATTTGATGACTTATTAAGGAAAAAATGAATATATCTTTACTATAATATATAAGAAGCCAATAATTGCGGCTAAAAGGCACTAATATATATATATATATATATATATATATATATATATATATATATATATATATATATATATATATATATATATATATATATATATATATAAAATAAATAAAAAAAAAAAAGAAAAGAAAAGATGAAAAGTCAAAATTTGCAGCCAAAGATATTAATTTAATATAAAAAAAGTGTCAAAAGATTAGGACAAAAGGGTGAGATTTGGACGAAATTAGGAATACTAAATCAATAAAACGACGTCGTGTTGGTTGAAGGGTGAACAGTAAACAGGTGATAGACACTTATATTATATATATATATATATATATGGGTAACAGATTATATAACTAATAAATTAATGATTTTGGTTTCTTTATAATTAAGAAAGTTATATATATGGGTAACAGATTAGGCGGTGGTGGACAAGGATTCATATTTTTTTCCAAATTACAAAAGATAAATTTTTCAATAGATAAGTCGGGTGGCAGTGAATCCCTTATACAATTGCCATTTTATATAAAGTCCTTGCCATTATAAATTTCACTCACCTTGCAAGAAAAATCACAAGTAAGAAAGTTGGTTCGTAAAGGCTTTTCATATTTTTATGTACATTGTTTCAAATTATTAAGGTAAGACACTTTCCAATGCTCAAGTGATAGGATTTTCATGATAATATCTTAAGCCTAAGTTTTTCATGCAAATCATGATATGAAAATTTGGTAGACAAGTCTACCGAGTTAAATATCTATACTTGCCTTAGGACAAGTCTTAAAGGTACCGACAAGTCGGAATATGAAAGTATGCTTTTACTTGCTTTTATTTCGCTTTGATGTTAACATGTTAAATCCGAGCATGATGTCTTAATGAGTATTTCAACTTTTCATACCTAATCACTAAGTTGATTGGAGTTGGTCGAAGTACTCGACGTTGGATTTTGAAGTTGTAATGTTACAAAAGTTTCTTTTCGTAAGCTTTTCCGGAGCGAGTAGCTCACTAGGTAAATATGTGTCGTGTTAAATATATATTGAAGGATGACAAAAATGTAAAGTTTGAAACTAAGTTTTATTTGTATATGTTGTTTTCTTACATTTTAGGGGGATGGTTTAGAATATTCTGTTAGTGAACCTAATAAATCCAGAAGCTGGGTAGTTTTATGACCAACTTCCCAGTATCATTACGGACTCCACAAAAATTTTTTTGAGACTCTAAAATATGTCTACGTTTGTATTTGAGTTTTCTTTGCGTAACTATAAAGACCTCTTTGATCTAACATGCATAACATGAGATATAAATATTTTAGTGTCAGGGTGTCGAATAGAAATTTTTGAACTGCCTAGTATGATCACCTTACGGTTTTAACTCAGTCGCCATTATGGGATGATTTTAGAAACTTTTTATATTTTACTATATAAAACTAGTTTTATATATATTTCTAACCCCACAAATTTTACAGAAAAAGGATTTGAAATAAATTTTATAAAAATCTTTAAAGTTATTGTACCAGACAGCAGTAAGTGCGTTGTTCAGTGCATTTGGGGTAAAGTTTCAAGTGTTTATATCTATTTTCTTTTCATGAAATTTTACAGAGAGGTTGTGTAAAGAATTATCTTCCATTGGGCACTAGATTTAGTGCTTTTTTGGTAGAGATTAAAAATACTTTTTTTGTTAGTCAAATTTCTTTCAACAATGGCCTACCAATGTCAGTACTTTTTCACAAAAAAGCAAAAAATCCCTAGCCTCATTTTTGAAATTGCCCCTCATTTTGGGTCAATTTTTGCGGCTGCATTGTACATTTGCAGGGTCACTTTGGTCATTAAATGTTTTTCCCTTTTCATGTGCCAGGCGGCTGGCAATTGGTTAAAAGCAAAAAAAAACCAAAAACTCTTTTTGATCCCTATTAAACAAGCACTTACTATTTTTTTAATATGTATAATATTTTATACATATTTTTTTTGTCAGTGCAAACTAAATTTGTATAGCGGCAAAGCATTTTTCAAAATTTATTACAAATAGGGCGTGCGTCGATAAGCTTTCAAATTTGGCATATCCTTAGATTATTAGTCAATACTTCTCTCAAAATTTTGCAACTCAACGATACCGTTTGGGTATCAAACGAAATTTTTTCAGTTAGTGTATATCATTTAAAATTTTGAATCTTGATTTTAATAGCTCTTGACATCTGAATGTTAAGTTTCGGGGCATCACAAGTATCACATACAGAAACTACAATCTAATAGAATAACAATATCAATGATCTTGTACTGCTAATGGAGTATTTTGAAATAGTATCATTATTTCAACTATAAAACATTTAATTTCAAATGTGTGTTTGTTTGTTGGAGTTTAGAAGTTGATAAAATTTATGGGTCTCATAAAATATGTGGTTTAAAATGTGTTTGTAAAAAAAAGTTTAAAATAAACTGGGCAAAACATGCTCTAATGTAACGAAAACTAGTGTATAATATTAAAAGTAAAACAATATCAAGCATTTTTCATAAAACAATGTCTTAATAAAACGTTATCTTAAT
Source organism: Forsythia suspensa (assembly GCA_023638005.1). Classification (NCBI taxonomy): domain Eukaryota; kingdom Viridiplantae; phylum Streptophyta; class Magnoliopsida; order Lamiales; family Oleaceae; genus Forsythia; species Forsythia suspensa. Next base: position 17,949,413 of record CM042666.1, read on the forward strand.
AAAACAATATTATAGAAAACAATACCTTAATAAAAAAGTATTATCGAAAAAATAGTATAATAGAAAACAGTATTATAATAAAACAATTTCGTATTTGAATTAGCGCTTTTTACAATTGTAGGGACACATTGGTCTTTTGGCAGTGAAATATGATTTTAATTGAATTAAGTTTGAGCCATATGACTTCGGAGCTCATAAGTGCATGCATGATTAGTGATCGGTACTGAATTTTCCCTTAAAATTAGAGTTTTTTTAATTTTTTTCATTAAAGTATTATTTATTTAGTTTTGCAATTAATAATGACTCGATTTTGGTTTGATAATTATGGGGTAAACAAAATATGAAATATGAAATTTGAAATGTATAATTATTATCTCATTATCTGATTAAAAACAAAAAAAAACAAAAAAAACGCCATCGCCTTCCTTATTTTAATGGACAAATTATGTTTTGTGTGTATGATTCAAGGTTATATAGTACATTAGATTGTATTACAGGTTAGAATGACGATGGTAGATTTTTTTTTTTCTTTCTATTTTTAATTATTATCAAGTTTATCATTTTAATAAAGTAAAAATGTCATCAAGAGTTCTTTAAACGTAAAATACTAATGATGGGATGGCCAATCATCCACCATCGGTGGCGCCAGAGTGCTCTCTATTTTAGAGAGTCAATTTTTAAAATTATATTTCAAAAGATTATCTAAATTAACTTTTTAAAATAGAGAGTAAGTTTGACTCTCCAAATTTGGAGAACTAAACTCACTCTCTATAATTAAATGCATTCAAAGAATTTTAATTTCCAATACTCATATATTGACTAAATTAAATAGTATATATAAAATAAAATAGAAGAACATCATATAATAATTAGGAAGAAAGCATGTCAAAATAAATTATAGGAAAAAATAATAAATACTTATTGAAAAAGTAAAATAAAATATTAAAAATAAATAAGCCTTGAGTAGTTCAAAAAATTTACTTTATATATAATCTCTAAAATGCAAAAGATGCTCTTTATAAATAGAGAGTATCTTGGAGATATTCTAAGTATATAAGTTTTTAGTTAAAGAACCTAGTCAAAATATAGTTCTCGATTAAAGAGTTTGGCAACAATTAGGGATGTCAATGGGCCGAGCCATGCCAAGAAGGGCTTTAAATGTTAAAAATAAAAGGGCTTTAAATGTCAATTTTAACTCTCTCTTTTTTTTAGGACTTAGGACCGGCTACTTTTAGCATATGCGAAATTAAAATTGTATACGAATAAGTTGTAAAATGTACAATTTTTGGTAAACTTAAATTTCAACACTTAAAATTAAGAAAAATTAAATAAATTTACACAAACTATACTTACATTTTAGGTAGTTAGCTCTTGCACCTCTTTGGCCAATACGATGTCTACACTATCTTAGATTTGAAGTTATGCATTCTCCCTATCTTGTAGACACATTAAACTATCTAATATGTCTAGTTTTAGTTTTGACCTCATATCATTTAAAATTCTGTCACCTGTACTAAAAGCAATCTCCAATACTATAGTTGATACCAGATGTGTTACTATATCGCGTGCTATAATAGAAATAATTGGGTATTAACGCTCGTTTTGCCTCCGCCACTTAAATATATCAAAATTATTTATCTCATCTTCATCTAATAAATTAAACATATCGTGATCAAAATATCTAGCTAACTCTAAAAGTACGTCTCTGATGTGCTCGACCACAGGCATAGGTCGCTAAGCGACCGCCTAGGCCCCCATCCATTACTGGACCCCAAAAATCTGGCACCCCCCTTTTTTTAAAAAAAGAATTTGCCACATTTTGAAAATCAGTCCAAATGGCAAACCTGACCCAAATTAGCACATGAATCCTCTTACATGTTTTATTGTTTTCTAAGTCCATGAAATAATTTTAGTTTCAGTTTAATCTTTTTTCTATTTTTGCTATATTATTATTAGGGTTAAGGTTAGATCATTTGATTTTAAGTTTTATTGTTTTCCAAGTCTATGTTGATGAAGTTCATGGATCTGAAATTCATTTAACCCGTTTTCCTATTAATTCGTATCTGTGCCTATGAAGCAAAGAAAATAAGAGTGAATCTGACTATTATTTATATTTGATTTTTTCTGCTCTCTTGTTATGATATTATAATGTGTTTGAACTTTTTAAAGTTAATTTAACTACAAGAATAATGTAAGAAGAGAGTCATGGAATGCGTAAGGATTAAAATGCTTTCGATATTTGTTGGATTGATTTTTCATACTGAAAATGTTTCTTTACTGTTGTTGGATAATTTATTGAGTAATTTCATCGAGTACGTTAAGAGAATAATCAAGCTCAAACACAAAAGATTTAACGTAGTTCAACACTATAATTTAAGATTGCGCGTGTATATATATTTTAAATTATTTATTAAGGCCCTTATTTAAAATTTTGCCTAAGACCCCCAAAATCTCAGGGCCGGCCCTGTGTCTCTACTACATGTTTCTACATTCGTAGCACGGGAAAGAAAATAAGAAGAACTAGATTGTTGAGTTCCCCTAACGGCACTAATGAAACTCTAATAATCGTTATTGTCATTTGATGACAAAGAGGGGTTTACTACATAAGGTATTCTAACGTTGCTATCGGTTTTTGCCCCATAAAAGTCGTGCATTTCACATAATATTTTTTTCTAAATTATTTTACTGGATTCCAGTAACTAACTTATTACAAATTGCCGAAATAGTATGTTTTGTACCTTCTAAATTTACTCTAGAGTCCATAATTGACACTAACAGGAACAACATAAGCGATTCTTTCCAATATTTTCTAAACTTAATTTTCATTACTAATACAATATCAGAAAAAATTGCAAATGTCTCATACATATTAAAATTATTGACAATAAATAAAAATAATTTATAATTAATGAACTAGTTGGGTAATATACGCCAATACATGCATTTGTGGCATAAAAAAAACTTATAAAAATTTTCTCACGTGGAATGCGATTTCTCAATCAAATGTTTGCAAATCATATTCTGGACCGTGTGAGTATCGGCCATTATAATAAGCAGTTACACAATTTTCATAACCATCACATGATTGAAGAATTAAATAAGTAGAGTTTCATCAATTGCCTGTGTTTGTACATAAACATTTTGTTGGAAAGGAATTTTCTACACATAATTCATCAAATATTTATTTCCTAGCATGTGAGACAATAATATAATTTATGGCATACCTAATTTTTTTCTAGTTGTGGGCCTATAAATTTTAAACCATCTAGGATAATTAAATTAAAAATGTGACATATACATTGAACATGAAATTAAATTCTACCAAAGTAAGAAATTAATTCTCCATTGCTAGACGTAACATTATCAAATGTGAAACTGCAAATTCTAGATTCGTAGTTAAATTCTCCAATAATATCATCATTAAAAGTAAAAACATGTATCCTATTATGAGGGTAGTCAATGACTTTAAATGTAATTATTCTTTTTATACATAATCAATTGTTTATCAATATAATGTAAAGTGGCAACAATATATCATTTATGATTTACAAGGGATCATAATTCTGAAGTGAATGATACAACACCTAGTTAAATAATTTATTATATATTCTTTCTTTTTATTATATAAATCAATAATATTAGCACGAAGAGTGTAACGTCCTGGATTTTCTCAAACCGGTCACCAAAATAATCTCTAAAATATATTTGACAACTCCGAATAATACTTCTCATGCCCTTGAATGGTTTTAAAAATATAACTTTCGCGGAAGATAACAAGTACGCAAGGAAAAAATAATTTTTTTTTGTTTTGCCTATAATGTGATAGGTGTCACCTTAATTTATTTGACCGTTCAAACGAATTCCAAAAATTCTAAAATGTGAACTTTAGATATTTGGGACTACTGACTACAACATGGTAAAATTTCAAATGAACCAACATCTCGTTTTTCATAAATATTACATAATTAAATACTGAATTAAAAACTTAAAAATGTCATTTTACATTATAATTGACTCGATAATCTCAACGTCAAAACTTAAACTAAAAAAGAAATTATATGACAAGCTCGCTAGCCTGCGCCATCGCATCAACGCAAATCAATTCAATCTGAAAATTTGTTCGTTTTGAGGGTGAGTATTTCATAAGAAACACTTAGTAGCAATAGATACAAGTAGAAAAATTATACGTAAACATAAACGCGACAAGCCATCATTTTTAAAAGTGCATAGGAACACAAAAATTAGTAGCCGGCACCACATAATATGTAATTACCTTCAATCACTAACATATTTACCTTCAATTACTATCTTAACGTTCCTTTGTAATTAGGTTTGCGTGGCATTTATATCACATCATAATTTTTCAAACGTCATTTAAAAATTACAGTAAAAGTAGTAAGTAAAACTACCTTAAAATTTGTTTTCGGTTAAAGTTGTGATGGACAAAAATTTGTTTCTGCAGCTTCCAAAATCAAGACCTATATATTTTATATATAGATGTATATATATAAGGAACTTTTGCAAATTAAAAAGCAAGGTTAAGGCCCTTTTTGTGCTGGCCAAAATCTGGAACGAAAGTGATGAAAAATGCTAGAAAAATACTCATTGCTGGAATTGTTGGCAGAAAAGAGAGGAAAGCAAATGATGAAAAGTGGAAGATTTGTTGCTAGAATTTTGGGGCTGATAATGAGAAGAAGGATATGAAATTTATGGATTAAAACCAAGGGTAAAAAAACTACTGCCGGGTCGAGTTTGAGTGCCTAAAACTGGGAAAGAAATGTTGGAACTTTATGGTTTGAGTGCCTACAACTGGGAAAAGAAATGCTGGAACTTTATTACTGAAATGAAGGGAGGATGAGGGATGAAAATGAGTGTATTTTTCTTGGAAAGTAAATAGAAAACACCAAACTTGCTGAACCAAAGATGGAGGCCGGATTTGAATAAGGGAAATCAGAGGTTTTTTGCTTAAGTTAAGGGCTGATTTCTAGGCGGCTGAATGAACGAATTTGGGATGAAGAAACCAGTTTGCTTGAGGGCTGAAAAGTGAGGCAAAATGGGGAGAAAGAAAGTGGAAAGTTGTGGAGGATCATGAGACGATTTTATTGAGTGCTAGAAGGCAGTTTACTGGAAGAAAAAAAAACAAGGTGCTGGGGCTGAATTCTTCAGTAAAAAGGCATAAGTGCTGGACGTTTTTGTGCTATAAAGTTGGAGGGAGAGAGAGACTATGCTGGTTGAAATTTGGGACTTAATTGGGAGGAAAATATTGGTTAACAAGTGAGGGTAATTGGTGGGAAAAAAAGAGAGAGCTGGAAATGGACGGTTTTTGTTAGATCATGGGGGTGGTTTCTTGTTGTGCATGGGAGCTATCTGATTTATGCAAAATGGTAGAAGTTAAAGTGTTGTTTGGCTAAGTTTTCCGGTGTTCTTTAAGGTGTTGTTTGGGTGGGATTTTTGGTTGAATTTTGGAGTCAAAAAAGTAAATCGAGTTTTGGCTAAGAAATAGAATATAAGTGGCCGAGATTTTTAATTAGACCCGGAGAAAAAAATTTAAAACTTTATGCTAGCTATAAATTATTTCTCGTTCAACTTGAAATTCAAAACTTACCAAATCAAAATAGAACAATGTTCGTTTTCAAATTAATTACACAATCATTGAACTAAAAAAATTTGAAACGAAAACGTGCAAAAATTTAACGTGACCAAATATTTAAAATGAACCATGATGTTCGAAGCGACGTCGAAAGTAAGAAGAAAATTATTTACTTGAAATTAAAAGACAAAAATTTTCGGTTGTTACAAATAGTGTTTCTAGCAAAGGACACATATCTTGGTTGAAGATATATTTGTACGAATTTGGTGAAGTGAGGGCTTTCCAATATGCTAAGTGTCGTGAAAATATTGTAATTGCAAGTATACAATATCGCACAAAAGTAATAAAGTTGACCTATTGAGTCCGGATTATCGTTCCCACGAAAACTATCTTATTTATGTATTAGTTCAATTAATCTTTATTGATTAATCTGTAGAAGGCACCTTAGAATAAACTGATTTGAAAGATTTTAAACTAGAACTTTAGATTTTTCAAAATAAGAAAAACAATGCAATAACTTATGTGAAAGCGAAAATCAACAATTTAGATAAGAATGATGGTTAAAGCGTTTGGACAAACTAATTCACCTAATTATCATCTCTAATTCCTCCTCTCAAGATTTGTTCCTAAAGTTGTATTCGGTCGAATTCACGAATTTAACCTAATTTACCTCTCGAGTTCAAATTAGTCCTATCTAATTAAGTCAACTTAGGCAGTTAGAATGGTCTTTAATTAGATGCTTTATTTTTCTTAAGAATTCAATTCGAACTGCAGCAATAATAAAAGTGTATCTCTACATTTTATCCAATTGCTGAATTTTACTACGTGGTCTAGATTAACAATTTACTTCTCAGTTCATTACAATCCACAAAATCAATAAAATAATGACCAGTTATTCCAAGCATTAAGAAAAGAAGCAAAATCAAATACTTAGACAATTTATAAGTCAAAACTTGATATTCGAAATTAAAGAATTAAATTAGCCTACATCGTTCTTCCAAACTATGAATTTAACTAGTCATGATTCGGGAGAAAGATAAGATAAATAGTTTTGAATACATAACCGGATCTTGAATGAAAGAGGAAAAAATGTTGAATATCTTGCACCAAGATATCTTGATCTTCACGTTCCAATCTTCTTGATCTTCGTCGTTCTTCGTTTTCTTCGCCTTTCTTTTTTCCGTCTTCTTTTGTGTTCTCCAAAGAATTAACCACCCCTTTTTGACCTAGATAAGGTCTTTATATAGTTCCAAATCTTTCCAAATTGTATTTAATTCAAAAAGAACCAAACCGCCCTTAGTTTAAGTTAAGAAAAATCATATTTCCCTTCATGCGGGCCGCGGTATGTAAACCACGGCCTAGCCGCAGCCAAGAGCTGGCCGCGGTTCAGCCACAGTTCGCAAACCATGGTTGACTGCAACCGTTTATTGCTGTTTGGTCCTTCCACTTTCAGTTGTTTGCCATTTAGTCCTTAAATTTCTTCTCTCATTTCAATTGGGTCCCTTTATTTGCCACTCAAGTCCTGCATCTTTTACAAGTTTACGAGTTGGTCATCACTTCTCCATCTTCGTGTACGTTTAGTCCTTCTTTGCCAATTTTTCTTTGTTTCTCTCCAAATCCATTGGAACTCAGGTTTCAACCTAAAACAATTAAATTAGCACACAATTAAGTAAATATTCATTCAAGATTATATATAATTGTCCAGTTTTGATACTACAGATAAGTGTAAATTGACACATATCAAATACTTCCAAACTTGAATATTTGTTCGTCCTCGAATATGACTATTTACTTAAATAATCAAACAAATAATATTAAAATTTACTATAGTAGATAGCTTGCTGTGTTTTTTTCAGGTTTTGAAACAAGTCAATCAATAATAATTATTTCTAAATCATGCTACAAAAATAGATTTTTACTTATCTGATGCTTGACTGATATATGTGTATGCGCATAGTCAATCCAATCAACATAAACTTTTAGGTTGGTAATATTCTGTCTCCCAGTGGTCAAATATTTCATTTCTCTCTCGTAAGAATACATAATCTCCTATTGATGTTCAAAACACTTATTCTTTTTCTGCTCAAAATTTAGTTAGGTCTACCCAATACAGTTGCTATCTAGATCTGTGATGATTCTCCCTTTATTGAATGCTTTGGCCATCAAGCTTCCACTAGGTAAGTCAAACCCACTAGTCATCTAAATCTCCAAGTTATGTGCACAAATGCTCAATCTTGATCTCTCTCTCTCTCTCTCTCTCTCTCTCTCTCTCTCTCTCTCTCTCTCTCTAAATATCTTATGTGCAAGACCTCACTCCCTTAAGCTTTCTAGATAACCCTTGTAGCGAGCTTTAGGTCGATGGCTCCCAGATCTGATAGACCTTTGGGCACCAAGTTTTGAGAACCCCAACGGACTTTATCACTCGAGTCAACTAGGCTATGAAAAGAGGTTTAAGATAATGCAAGTGCAATGCCTTTCAATTTTTTTTGAGAAAAGAAGCAAGATAAATAAGCAATGATTAGATTTCTAGCATCTGGTCAATTACCTAGATTCCACATGGGAGCCAAATACATTCCACACAATTATTACTCAAGCACGGAATCAACACCTATCTAAATACCTTCTGCATTGGTTTAACCATCGCCAAACTATCATTTCAACTGGTCGGGTAATTTAGTTGTCAACTGGTGGTCTTCGTTTCACAACTTAGGTTCACTATTCTTTCATTGTATTCTATTTAATATACCAACCAAAGGTAGTTATATTCATAACTATTGTGCTCACACTTAATCATATCTCACATGGATAAGTATAGTCTATAAAAATAGCTTTAGCAGCATCACTTAGTCATAATTCATGAATTGATAACAGTTTCAAATAATATCATCATAAGCCGGCAAGGCTATCCAACATACAAGCACACAAATATTTTTTTTTCAACACACACACACACACACACACAACAATAATGAAAATAATAAAGTCTCACCCTCAAACTTAAAATCCACATTATCCTCAATGTGACAAAAGAAAGCAAAATAAATAAAAAAGAAAAGAGTTAACCCGAATCAAAAGACGTGGAGACAATGTCAGTCTTTCAGCTGATCAGTATGTATTGTGATTAGAATGACGATGCGTAGCCTGGAATGAAAAAAATAAAAAAATTAAATGTAATCATTTACTAAAAATCGGGAAACGTGCTCTAATTCCTAATGCAATCCTAAAATTCTACATGCAATGCAATAAACATATAAGGGATAGAAAAAATGGAACGCCTCCCATTAAGCGCTCGATTTATAGTCTAGAGCTCGACTTATTGTCTGGTTGCTTTACGGCACTTTAAATAGTACTTTGGAGGACTTGCTTTACTTGTATCTATTGACTTTGCACCATTTTTCATTTATCCTCCAAAAATTTAACTTGCGCTTCTCAGATAAATATAATTGTACTTTAGCACCTTACTCGAATACCACTACGAAAGCTTCAACTTCCTCATCAGTCTTGATCACAAAATCAATTTTAGAATAAATACGGGAGTCAGAGAATTGCTTAATAAGTGCAATATCATTTAATGTCAATTTTTTATTTTGCTCATTTAGGATCAACTTCTCATTTTTCACACTATTCTTCTTTTGATTTTGCATCTTGCTTCCCAGCTTCTTCTTCTTCAATTGCCAACTGTTTGTCCTTTTTCTCTTGCCTTTTTACGTGAATTTCTGGCAGTTGTACCTTGCTCCTAGTAGTGATTTCATTTACATGTTCTTTTGGATTTGCCACTGTATTGTTAAGCAAAGTGTCTGGTTTCATATCTGACAATTGCAGGGCTAATTGGCCAATCTGAGTCTCTAATTTTTCGATCGACACCTGTTGATTTTGACAGTTTGTGTCCAGCCGCTCTAATACTTTATCAATTTTCTGCATATATTGTTTGAACATCTCTTCCAAACTTGGTCATTTTTCTTGCTGAGCATTATAGGCATAACCACTTTATTGATTCTCAGACCACAATTTTGGGTGTTGCTTCCAACCCGAATTGTATGTTTGTGAATATGGATTATACTGCTAGTATGTATTATTCAGCACAAAATTGACCTGTTCTGAAGAGGCCAATAACATACAATCTGATGTCAAGTGGTTAGCCCCACAGTTTTCGCACATGATGGTTGCTTGGATGGCATTCATTCTTTGCGCATGTGTTCTAACCAAGAGCTCCACATGTTTTGTCAATGCAGCAAGTTGTGCATCAGTAGCATCTGTCATTTGAAAGAAATAAACAAAGATGAAAGAAAATAGTAATAATAATCATAATAAATTAAATCAATAATAATAATAATAATAAAATTAAAAAAATAAAACTAACACTAATGATTAATCTAAACTAATATTAAATAAGAATAGTCTCTGGCAACAGCGCCAAAAACTTGTGAAAATATTGTCAATGCAAGTGTACAATATCGTACAAAAGTAATAAAGTTGACCTATTGAGTACGGATTATCGTTCCCACGAAGACTATCTTATTTATTTATTAGTTCAATTAATCTTTATTGATTAATCTGTAGAAGGCACCTTAGAATAAACTGATTTGAGAGATTTTAAACTAGAATTTTAGATTTTCCAAAATAAGAAAAACAATGCAATAACTTATGTGAAAGCGAAAATCAACAATTTAGAGAAGAATGATGGTTAAAGCGTTTGGACAAACGAATTCACCTAATTATCATCTCTAATTCCTCATCTCAAGATTTGTTCCTAAAGTTGTATTCGGTCAAATTCACGAATTTTACCTAATTTACCTCTCTCGAGTTCAAATTAGTCCTATCTAATTAAGTCAACTTAGGCAGTCAGAATGGTCCTTAATTAGATGCAATAATTTTCTAAAGAATTCAATTCGGACTGCAGCAATAATAAAAGTGTATCTCTATCTTTTATCCAATTGTCGGATTTTACTGTGTGGTCTAGATTAATAATTTACTTCTCAGTTCATCACAATCCACAAAATCAATGAAATAATGGCCAGTTATTCCAAGCATTAAGAAAAAAAGAAAAATCAGACAATTTATAAGTCAAAACTTGAGATTCAAAATTAAAGAATTAAACTAGGCTACATCGTTCATCCAAACTATGTATTTAGCTACTCATGATTCGGGAGAAAGACAAGATGAATAGTTTTGAATACATAACTGGATCTTGAATGAAAGAGGAAAAAATGTTGAATATCTTGCTCCAAGATATCTTGATCTTCACGATCCAATCTTCTTGATCTTGCTCATTCTTCGTTTTCTTCGCCGTTCTTTTCTCCGTCTTCTTTTGTGTTCTTCAAATAATTAACCACTCCCTTTTGACCTAGATTAGGTCTTTATATAGTTCCAAATCTTTTCAAATTGTATTTAATTCAAAAAAGACCAAAACGCCCTTAGTTTAAGTTAGGAAAAACTGGATTTCTCTTAACACAGGCCACGGTCGGGCATGCAGGTATGCAAATCATGCGACCCGGCCCATGACCAAGAGTCACCACGATCACCGCGATTCGCAAACCGAGGTTCACTGTAACCGTTTATTGCTGTTTGGTCCTTCCACTTTCAGTTATTTTTAATTTAGTCCTTGAATTTCTTCTTTCATTTCAATTGGGTCTCCTTTTATTTGCCACTCAAGTCCTTCATCTTTTACATGTTTACGAGTTGGTCTCCGCTTCTCCATCTTTGTGCACGTTTAGTCTTTCTTTGCCAATTTTTCTTTGTTTCTCTCCAAATTCATTGGAACTCGGGTTTCAACATAGAACAATCAAAGTAACACACAATTAAGTAAATATTTATTCAAGATTACATATAATTGTCCAGTTTGGACACTACAGATAAGTATAAATCGACACCTATTACTAAGCGAGAACTCACCACTAGCCACCAACTGAGTCATGCCTTCCAGGCGCATCGAGTCTTGTGAATACACTCAGTTGTTAAGATTCGAACTAGAACTAGAAGATCCACCGAGAGATCCGAATTGAAGTTGAGTTTGATTGATATCAAACTATAACGCCCTATAATTCCTAAGGTTCCGGAGAGTTACTAAAATTCATAAAGAAGTAATATTGTAAAAAATTCACTTTAGTAAAAACATCAATTATCAAACAATTGAATAATCAAGTCTCAAAACATTAATTAATTTTGATAAATAAAAGACTAATGATAATAATAGAAAGTGTAACGCTGATTGTCTTATTAATTAAAATATCCTAAAAGCAAATCTAATTTTACTTGGTGACAGTTGGCACAACATCTTCACCAATCTGCCATGTATCCAACACGTTAATAATTACCTGAAAAATTGTTAATGAAAATGGAGGAGTATAATTAATTATACTCAATGAGATGCTTGCTATTCCACATCAGTCGCACATAAATTTATCTTACCAAACTGAACTTAAAATTATTATACCACGACAATGATAATTCAAACAAGCGCTGCACATAAACTGAAACTCGAAGGTTTAACTGTACTGATTCATAATTTCTCCCAAAGGAGCACTGAACTAAAATAGTTAAATTTCATATATAAATACAATACGTAGAAAGACGTGGAAATAAACTAATAGCACGTAGCACCTTACAGTAGTTCTTATGAGTGAGAATTGTATTGGAAATTAAACGAGTTTAGGATGCAAAAGTTGTAAAGAGAGCACACAAGTGGCTGCTGAAAATTAAATAATTTCTATGTGTGAAGGAGTATGTAAAAGTTGTCGGACGTTTTCTTGAATGAAAACATGAGTGACGGATTTTATGGGTTAAGTTTTGCAATTGCTTTTAAATACATACTCATAAGTTTAACATTAGGTTATTGGTATTTTAATCAAATTTTTTTTTTTTTTTTTTGGGGGGTCCAAATTGAATTCCAAAGTTAACTCGGCCGAACATAATTGCTACCCTAAAATTAGTCACTTATAATTTCATTTAGCTATAGAATCTTTTGGCCGGCTCTAACTTGAGTTTAGCATAACGGGGGGTCCCAAATTGAATTCCAAAGTTAACCTGGCCGAACATAATTGCTACCCTAAAATTAGTCACTTATAATTTCATTTAGCTATAGAATCTTTTGGCCGGCTCTAACTTGAGTTTAGCATAACCAAAATTACTTTTCTCGAGCCTAAAGTATATAATTAAATACGAGCTACCAAACGAGCCTAATATTGATATACTAAAACTCATTCTTTCACTAATTAATTATTTAACCCAGTTAATTAATCGATTCTAAAACTTATTTTTACTTAGGTCCTTTAATATCTCAAAAATTTTGAGTTCTACACAAACTCCCACCTATGTTTTTACACCCACTTAGGAAAATGTCGGTTTAGATGGCTCGTACTACCACCCTTTTGCAATGTAAATTTTTGTTTGCAATATTTAAACACTATCTTGAAGATTAGTTGTCTGTCTGCGGTTGCACCAGTCTGCACTCATTTAAAATGATTCCAACACCAAACATTTTATTTTGCGGCTCTTCGTTTAGTAGTCGACCGAGTTGTTGTATTAATGTTGGTCATTTTTAATTCTTCATCGATATTCTCTAACTCGACAATGGGATCAATGTTCCCAATCCCATAATCATCACCAAATTCTTAAATTGGAATATCATTTAACCTACTGAAATCATCAGGAATTTGGTGGCCAGCATTTCCATGTGTGTTGTATTGATCAATGTAGAAAATAGAAATGTAGAAGTAGAATGTGGAATGTAGAAAACTAGAAAATGTAGAAATATAGAAATGTAGAAATTTAATTGTAAATTGCACAATAAAAGAGCTAATATTGACAATAATTGTGTAGGTTGAGAGAGTTGTGAATTTTGTGAAGAATTTGAAAGTTTATGAGGTATTTATAGGGAAAAAAATAGCCGTTGAAAAAAAAGTGCAAGGACCAAAACGGTCACAAAAGTGACCGATGTGGCTATAACGGTCACCATTGGTCCCTAGCTTCTAAAAAGATGGGGATGTGGCCCACGAGCCAGGTCGTGGACCAGCCAGTCTTTTTCAAGGTTCAAACTGCCTCGACCCTTGAATTTTTTCTTTAGCTTAGCCCGGGCCCATAATAGGCCGAGCTGTCGGGTCCACGAACGGCTCGGTCCAATTGCCATCGCTAGCCACAATGTTCATTATCCAAAAGACCTTTATATATATATATATATATAAACAATGTCAAAAATCTTAAATGTTTTGATACTTGAAAATAACTAATTACCCCATATCTAGAGGTGGCAAATGGGTCAAACAGCTCGTAGGCTTGCTGGCTCGACCCATAATGAGCTCGGGCTTGTTGTGGGATAAGTCCAATAAAAAGGACAGAGACTGTTTGGCTCGGCAAGAAGACGAGTTGGCTCGTCAAGGCTCGTGGCTTGTGGTGCAACGGTCACATTTTTGTGACCGTTGGATGATCTTGATGCTGATTTTTTTTTTCGTCAATTTCAGAATTTTTTCCTATAAATACCCCTCCTCTAAATACATTTTTTAACACCTCAATCTCTCAATTTATTATTTACTCAAATTTAACCACAATTTTTTAATCTCATTATCCCTCAATATTAGTTTATAATTATTTATCTCAATTCTCATTATCTCATTATCTCAATATTAGTCTTTCTAATTTTCTACTTCTTTTACTACGTTTTTAATTTTCTATTACCTCTTCTACTCTTCACTATATAATTTATTCGAAATGACTTACAATCAAAGTGATGATGATTTCAGTGGTCTTAATGACATTCCAACCCCCTGTGATAATGTTGATGATTATGGTATCACTAATTCGATTAATTTTGTTGACATTCAAGAAGATGTTGACACGCATACAACCATGGGTTCTGGCACTAAATGAAAATCCAAGCAATAAAAGGCTTGGTCCTGGCAGCATATCAAGTTGGTGCTGACTGGTAAACTAATAGACGGAATCTCTATGCACAAAGCAAAGTGTAAATAATGTAAAGAGTAGTTAGCGTGGAAAAATGGGATAGACACGACCCATCTAAACAGACACTTCAAAAAGTGTGTGTTCAAACATGAAGGGTTGGAATCAAATCAGTCACAACTCCAATTTGGATCTCTCGGAGCTGGCTCCAGTGGTACTCTCGATCTAAACAATTGGGTATATTCATAAAACAGAATGCACCACGAAGCGTCGCAATTGGTGGCAAATATCGAGTTTCTACTGAGCTTGGTGAAAAATCCTCATTTCATGAATTTCATACAAAAATATATCCATCCAAGGTACATATCTATTGCTAGAAATACTCTTCAAAAAGATACTATTGTTTTATTTAATAAAAGAAAGAAGCTATTATACGTGATATTAACAATTATAATGGTGTTTTATCTTTCACTTCGGACTTATGGACTAGTAATAACCAAAAAAGATATATGGCCGCAGTTGCACACTACATTGATAAATACTGGATAATGCATAACAAAGTAATAGTGTTTAGAACAATTGACATCTTCATAATGGAGTTAATAGTTTTCATGTTTTACTAGGTTTTTTTGTGAATTTAATTTTGAAACAAAGATTCGTAGTTTTACTTTTAACAATGTCGACCCCAAAATACAATAATTGAAAAATTAATTCAACATTTACATCCACAATTTGATTGTATTTTATTTCACATTCGTTGTGTATGTCATATTTTAATTTAATTGTGAATATGTTAAAATTCATAGATGTACAATTACACAAAATTAGATATACTATTAATTAAATTACGGTCTCACCAGCTAGAAAATAAGTTTTACTACTCTATGTGTTGAAAATGGACTTCAAGAAAAAAAAAATTGCACTGATGTAGGCTACAAATGAAATTCTACATATCTTATGCTTGAATCTTGTGAAGGGAACGAAGATTGCATTACTGTATATTATAATGAGCGACACTCACACGGCCCAGAATATGATTTGCAAATATATGACTAGAAAATATCTGTTAATGTTAGAAATTTTTTGAAAGTTTATTTCGACGCAATAAATGCATATGCATGTGTATATTATCCAACTATTCCACTAGTTCTCAATCATTTCTATTATATTGCTAACAATTTTAATAGGTATGAGGATTTTTCTATTTTTTTTAATATTATGTATGTGATGCTAAATTTAAAAAATATTGACAAGAGTCGCCTATGTTATTTCCATTAGTATCCATTATGGATCTCAAACTTAACTTGAAGGATACTAAAGTAACCATAATGGCAATTTCACAAAAAATAACGTACGGAAATCCACTAACGTATGGTAATTTAGAAAAAAAACTTTGTGTGAAATGTATGAGTTCTACGCTAAAAAGGTCGGTAGGAACGTTAGACGACCCCCTGTTCCAATACACACTTCGTCATCACTTGACGATAATAACTTACGGAGTTACCTCAATTCAGTTAGGGGTAGTACAGTGGTTCTTCTTATGCTTCTTATCTTTCTCGTTCTAGTGATATAACTTTAGAGTTAGCTAGGTATTTCGCGCACGACATGCTAAGTATTTTAGATGATGAAGTTAATTTTTAATACCCATTTCTTTCAACTATGGCACGTGATCTACTAACACCTCCGATATCAACTGTAGCATCAGAGTATGCTTTTAGTACATGTGGCAGGATTCTTTCTGATTTTAAGTCAACACTTAAAGCTGGCATATTAGAAAGTTTATTATGTTTGAAGGATTGTGAGGATGTCGAACTTCAAATCTAAGATAAAGTAAACAGAATGATGTCTAAAGAACTTGAAGAGTTGAATACAGATTATTGAATTTGTAGTAAGTATTGCTTGCGCAAATTTTTGATATTTCATTCGTCTTATTTTAACAAAAAATTATACACGTAACAACTTGTTCATATACAATTTTAACTCCGCCTACGTTCAGAGTAGCCGGTCCCAAGCCCGAAAAAGAAGAAGAGGATTTTCAAATTTTATGTTTTAACATAAAAAATTTCTCATACTTTATTTCTTTTTATTTTAAAATTTTCGAAACAATATTAAAAAAAATCGAGCCGAGCTCGTGGGCTACTCGGCTCGTTCGGCCCACAAGCCAACAGGCCAAACCGGACCTCAATTATAGGGACGAGTCGAGCTAGGCTCGCCCCTGTGACAGTGTCGAGCTTGCTGGATAATGGGCCGAGCCGATTCAACTCGATCCATTGCCACCTCTACCTATATCTCACCTAAATTCTTCAATTTCTATTTCTGAATTGGGTTTTCTCTCATCCCTCTCTTCGTGCACTTTCACGTATATATACACACACATATATTTATATATAATGTTGTTTGATCATTGTCTAAATTTACAATAAATATATTTTTTAATTAATTTAAATTAAATATAAGTAAGTTACTTATTTAACAACAACGTAAGAATATTCAAAAAAAGTAATTTTTATTTTATAAGTAAATAAGAAATTTTTGAAATAAAATAAATTTTAATACGTTACTTATTTTGATATTAATATAATAATTACTTTTAAGAAAATAAAATTTTGACTTAAAAGTAAGAAAAATATAAGTTATCCAAATTTGTTTATAGACAAAAGAGTAAAATTGTTGACAACTAAATAAGTAAATTTTAAAGTTAATATTTTATTTTGTTAATGAAAGTTAAAAATAGTTACTTTAAGTTATTTATTTTGGTACTTAAAAAAAGTAATGTTTTACTTAGAGATAGCATAAAAGTAAGTTATCAAAACATGTATATAGAAAAAGTAATTTTTTTATTTTTTGTATTTTTTATGTTTAGAGAAAAATATTGCCATATTTTTTATTTATTTATACGTTCTTCCAATTCTGTATAACACCGAACACTATATTATAACATACATCCTAATCCTTTCTAATACAACCACTTAATATTATCTCTCTTAATCATATCTTAATCATATCTCATATAATCAATATAGTGTACCAAATGTTGTTGAACTTTGTAAAAAGGGATGAACAACAAAACAAGAATATAAATAAAAAAAGAATGGTTTGAACACGAT
The DNA here is from genome assembly GCA_023638005.1 of Forsythia suspensa. Taxonomy (NCBI): domain Eukaryota; kingdom Viridiplantae; phylum Streptophyta; class Magnoliopsida; order Lamiales; family Oleaceae; genus Forsythia; species Forsythia suspensa. The sequence goes on from CM042666.1 coordinate 17,967,002, forward strand.
TTTGAATCTCTGTCCTCAAACGATATTTCTACCACCGGGATAAGTGCTTGAAGGCTTTGAATGCAAATAGTTTGTAGGAGTAATCAAACCTTTAATTCAAGTTCAAAATCAAGCAAAATGAACTTGAATGAAACTTGAAGAACACTTGAAAAAATCTGAGAAAGAACTTTGATTTTGATGTATATTTCTTTCTTTGATGTTAATCTTATTTTTTCTAACATGAAAACTATCTCTATATATAGATATTCAAGTATAATACACGAAAATGTGCCAAAACCAATTCAAAAGGTGCCAAAAATGTTTCAAACGCTGCCTTGAAATTCAAACCCAACAGCTGGAATTTTGGCTTGGGCGAACACCCAGTACAATCCTGGAATTTCAACAATAATTTTGGCTTTCTTTTTTTTTTTCTTTTGTCTTTCGAGTTTTGTTTTTCACTTAAATGGTATCCTCTTGATTCCAAATCACTTCCTATTATGTAATTGAGCAATATTACAACAATCCCTCACTTGTTCAATTATATAATAAGCACAAACTCAAATTGAATGACGTTTATGCATAAAGTATGGATATCTTTCAATTTGAATCCAATCTTAGTATAAATCTCACAAAGTATCATCGAAATCTTAGGTAGCGTGAAAACTTCGAACCTGTTATTCCTTGTGATGATACCGGTGAAATCACACACATAAGCATCATGTGTTCTAAGTTCCACACTATCTCATTTAGCACTCTTAAGGCCTTGCGCTTCTCCTATTCAAGAACTTTTAAGAGATAAATTCCAACTTTCTATTGAGGTGGCACCACCTCGAAGTTCGTATAGGTAAAGTTCTTGCAATATCTTTATCACTTTTAGAGATACCTGATCCAACGATCTGAACTTTATTAAAAGTTATAAAAACGCATCCCTCCTTTTCCGTGACAACCAACACGTATAACCTAGGATAGGGTTTAAGACAGAATAAGTGCTGAAACTATCTACTTATCAAATGACTTGTTTTTACCATTTGAACCCGAGATATACTTGTTAGTATAATCAGGTATGGTTGCTATCATTTGGTAGATTTAATTACGGAGTTTCAACCTCATCCTACTAGTTGTTGTCTGTACTAATTCCCTTGTGAGCATTTTAGTAAGCGGATCAACCAAGTTCTCATTTGACTTTACATAAGTGAGTGAAATTATTCCATCTTTAATTAATTTCCTCACATAGTCATGTCTTAGACTCATGTGTCTAGACTTACCATTGTACGCTCTAACTAAAGTGGCTTGACTATCACACAAGATAGATATAGAAGAATTATTCTTCTCTCCCAATGGAATTTCATACATTAAATCCCTAAGCTATTCAGCCTCTTTTCGGGTTTCAGCCAATTCTACGAATTCGGATTCCATAGTTGAATGTGTAATGCACGTTTGTTTCTTGGATTTTCAAGAGATTGTACCTCCTCCAAGGGTGAATACCCAACCTGAGGTGGATTTATTCTCACCTACATTAGAGATCCAACTAGCATTGGTAAATCCTTCTAGGATTGCCGAAAATTTAGAGTATTGGAGACCTAGATCCTTGGTTTTCTTCAAATAACCAAGAACCCTTCCAATAGCCTTCCAATGTTCTTCACTTAGATTGCTAATAAACCTATTAAGTTTACTAATTGCAAATGCTATACCGGGTCTTTGCATTGCACCGCATACATAAGACTTCCAATAACACTTGCATACTCAAGTTGTGCTATTACTCTTCCATCATTCTTTACAAGTCTCAAACTTGAATCAAACGGTGTATTTACCTCTTTGATGTTCAAGTGATTGCACTTCTTGATCACATTCTCAACATAATGTGATTGGTTCAACATATAACCTACACTAGTCTTGGTAACCTTGATACCTAATATCGTATCCACTTGACCAAGATCTTTCATGTTGAATGTGGAAGATAGAAACCTCTTTGTTACTTTTATACCTTGCATTTGATTACTTACAATTAACATATCATCCACGTATAAACAAATAAGCACAACATAATTATCACATACTTTTGAATATAAACATTTATCAACACTGTTATGTTTAAATCCAAATGATATTATTGGTAAGTCAAATTTTTCATGCCATTTCTTTGGTGCTTGTTTTAAATCATATAATGATTTTATTAATTTGCATATTTTATGTTCATTTCTAGGTAGGACAAAACTTTCTGGTTGTTCCGTATAAACCTCCTCATCAAGATCCCCATTTAAGAATGTCGTCTTAACATCTATTTGATGTATATGAAAATCATAAATAGAAGCTAAAGCAAATACAATCCTAATCGATGTTATTCTAGCAATTGGTGCATACGTGTCAAAGTAATTTATTCATTCCCTTTGTCGATACCCTTTGGCCACTAACCTAGTTTTAAAGGTATTAAGAATACCGTCTGCATTATACTTCCTCCTAAATACTCATTTATAGCCTATAGTTTTCGAGCTGAGTGGTAAATCGACTAATTCTCAAGTATTGTTTGACATAATTGAATCAATTTCATCATTTATAGCATTTTTCCAAAAGATACCATCTCTTGATGACATTGCTTTTCAATAAGTTTTAGGATCGGTTTCAACTTGAAGAACATATGGAATAGTTCTTGTGACACTCTTCTCATTTCTTTCAACCAAATAAAATAGGTTGAGATTCATCCGGTCCTAGTACTTTATTCTTTCGAACTCTTTTACTTCTACAAAGTTCATTTGTATCAACATCCTTGGAAGGTGTTTCTACTTGTGATCTTGTAGAACTAGGAGTCTCCACTTGACATTCCCTTAATGAATTATTATCCGAAGATAATAAATTTTCAAAGAACTCTACGTCACGAGATTCAATTATAACATTGGTTTCTAAATTTAATAAATGATATGCTTTGCTGTTTTGAGCATATCCTACAAAAGCGCATTTGATCCCTCTAGGACCCAACTTAGTCCTTTTAGGATCTTTGTTTTTGTAATAAGCAAGACACCCCCACACTTTGAAATTACTAATGTTAGGTTTTCTTCCTTTCCATAATTCGTAAGGAGAAACCTTTAGTCTTTTAGAAGGAATTCTATTAACTATGTGACATGCGCTTAATAAAGCTTCACCCCATAAGTTAAATGGCAAATTAAAATTTAATAACATAAAATTTATCATCTCAACTAATGTCCTATTCTTTCTCTTAGCCAAACCATTTTGTTCTGGTGTTCTAGGAGCACTACAATGATGTATTATGCCATGTTGTTCACAAAAAAGATTAAATTCATTAGAGAAGTATTTACCCCCCCCCCCCCCCGGCCCCTCCTCCTCCTCCTCCTCCTCTAAAAATTTTAATCTTTCTATTTAATTGGTTCTCTACTTTGGTTTTGTATATCTTAAACATACTAAATGCTTCATCCTTATGTTTCATTAAATAGATTTAACAAAACCTAAAATGATCATCTATGAATGTTATGAAATATTTATTACCTCATCTAGTTAACATTCCATTTAATTCTCATATATCATAATGAATTAAGTCTAATAAGTTAGAAGTTCTTTCAACACTATGGAAGGGTTTCTTAATTATTTTAGATTTAACACATAATTCACATTTATTATGTTCTATGTTTTCACATGAAATCATTTCATTTTTAATCATTCTTTTTATAGTAGAGTAACCAATATGTCCTAGTCTATCATGCCATAAAGAAATAGACTCAACAACATAATTCAAATTTGTCGTTTTATTGATATCATTTTCAATAATACAAAGTTTGACCATTCCATCACTAGAATAACCTTTTCCAAAAAATACACCATTACGAAAAAGTACAAGTTTGCCCGACTCATAGACAGACTTAATTCCTGATTTTCCAACATATTCTCCCACTTACAAGATTTCTATTCATATTCGATACATGTAAAACATTTACTAATGTAATTTTTTTACTGGATGTGAAAAGTAAGTCCAAATTTCCTTTGCCAACAACCTTCGAATGAACTTCATTTCCCATTTAAATGTGTTCATCGTCCACTTCTTGATAGATTTTGAAAAGTGACCCATCATAACAAACATGTATGGTGGCACAAGTATCATACCACCATCCTTGAACCTTTTTTTTACGGTATTGATAATGCTCACAGTAGCAACAACATTATCCATGTCAATGGAGTTCACTTTTCCTGTTTGTTTTGTTTGTTTGTGGTTTCTGTACTCACGGGCATAATGTCCGGGTTTGCTACACACTTAACAAGAAACCTTGGACTTTTTCTTGTTCTCGTTGTCTTTGTTGGAGTTTGAAGATTCCCTCTTCATGGAATCCTTGTTGGATTTGTCGACTTGATCCACAGTATGGGCTTTGGAAGTCCCCTCATGAGAATGTTCATTCCCATCTCGTGCCCTTGATTCTTCCTCAATTTGAAGATGCTTTTCAATCCCTTCCAAAGAGTAATCTTTGAAACTATAAAGAATTTTCTTCCTATAATCTTTCCATGATGATGGCAACGATAATTGCACCAACTTGGAAAGTCTCGAGAATTTCAATCTTCACGGACTTCATTTTGTTGACAATGACTTGCAATTCATGTACTTATCCTAACAAAGGTATGTTAACCAAAAATTTGAAATCAAAGTATTTGGAAATCAGAAACTTTTTGGTACTTTCCTCATCGGCCTTGTATTTATTCTCCAATGCGTTCCATATCTCACTTGCCGAAGTGGTGTTGGTGTAGAGATCATAAAGCCGATCAGAGAGAGCATTCAAGATGTGTCCTCTGCAAATAAACTCGTCTTCTTGTCTCTTCTTTCTTTTTGCCTTTATCACATCAGAATCATTTGGGGCTGGTTCCAACAATGGTGCCAAATTCGGATCCAAGATGTAAAATAGCTTTAAGGTGGTGATAAAGAATTTCAATTTATCCTTCCATTTTGTAAATTATGATCCGTCGAACCTATCAAGCCTCACAAGGTCTTGATTCATCATCTTAATAGTAGCCATCCTAGTCTCATTCTCTATCACAGATTATCGTTTGAGATTGTTGAACTTTGAAAGAATGGATGAAGAACAAAACAAGAATATAAATCAAAAGGGAATAGTTTGAACACGATTTTGAATCGCTGTCCTCAAATGATATTTGCCGCCACGGGGATAGTGCTTGAAGGCTTTGAATGAAAATAGTTTGTAGGAGTAATCAAACCTTTAATTCAAGTTCAGAATTAAGCAAAATAAACTTGGATGAAACTTGAAAAACACTTGAAAAAAATCTGAGAATGAACTTTGATTTAGATGTCTTACCACCCGATTTTGGTAGGACATCCACGTCAGCAAATGCCCAGTAAAGGTTCCGTATAGGCCTAATTCAGGCATCGCTAAAGCCTTATAGGCCCAGCAAGGACCTTCCAGATTCATAAATGTTCCATAAGCCTGGCGAAGGCCTCGAGGGCCTAGCAGGGGCATCATAAAATCTTAGAAGGCCTCGGAGGCCCATCGAACCTCATAACATCCCTGGATCAAAGTATTGCGAAGCATTTGAAGGTCCTCAACACTCACGGCCAACCCAGAGAACCTTGCCGGGCTTCGTTATAACTAGCAGGCAGCATGATATTTTGGGATGACTAGAGAAGTAATTAAAGACAGATTATGTTAGATTAGCACACGGATCCTCACAAGGAAATCAAATCCCAATCTCCTAAAGATTAGACAATATGATAAATTCAAATAAGGACGGTAATCTAAGAGATTGTCTTGACAGCCGATCATCCCTATCCCATGAGAAATGAGGATATGATTAGATATCTATTTGATTGTTTCCTAAATCAATTAGAACTCTTGTGTTATAAATACAACATCTTTGGTTATTCTAAGATACGTTCTTTTTATAATTGAATTTCACCCCTAAACTTTGTTCAAATCTCTGCCTGCTTGTCCCTCCCACACTCCATTGTTTTCACCTCCTGTATATTACTCTATATATCGGCAGTTGACTTGATCGTCAGAGTACCAATGATCGCCGGCCCCTTTCCCCCCGGAGATCTTGGTGCCTAATGATTGTCTGAGTGTGCAGGTAATATACAGGTTGGCAAAGGAGTGACTGGAGATCTGTTGACACGTGGACGGTGCAGGTTCCAACGTTAACAGGATGTATATATCTTTCTTTGATGTTAATCTTAATTTTTCTAATATGAAAACTATCTCTATATATAGATATTCAAGTATAATACACGAAAAGGTGCCAAAACCAATTCAAAAGGTGCCAAAAATGTTTTAAACGCTGCCAGAAAATTCAAACCCAACGGTTGGAATTTTGGCTTAGGCGAACGCCCAGTACAATCCTGGGTGTTCGCCCAGGCCACAGTTTTGGCCTCAGTCACCACAGGAAGATGCTAATTTCAACAATAATTTTGGCTTTCTTTCTCTTTTTTTTTTCTTATTTTGTTTTTCGGATTTTGTTTTTCACCTAAATGTTATTCTCTTGATTTCAAATCACTTCCTATTATATAATTGAACAATATTACAACAAATGTACCCATAATGAATTGAAGAATATAGTATGAACAAAATATAGATAATAGCAAGAGCAATCAAGAATGGTGGTCTGGACCCATAACACAGATTCATAACGGTGGGCTTGTTGTCATAGTTAATACTGTAATATCAAAAATGTTGTTATTGTCATTTTATACACTAATGAGACTTTCAATTTTCTAGAACAACTAAAAATTGTTCTACTTTCTTTTACAATGCACAAACATAAATTTACTATTGTTTTGAGACATAATGGTTTGATTGACGTTTTCGTTGTAATTGAAATGAAAGGGTGTTATTATGATCATTTTACGTAAAAGTTGAACTTTGTCATTCCACAACAATGTAATATGGTTTAACTAACATTTATAATTTAGAAACATTGATTTGGTGTAACGTGTTCATATTATTTGAATTATATGAACCGGTATACAAAATGTATACTTCATAATCAATGAATTATATAACGAATAATATGTTTATCTTTCAAAAATAAAAGAGTGTGAACATAGTTTTCTCACTCATTGTTCATTTTATTAGTTGTACAAGTGGGTACAAGATGTAAGTGATTTTAGTAGTTTTTTGACATATAACGACACTAGTTGTAACTCAAACAGCAAGGGAGTCGTTATTATCATTTTATCCACGAAATGGACTTTTAACTTTGAATAACAACCAAATATCATTTTAGTATCATTTACAATTCACAAAACATAGATTTAGTAGTGTTTTAAATCAAAACGACAGCATTGACGTTGTCATTATAACTGAAATGGAAAGTGTATCATTATGATCATTTTATGCACCAGACTTTTAACATCCCACGACAATGTAATATGACTTAACTAACATTTATAACTGAGTAGCATTTATTTGGTGTAATGGAGTAGTTCACATGATATAACTTAAGTGAATAAACATACAAGATGTGTACTTCATAGTCGATGAATCATATGCTTATCTTTTACTAAAAAAAGAGGTGAGCCTACTTTGTTAACTCATTTTGGTTCATTTTATTAGTTTTAAGTGTGTGAATGGGAACTAAGTTTTTGGTAGTGGTTTGACGTATGATTAGTTGTAACTGAAATGGCAATAGAGTCTGATAAGTTTGTACTTATCGGAGCTCACAAAAGGGACAAATATGAGTACTATTGCATGTTTTTATTATAATGGCGTGTTGTTTATTATCGTTTTAGGAAATAATCAAAATCAAGTGTCGATCTAACAAAAAGATAGCAAACAGAAGAAAATGGACTTAAATGCAAAGATAAAGAGACTTGAGGAGCTTGGCATGCAAATATCAAAGAAAGAAAACAAAGAACTGCATCTAAGGTAACCATGTGATCGCATGGTTAACCATGGCTGCGATCACAAGGCGTCAAGGTTTTCAGCAGAACCTTGGCTGATCAAACCATGTGATCGCATGGCTTTGTGAACAGATTTTAAGTGGATTCCTAATGGAAATAAAACTCTATCAAGTCCAAGACAAAATAACTACCTAAGACACGTTTAGAAGGGTTCAAGAAAGAGTATAAAAGTCGGAGAATAGACAAATTGCGGGAGACGAATTTGGGGTTGAGCCGGAATTACGAGTTGTAATCTTATTTTCTTTATTTTCTTTCGGAATATGATTTATACAATTATTATATTGTTTTACAAAATCATGTCCGGCTAATTTACAAATTGCTAGGATGAACGATGTAATCTTACGTTTTTAATTAATTAGAAGTTTTTCCATTTTAGTAATTAATTACTTATTGATTGATTATTCTTTATTCATCCTTTCTAATGTTTTAATGCTTGATCACCATTAGAATGTTTTGTGATATTTATTGAAGTCGAGAGATTCAATATAGATAAGCACGTGATTTTGAATAATATATGGTCTATAAATATATAGAAATTACTATTATACCTTGTAAAATTCGATTAGGTGTTCTTGTGATTTAAATGTATATTTTTATGTTTGAAACTTAATTAGAAATAATTATGTTCGCATATTGATATAGAATTGATTAATCATCGAGAGAGGCATTTGATTATTGTAGGATCACTGATTTTCAATCTATAGTAATTATAAGCTAAAGCGAGTAAATGAATAATTGATTAAGTAACGTATATGTGGATTCACAAATCCTAGTTATAGTAAAATTTGAATTCGTTCTCATAAATTTATTTTGATTGCTCGATAATTTTGATTTATTTAAACATCCTTAGAATAGTTTTAGAATAAAATTCAAAACAAATCTGTATTCTTTATTTTGTTAAAAATCGAATTATAAATTAATAGGTTAATTGGTAGTTAGTCGTCGTAGATTTGACATTTCACACATCACTTTATTACTTGTTAACGATCCGTCTACTTGCAAAATTAAAATCTACAACAAATTTTTTGCGCCATTGTCGGGGACTAGTTTTATTAATTACTACGTTAATTGATAATTTAGTTTTTAACAATTCTTTTTATTATTATTTATTTGATTTTTAGTTTTATTTTTTTTTATTCTTATTTTTTGTGTTACTGATGAATTCCAAGTATTTTCTAAAGTTTCAGGTGTCAAGTGTGTATGTGCCGTACAAAAATTCTTGATCTATTTGATTTAGACCAGAAATCGAACGGAGCTTTCGCCAACAACAATGTGAGTGAAGAGAAAAGAAACAACAGCAAAAAAATACAATGAAAGAGAACCGAATCCAAAATCCATTACTTGCAGATGTGAGAAATAATATGTACCAATGGCTAGACTAGTTAAAGTTAATGAACGAGATATTCTTATGGGTTGGAGTTAATGAACGAGATATTCTTATGGGTGAGTATATGATGCCACCGATTGTTGAAAATCGGTCCAGCATAATCTATCCGCCTTATGGACACGATAACTTTCAGTTGAGGCCAGATGTGATTAATTTGTTCTCGAACAATTTGTCGTTCTATATGGGAGAACAAATAAAAATCTTCATTACCATATTTCTCGCTTCGATGAATACTGTGAAAATTTCAAATACTATAGTGTTAAAGAAGCACTTCAGATGAGGCTCTTTTCACACACACTGAAGGATAAAACTAGAGAATGGTTAGATTCTCTAGTATCTGGGAGCATCACTACTTTGACAAATTTGATCTAGAAATTCACACTAAAAAACTTCCCTCCAACCAGAGTGAATAGACTAAAGTATGAAATATTCAATTTCCAACAATCTGAGTTGGAAAATTTTCACAAGGCATGGAAAAGAATCAAGGAACTGATTTGAAAGTGTCCAAGTCATGGTTTTTCTTTAGCAGCTCAGAATTATTATTTCTACTCTGGATTAGCGCCAACCAGTCGTTCTTCAGTAGATTCTACAGCAGGTGGCTCTATCTAAAATAGATCCTCCAATTACCTTCATGACCTGTATGAAACCATGAGTGAACAGTTTGTTATGTGGCCAGACAGAGGATTGCAGAAGAAAGCAACAAGAATGCACGAAGTGGAAATCAATTCGCTTGTACTAGCGAAAATCGATGTATTGGCAAAGTAGATGGAAGCAATGAAATAATCTCACTCTGCCAATATGGTTCAAATGTCCCCACCAATATGTGTAACATGCGGGAGAAACCATCAATCATCAGATTTCCCTTTAACCACCGTTGATATATCATCATCTGAACAAGCTGCATATGCTCAGAACTTTCAGTGACAGTAGAATAATCCATACTCACAACAATTTCAATCCAGGATGGAGAAATCATCCAAACTTCTCCTATGGCAATACTCAAAACATTCAAAATCTGCCAAATCAAGGAAGACCACAAGAAAGAAATGGAGGATTAGAAGAAACTGTCACACGTATGAAATCTGAATTAAAGGAGATGCAGAAAAGATAAAATGTTGCAATTAAGAATATAAAAAATCAGATTGGACAGTTGGCTAAACCGTTGACCAAGCGACAACCAGGCACATGGCCAAGCAATACCGAAGTCAATCTAAAAGAGCAAGTCAATACAATCACCACGAGAAGCGGATTTGAGTTTTGCCAGAGATTCATGTGAAAAGACCGGGTGTTGAAAAGAAACTGCGTTAAGTAAAGAGAGAGATAACAAATCAGATGCAGAAGTTGAACAAGATTATATTCCGCCACTGGTCAAAGCTTATGTTCCTCCAATTTCATTTTCTCAAAGGCTGCAAAAACATAAACTAGACAAGCAATTTGTAAAATTCCTCGATGTATTCAAGAAACTCCAAATCAACATACCTTTTGCTGACGCCTTAGCTCAAACGCCAAGCTATGCAAAATTTATGAAAGAAATTCTGTCAAACAAAAGAAAGTTGGAGGAGTACAAAATAGTCATGCTTACCGAAGAATGCAGTGCTATCTTGCAAAATAAGCTACCTCTAAAATTAAAAGATCCAGGGATTTTCTCTATTCCTTGCACTGTTAGTAGTTCATTTTTTGAGAAAGCATTATGTGATTTAAGTGCTAGCATTAATTTGAAGCCTTACTCTATTTTCAGACAACTAGGTCTTGGAGAAGCAAAGCCAACCACAGTCTCACTACAGTTAGTTGATCGATCAGTTAAATGTCCACGCGGGGTTGTTGAAGATATTCTAGTGAAAATGGACAAGTTCATATTCCTAGCTGACTTCATTATCTTAGATATGGGGGAAGACAGGAATGTACCACTTATCTTGGGACGACCTTTCTTAGCTACTAGATGAGCGTTAATTGATGTGCAAAAAGGACAGCTAGTGTTGAGATTAAATGAGAAGCAAGTCACTTTCAACGTGTTTAAAGCAATTCAATATCCAAGCTCATCTGACTCGTGTTTTCAGATCGATATCATCGATCATGAGGCAACTAACACCTCTGCTTTGAAAAATCCTTCAGATCCATGGGAAGCATGTATTATGCATTCTCAAGAAGAAAATTTCGAATCTCCAGTTCTTGAAAAAAGTGCCAGATATTTACAAGGAGATGAACAGATTGAAAAAATAAATAAATACAAGGATTTTGGTACCACACCTCCTCAACAGCCACCTTCAATTCAACAGGCTCCAACTCTCGAGTTAAACCAATTACCTTCTCACCTTAGGTATACCTATCTCGGTGAGTCATCTACTTTTTCAGTCATTATTGCAAATTCCATCAATCAAGATCAGGAAGATAAATTACTCCGAGTCCTGAAAAATTACAAATCAACCATCAGTTGGACTATAGCAGACATCAGAGGTATCAGCCTATCCATATGCATGCACAAGATTCTAATGGAAGAGGCATATAAATCGACAGTGCAACATCAACGCAAATTAAATCCTCATTTACAAGAGATAGTCTGAGCTGAAGTTTTAAAACTATTTGATGCTGGTATCATCTATCCTATTTTAGATAGCACTTGGGTAAGCCTGGTTCAGGTAGTGCCTAAAAAATAGAGAATTACGGTTGAGAAGAATGACAATAACGAGCTCATGCCAGTCAGATTGACTACCGTCTGGCGAGTTTGTATTGACTATAAGAAGTTGAATGATGCGACTCAAAAAGACCATTTTCCTCTGCCATTCATCGATCAGATGCTGGAAGGTTTGGCATGTCATTCTCATTATTGCTTTCTTGATGAGTACTCAGACTACAATCAAATTCATATAGTCTAAGAAGATCAAGAAAAGACGACATTTACTTGCCCTTACGGTACATTTGCATATAGGTGTATGCCATTTGGCCTGTGCAACACTCCTGCCACATTTCAGCGTTTTATGATGTCTATTTTCTCCGATATGGTCGAAAAATTCATTGAAGTATTCATGGATGATTTTTCAATTTTTGGATCATCATTCGACGAATGCCTAAAAAATTTGACCTTGGTACTTCAGCGTTGCGAGAAAACAAACTTGGTACTTAACTGGGAAAAGTGCCACTTTATGGTCCAAGAAGGTATTGTGTTGGGACACAGGATTTCAACTAAAGGCATTGAGGTTGACAAAACAAAAATCCAAGTTATAGAGAAACTGCCTCCTCCAGCAATAGTTAAAAGAATTCGGTCTTTTCTGGGACATGTAGGGTTCTATAAACGGTTTATAAAAGATTTTTCAAAAATAACTAAATCGTTGTGCAGTTTGTTGGAAAAAGAAGTCAAATTTGATTTTTTTTATAGACTGTCTTAAAGACTTCAACACTCTCAAAGAATGCCTAATCTCAGCACTAGTCATTGTGGTCCCTGATTGGGATATAACGTTTGAACTCATGTGCGATGCAAGTGATTTTGCTATCGGGGCAGTTTTGGAACAAATGGGAGAGAAAAAGTCATACATGTCATATATTACACCTGTTGAACTCTCAATGACGCTCAAATGAATTATGCCACTATAGAAAAAGAATTACTAGCAGTAATATTTGCCTTCGAAAAATTTCGATCTTACCTCATTAGATCAAAAGTGATAGTGCACACGGACCCGCAGCATTGAAATATCTCTTTGCTAAAAAAAGATGCAAAACAAAGACTGATTCGGTGGATATTACTTCTTCAAGAATTTGACTTGGAAATTCGGGATAAAAAGGAGAACGAGAACGTGGTAGATGACCACTTGTCAAGAATAGAGCAGTCATAAGGAAATGAAGAAGATGAAATAACCAGAAGAGCAGATTTTTGGGATAGAGCAGTTGGATAGCGCACCATGGTATGCTGATTATGTGAATTACCTTGCAAGCAACATCGTGCCGCCTGATTATGATCACCAACGTCGAAAAAAGTTATTTTTAGAACTTATATACTATTTTTGGGAAGATCCTATTCTCTACAGACAGGGTGCTGACTAAGTAATTTGGAAATGTATACCTGAAAAAGAAACGGAGACTGTCTTAGAGCAATATTATTCCTCACCATATGGAGGTCATTTTGGTGCTACCAAAACAACAACCAAAGTTTTACAATCTAGGTTTTATTGGCCGACATTATTCAAGGAAGCTTACAGTATCATAAAAAAAATGTAACAGGTGCCAAAGGACGGGAAACATATCCCAAAAGTAAGAAATGCCTCTTCGAAGCATTTTAGAGGTTGAACTTTTTGATGTATGGAAAATTGACTTTATGGGACAGTTTCCACCCTCATTCTCAAATTCCTACATTTTGGTAGCTGTGGACTACGTTTCAAAATGGGTAAAAGCCGTAGCCTTACGGACTAATGATGGTCGGGTGGTGGTGAATTTCCTTAAAAAGAACATTTTCATGTGGTTCGAGACTCCTCGAGCAATCATAAGTGACGGAAGTAAATATTTTTGCAACCGACAGTTTGAAACTCTCTTGGAAAAATATGGTGTGATATACAGAGTGGCTACTCCTTACATTCCACAAACTAGTGGCCATTTGGAAATCTCCAACCGAGAGTTGAAATGGATCATGGAGCTAACAGTTAGTACTTCGAGGAAAGATTAGTCGAACAAACTAAATGATGCTCTTTGGGCATATCGGATTGCATTTAAAACTCCAATCGGAATATCACCATAATGCCTAATTTTTGGAAAGACATGCCATTTACCGGTTGAGTTAGGGCATCGAGCTTACTGGGCATTGAGGAAGTTGAACTTTGATTGGAAAAAAGCTGGTGAAAAACGAATGTTTCAATTGAAAGAAATGGATGAATTCCAGTTTGATGCCTATGAAAATGTCAAACTGTATAAGGAGAGAACGAAGAAGTGGCATGACAAGAACATTCAAAAAAGGCAGTTTGAGGCGGGACAAAAAGTTCTTTTATTCAATTCACAACTCAAGCTCTTTCCGAGAAAACTACGTTCAAGATAGTCTGGGCCATTTACGCTAATCAAAGTCTATTCACATGGAGCGGTAGAAGTTGCTCATGACACAAAGGGCAGGTTCAAGGTAAATGAACAAAGGCTAAAGCAGTACTTGGAGGGTGATTTTTCAAAATAAAAATCTTTCACCACATTAAGCAATCCGGAGTGATTACCACTACAAAGTCGAGCTAAAGACTGTAAACAAGCGCTCAAGGCAACCCATTTTCCTACCCTTTTATTTAAATTTATGCATCATTTACGTTTTAGGAGTTCAATTTACATTATGCACGTTTTTATACTTTTAGGATTTAAAGTAGGCTTTTAATTCTTAGGTAATGAGGCTTTCATCATCATCATTCTGCATAAGCACGTTTTCATTTTTTTTTAAAGTTATTTTTAGAAAAAAATGAAAGTAAAAAAAAATCACATAATTTCCTGTGCGATCGTAGGAATTTACGTCCTTGCGATCGCAGGGGCTACGAGAAGGTTTAAAACCGGGAATCAGCACCTTCATTTTCAAAAACACAATTTCAACTTCAAACAGACCACTCTCTTCAATCCACTGATCTTCAAACTCCAAACAAGCATCACGGGCACCAAATTCTTCACAATCAACCATCCATAAACATCAACTCCACGAATTCAAAGGTAAAATTCAATCTTTTTGTTGAAATTTCTTCCCTTTTTCATTGACATTCATTTAAATTAATGCATTTTTATTTGTTTAGAGAAATGTGGTTTAGATTATGCTTGAATCGAAGGGAAAATATGTTATTGATTTGGTTTAGTTGATTAGGATGAGAAAATTTTTGGTTTTGCTTAGTTTATTCAATTATCTTCCCTACCAAGAATAAACCCTTGCTTGCAAGGTGTTTGACAAAACGACCCAACCAAAATTTTTGCCAAATTTGGGAGAAATGTGACCTTAGGCTAGTCTATTTGACCAATGCTATCATTTAGGATCATTCACCTAGGTTTGGGCACACTTATATCACCAAAATCCATGACGTGATCAATTAAGGACCACAGCTGCCATGGCAGCCTACTGTAGGCCACTTTTGTCTACCTTCGTTAGTACGTTCGTCCCTTGTCCGTTTAGCCCAAATGATCTCGAAATCCTATAAAATTTGAACATATGGTAGACCAAAACATGCACTTCCATTCTATCCTTTGCCGTTTCACTTTTGAACATTCTTAGGTATTTTTCTCGGGATCCGAAGTAGCTTTGTCGAACACAATTTTTAGAGAAAATTTATCTAAAGTTCGGGAAAGTTTGGGGGTGGTCAATAATACCATTTATGTAATTTTTCATATCTAACTTGTTTTTGTTCATTTTACAGGTCATGGCTCCAAAACGACCCTCAATCGTCGCAGAAAAAGGATAGAAAAGGGCAACCGGAGGCACATCAAAGAGAGCACGAGTGAAAACCACCGATTCTTCTCACTATCTATCCAAGGAGCATGAAGAAATATTCAAGAAACTCACTAGCCAGTGGAGCATTTTGGGAGAGCGGAGGTCACAGTTGGAGGACTTTCTTCACTCCGAGTTATACAATCTGATCGACGTGTACGGCTGCACAAAAATTACAGAAACACCACACAAGATCTACTCCTAGCTCGTCCATGAGTTCTACACCAACTTCAACTACGAAATAGACATACATGAGACAAAGCACTACGGGCAGACACAGTCGAGGGGTAAATGATTTCTGTTTACGAGGGTTATTAACCAGTACTACAGGATTACTTTTGATGATGTTCACCCGCTGCCCAGTATTTAGGATATGGGTGAAGTGGCCCAATTTCTATATGGTCGAGACGATGCATGGTCACTACCTGGGAGAGACTTTAAGCACAACAAATTGACAGACTCATTACTCATCTTGATTTTTTTTGTGAGCCACAATATCGACCTGACCACGCACTCCACTACTATCAATGATGCGAGGGCTTGGTTACTATATCATCTCACTCACGGGAGGAAGATAGACTTGGAAAGTTACATCTACACCCTGATCAGTACTCTGGGCTTCCAAACAGACATGAGGCACATTGCCATCTTCCCAACTCTGATCAGTGGCATTTGTAAAGAAGCTGGGGTTCAGATTTTTACAACTGTGCGGTATTGAAATCCAAGAGACCAATCAACTGCTATGCATTGGAAAATGCAAGAAGGCACTCTGCATGAGCTGTGGGGGCAGCCCCAGCCACAGAAGATTAGCCTCAAGAAGAGCATCCAGCTGCTACTCAGCATGCTGCACCTCCCGGAGACATAGCATCCATGCTACGTCAACTACTAGAGGTCAGGCTGAGAAGACATGGCTCATTGTCGTTACACGGACTGAATTATGAACGATACATCAGGAGTTGACGATGTTGCAATCTCGCGTAGATGTATTCTGACACACTCAGATGAATATTGAGAACAGTTAGCGACAAGCTAGCCTAGAGCAGAGTTAGATTCGATCAGACAGCGACCAGATTAAGATGTGGTTAGACACATGTTGGGGCATGCTAGAGGATATTCATGACCAGATTTGTAGACCGACAACTAGCCAAGACCCTCCACCAGTAGATCCGACCACACCCCTTCTTCCAGCACCATCCGATCCACCTCTGGAAAGTCTCTGAATTTTTATATATTATATTTCTTTTGTATTTTTACATTGGGGACAATGTATCTTTCAAGTTTGGGGTAGTGGACAAAAATGAAAAATTTGCTTTATTCGATGATGATAATTGATATTTGATGTAACTTGTTTTTGTTTGTTAAAAAAAATTATTATTAGTAACTGTTTGCATGTTTATGTGATATGAATAGCATTGCTGGCTAATGATGAAATTCTTCTTTGAGTTTAGCTTTAATCATGACTTTTGAACAGATTATTACTTTGTTTAAATGTGAGGCTACTTAACCATGTCTGATAACATGTTGTGTCGGCCAGTTATGATGAATTTTAGCTATGTTGGTGCACTTAAGTTGAAAACAATAGGACACTTTCTTGAAGCTAAGAATCATTTATATCTCGACAAGTAACCAATAGAGTGAATAATTGTGATAGTTAAGCTGTGATGGTAGCTATCTACGTTTTTGTTGATTCCAGGTTTGTTGAAAAACAATTGTGTGGAGCACTTTAGACTAGTTAGAGGAAGCTAGGTAATGACCGAATATTAGGAATCTAATCCCCAAGCATGAACTTATTGCATGCAAGGGACAAGGCTATTACTATTATATAACTCTTTGTGTAGCCTTTTTGACTCGAGTGATAAAGTCCATCGGCCTAAAGCTTGTTACATGAGTCATCTAGAAAACTTAAAGGACTGAGTTTCGCACACTATTAATAACTTACAACTTATTTTGTAGCCTTTTTGACTTGAGTGAAAAGGTCCGTATGGGTTTTTCAAAACCCGATGCCCTAATGTTCAAAAGACCTGAGAGTCATTAACCTAAAGCTCATTACATGAGTCATCTAGAAAGCTTAAGGTATTGAGTTTTGCACATAAGATTTATATTTTTTTTAAAAATCTGCTAAAGCCAGTAATAAAACCTTTGCAAAGTAAACATGGGGATTAGAGAACTAATGGGTTTGACTTACTTAGTAGAAAAATAAGAAAATCTTCATAAACTTAGTTTGTCACGATTATTAGCTTTCTCAACCAACCTCGAGCAAGAAAAGAATGAGTGAACTATAATCTTAGACCTAAAATCTCGGGTATTAAAAGAAAACATCATTTTTGGGTAAATTGTACCTTACGAGAGGAAAATGAGAAGTTGACCAAATAGTTAGGCTATCACCACCTTAGAAATTAAGTGGATCAGATTAACTGATCTCACACACATATCAAATATGGTTTGAGTAGAGTCACATTTGCAATAGTAACACCTGAACACTCGTCATGAATTATAAGTCATTGCAAAAGCTGAAGCGTGAACGTCAAACTATTTATATTGTGACTGTTTTTATTATTTTTGTCATTATATGCATGATTGTCTTTAGCTAATTTATTCGAGGATGAATAAAAGTTCAAGTTTGGGGGTGTTTGATAAGTATAATTTTGAACTTATCGGTGCTCACAAAAAGAGACAATTATGAGTACTCTTGCATGTTTTCATTATAATGGCGTGTTGTTTATTATCATTTTAGGAAATAATCAAAATCAAGTGTTGATCTAACGATAAAAGAGCAAATAGAAGAAAATGGGACTTAAATGCAAAGACAAAGAGACTTGAGGGGCTTGGCATGCAAATATCAAAGAAAGAAAACAAAGAACTGCGTCCAAGGTAACACGTGATCGCATGGTTAACCATGGCTGCGATCGCAAGGCATCAAGATTTTCAGCATAACATTGGTTGATCAAACCATGCGATCGCTTGGCCTTACGGGCAGATTTTAAGTGGATTCCTGATGGGAATAAAACTCTATCAAGTCCAAGATAAAAGAACTACCTAAGACACGTTTAAAAGGGTTCAAGAAGGAGTATAAAAGCCGAAGAATAAACAAATCGCGGGAGACGAATTTTGGAAACAAAAATATACAAGGGAGGAATCGAAATCGAATAACGGATTGAAGATTCTTGAGCCGGAATTACAGGTTGTAA
The DNA here is from genome assembly GCA_023638005.1 of Forsythia suspensa. Taxonomy (NCBI): domain Eukaryota; kingdom Viridiplantae; phylum Streptophyta; class Magnoliopsida; order Lamiales; family Oleaceae; genus Forsythia; species Forsythia suspensa. Next base: position 17,985,880 of record CM042666.1, read on the forward strand.
TCTTATTTTCTTCTTTTCCTTTTGTAACATGATTTATACAATTCTTATATTGTTTTACAAAATCATGTCCGACTAATTTATTTATTGCTAGGATGAACGATGAAATCTTATGTTTTTAATTAAGGGATAATTGCATGAAAGATCTCCAACTTTTTAAAATCGTTGGAGATATGTTCCTAACCTAAAAAAAATAGCACAACACATCCTCAGCGTATGAAAAAATTGGCATGATAAGTCCTTTATCACTAAATTGTCCTTTCCTTTAAATAATAAAAAATAAGAAACAGGTCATCTTCTCTAAAAATTCAAAGTAAGAAATTGCACGGGCTAACGTTTTGAAACAGTTGAGGACATTGATTTACGCATAAGGTACAGTGTAGGAGTACATTGAGTTTCGCTGAGAATGTTGTTGTAGTCAACTTGGGCCTAGTTGGTTTTATGTCAAGTATTCCATTTTGTTGCCTATTATGTTTTGTCCTTTTTCTGCTCTTTCAAGACTTGATCTGAGAGTCTCATATTAGATATATACAGCCCAATACTTGATAATCCAGTTAATTAATTAGTTTAATGCTTTTTGTAGTGGAATTAATTGTTTCTTTTTTATCAAATTTTACTGTATGCATACATAAATTGGGGACGAACTTGGGTTGTATGTATGTGAAAGTGCTTGTAGAAAATAACATTGGAAATTTTTTATTACTCAATTTCTAATGTGGATGCAGTGGATATGTGGCTGGAATGAAGATAAATAATGGAAAACTTTGTTTGCCACTTGCTCCAGAAGGTTGTTTTGGTGAATCGGTGGACAACCTACCTCCATTGTCCGTCCCCAGATTTCGATGGTAGAGGTGCTTAAACTGTGTTTTGGATTTTGGCACGGTAAATACTTCACTGCAAGAATCTATATTGTCACACCAAATTTTGGGTTGAATTTTGGATTTTTGGAGAAGATTACATGTTTCTTACTTTTTTTTTTTTTTTTTGGTATATATCTTAATTTTTATTTTTTGTTATGTATATTTGGTTAGTTTTAATCGTGTTTTTCTTTTTTCATGTTTTTTATTTTTTTATTTTATTTAAAGAGAAGGGCAATTTTGTCATAAAGGACCTACCATGCCAAGTTTTTCATACGTTGGGGATGTGTAATCCTATTTTTTAGGTTATGAGCATATCCCCAACGATTTTGAAAGGTTGGGGAGCTTTCATACAATTATCTCTTTAATTAATTAAAAAAATTCCGTTTTAGTAATTAATTGCTTATTGATTGATTATTCTTTATTCATTATTTCTAATGTTTTAATGCTTGATCACCATTAGAATGTTTTGTGATTTTTATTGAAGTCGAGAGATTCAATATAGATAAGCACGCAGTTTTGAATAACATATTGTCCAATAATAGATAGAAATTACTATTATGCTTTGTGAAATCCGATTAGGTGTTCTTGTGATTTAAATACATATTTTTATGTTCGAAACTTAATTAGAGATAATTAGGTTCGCATATCGATATAGAATTGATTGACCATCGAGAGAGGCTTTTGATTATTGTAGGATCGTCGATTTTCAATCGATAGTAATTTAAAGCTAAAGCGATTAACCGAATAATTGATTAAGGAACGTATAGGTGGATTCGCAAATCCTAGTGTTAGTAAAACTTGATTTCGTTCTCATAAATTTACTTTGATTGCTCGATAATTTAGATTTATTTAAACATACTTAGAATAGTTTTAGAATAAAATTCAAAACAAATATGTGTTCTTTATTTTGTTAAAACTCGAATTATAAATTAATAGGTTAATTGGTAGTTAGTCCTCGTGGGTTCAACACTCTACACATCACTTTATTACTTGTTAACGATCCATCCACTTGCGAGATAAAAATCTACAACATAGTCATTATGATCATTTTATGTAACTTTCAAGAACAGCTTAATATGGTTTTACTATCATTGCAATTCAGAATATTTAATAGTGTTTCATAACGATATTATTGACATTGTCGTTATAATTGAAACAAAAAGTGGGTCGTTATGATTATTTTATGCATATTTTGGACTTTAAACATTAAAAACAACTTGAATGGGTGTAAATAACAATTATAATGGATAAATATTGATTTAGTGCAATGGAAAAGTTGATATTATGTAAATTAAGTGAATTAGTATACAAACATTATATTGGTCAAGTAACTGAAACGTCATATAATTGTAGCTGAAACGGCATTGGTGTCGTTGTGAACATTGTATGCACACATTGGGCTTGTAATATTTTAACACAGTTTTAAATGGAGAGGTAACATTTACTAACATTTATAATACAATAACATAGATTTTAGTTCAGTTATTAACCATAACGGTGGACATGACGTTATAATTGTAACTGAAACCAAGTAGGTCTCATTATGATTATTTTATATACAAATTGGACTTAAATGTTTTCAAGCTAATGTGTGTAATGGAGAAAGTTTGATTTTAGTACGTGTAGTTGGTATTACTCATAAATCAGAGATGTACAATTTTCATTAATCATAAACGACAAGATTGTCGTTCTCACTAGCAATAGACAACAACTGTCTCATTATTATTTCTTTATCAATTAACACAACAATAACAACCAATCAACATAAAAAATTGAACATCATGCAAGCAATGCGAACATACCAACCTGAACATTCAACTTACTGACTTTCAAAGCTTCGCCAACGTTAATTCTTAACCAAAAATATTTTGTAAAATTACATTACTACAAAGGGAACCAAAACCATAAGAAAAAGAGACAACAAATGTAGGACTAATGTCCAAAATCTAAATTATTGGGTCAAACTTAATGACTTAATTAGTTAGATTAATTAATTAGGTTCATTAATTGTGGCCAAACACAATTTCAATAAGACTAGAACTAGGATTAGCATCGTCTAAAGCCATCATTTGTAGAATCACAATCTGTCTTCATTACTTGCTAGCACAAGCAAGAGAAAGAATCCAATTCAATTACTCCCAAAGTTCTTCTTTCATTTGTTCTTGATTGTGAAAGTCCATTTATGTTCTTAAGTAGATTACCATTGGAGGCTTGACAATTGAACATTTGTGGTATTGAAGATTGTACCTCCAACTAATCAGATAATCAGATTCCACGGTGTTTATCAAGGTAATTTTCTATCATGAATTCTATCTAAGTACAAGGGTGATTCGACTTAGAGGAATTAAAAATTTAATTTTCGTTATGCATGAATTCCTTATGGTGATATCAGTGCCTCCTTTGTTACTTGTTAGAATTGGTTAGACATTTTTTATGAATCGAACAATAATTTTTATTGATATATTGATTTGATTTGAGTTTTGACACTAAAATAAAATTGTGAAAATCTGGTCAAATATTCATTATTGACTAAAATTCTTTTTAAAACCATATTTTGAATTTTTGATAGGATTAAATTGTCTTTTTACTTTATAAAATTATAAATTTGATCATATACTATTAGTTTAGGGTACAACTTTAAATTGGGAGATAAAATAAATTTTGAAAAATCTGATTGTTTAATAAAATTAATTGATTAATTAGATTAATTGTTTAATTATTTTAAAATTTTAATTAATTAGATTAATACATTGTCAACGCTGTAAATTTAGAAATTAATATATTTTTTAGTATTAGATATTAAATTAGATGTTTAGTTGATGATTATAGACTCATCTCATGTGATTGATTGTATGGTAATTTTATTCCTTTTGGTTGTTGGTTGGGCATGCGAGCTTATTAATTAATTAAATGAGCATGCATGCCTATTAATTGGTTTTTGAGCTCTTTATTTAATATGAGTTTGTGTGTCAACTGGTATATGATACATATTGAAGTTGGGCCACAAGGAAGTAATTAGTATATGATACAAGTTGCAGCAGGATATGGAGATGATTGTACTTATCAATCAATGATCGAATGCAATGTCTCCTAAGAATTGACAAACTAGTTTTTCTTTGGGCTGGAGAGACTAGATAGATAAAGTCTATGATCATCTACAATTATTATTATGTATCATTGATTGCATATTGGATATTAGTTAATATACATAAATATGATCAGACAAATATCTCTAAATCAAAATATAAAAATCGTATTAAATGGTTAATACAATGTGTCTTCTAATATAGTAAAAAATCAGAGTCCATTATCGGTGTCAGTTTGTTGAGTCGCTCAAAGCTGCTCGCTCATAAATATATTTATCAGTGTGAAACATTCGATGTTTCTAAACAATAAGTCTAATTTAACTAGAATTTTATTTTTTGTTGAATCGCTCAAGGAAATTATAATTTTAGGGGTACAATCAAGTAAACACATAAGATGTATGCGACGATAGGTTGTCTACTTGATGATCTACTGAGTCACATAGAGATATGATTGATAAGAGTATCTACATGGATATTTTATTAGAGCTTGTTGAGTCGCTCAAGGTTATAATAAAGCAAAAGGAATTCTAGTATAATAGGAATCTAATCGGTTCTATTAATTTGTTGACCTTGAAATTTGTACTATCCACATGTCAACATATCTCCAATCAATCTTCTACCAGCCTGTATATTACCTATACACTTGGACAATCATTAAGTACCAAGATAACGAGGGGAAAAGGAACCGGTGATCGTTAGTACTCCGACGATCAAGTTAACTGTCAGTATATAAAATATGGGAGAATATATGGGTGTGGGAAAGTATACTCTCCCATATTTTATATACCGGTAGTTGACTTTATCGTAAAGATCGTTGGTCCCTTTTTTCAGGTGACCTTGGTGCCTAATAATTGTCCAAATATACAATAGCATACAAGCTAGCAAATGATTGATTGAAGATCTGTTGACACGTGGATAATACAAATCATAATGTCAATGGTATTAATACTCCATGTTAAATTAATTTTATATCTTTTTATTTCAATTATTGAATCGTGAATAGCCATATGAATTTGAGAGGCATACTGGATGCCAAAAAACTTACTAGACCAAATATTTTGGATTGGCATCGCAATTTGAGAATTGTTCCCAAGTATGGAAAAAAATTAGATATGTCATTAAGCAGTTAATGCTGGAAGCTCCTAATGAAGAGGTTATGCCAGAAAATGTGCAAGCTTATAAGAACTAGTATTGCTTTCATTCGTCATGTCTCTATTCTGCTTTCTTTTTGGAATTATGCCTTCTCCACTATCGTCTATCTCAAAAGCTGATTGCCTACTCCCAGCTTGTCAATGAAATCCCTGCTGGAGTTAATATTTAAGTGTTATCCAAACTATATCAAACTTTGTGTGTTAAGATACCTATGATATTCGTGGCTCCATTAGTATACCAAACATAAAATAAAACCATGTTTTCATTTGTGTCTTTATCCCTAACCTAAAGTGCCTCCCTCTATTACAACCCGGTCACCACAAAAATTTACACTCCTTGTCATGTCGACTTTGTCGAATCCATATTCCCATTTGTCACTAAGACCTCAACTAGTGACACTTTGACAGACTCATAGCTCACCACCTCGTGCACCCCAACTCCATTTCCCATTACTCATTCCCCAATTGTTCCTGTATGATGGGTCAAATCCCCAACTTCACCATTCTACTACTCTAATTGGCCAAAATGATAACTATCTACCCATTGCATCTCCTTTGAGTCCTCCCTCCTAAATCGGTCCACTAATCTCTTAAATACTTTGGTCCCTAATGTTGTTTCGCCTATAGCTAGCTATAGTCTCCATGTGTACGACTTTTTGCCATCAAGTCCTTCTGTCCAGCCTCTTCCACACCCACCACTCAATCATCACCCCATGACCACTCGAACAAAATCAAATATCTATAAGCCTATCTAGAAGCTCAATCTTGCAACTATCCTTGTTAGCACTGAACACATTGAATCAATTACCACTATCCAAGCTCTTAAACATCCCAAGTGGCATCAAGCCATGTCCTAAGAGTTAGTTTTATGTCCTCTTTCGCAATAGCACCTGGATTGTTGTTCATTCTCATCTATCCTAAAACTTGGCTAATTGTAAATGGATAGCACTAGGATTGTTGTTCATTCTCATCCATCCAATAACAAAGCAAGTAAAACTGATTTGATGATTTTTGGAGAAAAACTCAAATTGATGAAAGCACTAGGATTCGGAATCCACCTCTATTTTTCTATTTAACCTCAAATCACGTAATTGGCAATACTTGAATGAGTTTGATGATCAATATTCTTAATTTGTTTAATAATCTATCGAGTATAATTATACTAATTTTTACATACGACACTACAATATTTGTATAAAGGATACGAATATATAAAAACACAAGAAAAACTAGAATATTCAATTAAGAACCATGCAAAGAATAGCAGTATATTTATATTCCCAATCGAACTTTATGATGATTACTACAATGTGGTAAACCTATTTTCAATCTTGGAAACAAAATAACTCACAAATCAATTCAAATAGCGACCAAGTATTTGACGCATTAAATCAATAGCAATCATTCAAATTAAACAAGCAGTTAATGTCAAAATTGAGAAATTAAAACTAAAGCTTCAAAAATCAGGTATCATTGCCATCCTAGTGTATAGAAATTTGAGTTACAAAACACATATTTAGATGTAGAATACATCACCTGGAATTTTTGTAAGTAAAGAAAAGTTGAAGAAAAATCTTAAACTCACGATCTTGATTGATTCTCTCTCTTCTTCTTGCTTGAGACCCAATAAATCACGAAATTGATGTTGTCTTCAAGAAAATTTTAGATGTTTTTATCTCCAATTTTATACTTTTGTAATGTCCAAGTGTCTATGTATATAGACATGATTATATGGCTTCAAAAGTGTGCACTGAGTTGCCAAAACAACCTCTTGGGAAAGTAACCAAAAATCAGCTCGAGAGCATATTCAAGTGTCTCGTTTGAGGTCACCTTTCATCTATCATGTGCAGATACTTTGACAGCCTAATAGTCCAGGTAGAAATGCGCATAATTTTTTTTTAGGAAACCATATTCGATATCTATAAAATGTGCTACGTTCCTAACTCAATAAGCTTTGCAATGGTGTATCATATGCTTTGCGAAGATCTTTGAACCAAATTTTAGTGATACCCACATTTTAGTCATCCTTCTATTATATCTAACGGTCCACACAAAACAAACCATCTTTCTCAATGGACTAGTGCTAAGTGGATTTAGTGATACCCACATTCTCACAAACTTCACCTTGGTCCACAAATCCACTACCAGGTTCCCTTGCTACATGTGCTATCCTTTTGTCTTATTCCATCATCATCGTCCACTACAGCCGATACCTACTTCACCAATCCCTACTGTAACAAGTACCTGTCAAACAAGTTAACACGTATCAATATTCAACATTGATATGCACTTATCAAACTTACCAGCAGGAAGTACTTTGGTTCCAACATCTGGAGGATTATCATCAATTGCAATTTTAAGCAATTTAAATTCACCATAAGCTAATTTCTCCCTAATGAAATGGTATTTTATCTCATTATGCTTAGATCTTTCATGATACACAGGATTTTTACATAACATTAAAGTACTTTGACTATCGGTAAAGATCATGGTATTTTCATTCAGTAAGTTCAATTCACATAAAAGGCCTTTCAGCTACATGCATTCTTTAAAGACTTCAGTTAGTGCAACATATTCAGCTTCAGTGCTGGAGAGTCTAACTAAAGGTTGCAACTGTGATTTCCAAGCGATACAATTATCACCTAACGTGAAGAAGTAAGAAGTGGTAGATTTTCTTTGATCTTTATGCCCTGCAAAGTCAGAATCTACATAACCCTTAAGCTCAAGCTTTTTACTCCTCTTTTCGAACACTAACCCCATTTTAACAGTCCTAGCTAGGTATCTCAACAACTATTTAAGACCAATCCAATGATGTTTACCTGAGTTAGACATAAACCTACTCAAGAAACTAATTGCATAAGCTAGGTCAAGTGTAATGGTAACAATATAATACATTACAGAACCAATGGCATTAGCATGGGGGACATTACTCATTTCCTTTTTTCTTCTTCAATTTTAGGGCATTGAGCAGATGATAAAATCATGTGTGCAGCTAATGGTACATCGACAGACTTAACAAATTTCATACCAAATTTGGTTATTACCTTTTTCAAATAAGACTTTTGATTAATAGTCAATCTATTTTCAGCCCTATTCCTTTTAATAACCATGCCAAGAATTTTTCTTGCACATCCTTAGTCTTTCATGTCAAAATCCAGATTTCAAAATATTTTTCATTTTTATGATACCATTTTTACTACTACTAGCAAGCAACATATAACAACAAATAAACATCACATCCTATCTTAGTGTTATTATAATATAAGCATGCATCAAATTCACTCATTTTGAAACCAATTTTAAGCACATAAGCATCAAAACGTTTATACCATTGCCTAGGACTCTGCTTAAGACCATACAAGGATTTGTTAAGCAAGCACACAAGCTTAGACTTCCCTTTCACCTCAAAGCCTTGAGGTTGAGACATGTAAATGACCTCATCTAATCCTCCATAAAGAAAAGCAGTCTTAACATCTAGTTGCTCTAATTTTCAATTGAATTGGACAACTAAGGCCAATACTAACCTGATAGTCTTATACTTAATCACCAGGGAAAATACCTCATTATAATCAATCTCCTCTCTCTGAGTAAATCCCTTAGCTACCAACCTAGCTTTGTATCTTAAAGGGTCATTATTTTCTACTCCTTCCTTCAACTTGTAGATCAATTTACAATGGAATACCTTTCAATTCTTTGGTCTCTCAACCAACTTCCAAGTATCGTTCTTGCCTAAGCAATGGATCTCCTCTCTCATAGCCTTCTTCCAATTTTTAAAATTTTTACAATTAACCGCTTCTTCATAAGAAAAATGTTCAACTGACTTCAAGGCTTCACTTGAAACTAGGACAAACTCCATCAAATTTAAAGAAATGTACTTTAAATTTGGTCTTACCTGTCTACTCTCCCTATCTCTCACTAATTGATACTCTCTCAAATTAGTATCTTCAAGTTGTTCTTGGCTAGGGATCACAGTTTTAGGAATATCTAGTTCAGGTTGTTCTAAGATTTCTTCTTATTCAGTCTCAACTTGAGGATCAATTTGTTCAGGTTATCTAACCTCTTAATTAACATTTAATCTCTTCACCTCAGTCTGAATCTTCTTTCCAGTAGAATATTTTTCTTCCTCAATTTGTTTAACCTGATTGTCTAGAATTTTTAGGCAAGGTATATCAAGTTCATTAAACTTCACATCTCTACTGTTAATTATCTTAATACTCTTAACACTTAAAACCCACAATATATACCCCTTGATACCTTCTGGTGTCCTAACATGACACACTTAGTAGCCCTAGGGTTTAACTTACCCTCAACCTGATGTGTATAAGTAGCACACCCAAACACTCTAATATGTGACAAATCTGGAGATTTTCCAGACCACAACTCTTGGGGCGTTTTGAAGTTAACAGAACTATAAGGAGACCTTTTTATCAAATAAGCCGCAGCAAAAACCTTTGGCCAACCTTGAACTAATCAACATACATCTGACTTTATTAATTAAAGTTCGATTTATCCTCTCAGCCACCCCATTTTGTTGGGGGGTATTTCTCACAGTCCTATGTCAGATGTATGTTGATTTAACATGTATGTTGATTATTCATTTAACATGTATGTTGATTATACAAATGAGCTACTTTCAAAAAATAATTACAGAAAACTATTTATGTTAACATATATTTTAAAAATATTCCTGATTTAATTTACACTTCACTCGATTTTTTATAAGTTCATACGTTTATGAGTGTATTGCTATAATTGTATTCTGTGACATTTTGCTATGTTAAACAATATGTATTGGGTTATATAATGTGCAGTTGTTGTCTAAACCAATATGTAACATTTGATATTATCTATAAAAAAAATTCATGTTTGGATAATTATGTTATGAATACGTCAAATATTTATGTTAAATTGTATTGCGTGACATGATATATATTATGTTAAATGATATGATCATGTTATCTAATGTCCATGATGTTTGAATAAAAATGTTACAATATCAACAAATGATTGTGTCACATTCAATTTGTTTTCTCAAAAATGCATGGAATGTTACATTCTATTATTTGTTGCAAAGATTTTAATTGTTAATTTACATTAAGTTGCTTAGGCTACTTATTTCGATATTGATTTTTATTGGACACGTAATATAGCATTCTTTGTTACATATTTGTCAATTGATTTTCACGATACATCTGTTTGAATAACTTGACGGATTAACTCTTAAAAATCAACAAAATGATTTAATCGCATTCAATACCTTGATGTTTAATGTGAGATTGTTTATTTACATTAGTTACATCGGAAGTTACATTTGAATTTCTTTTTTGACGGTAATGATATATGTTAAACATTCTGATTGGATGTTACACCTCAATTTCTTTTTAAGTGATAATGTTAAATATTAAATATTCCGATTGACTATTATATTTTAATTTCAATTATTTTTTAGTGATTGTTACATTTTGTTCCATTATTCGATGTTATTGTATCCACACTTAACTTATTTTTGTTTCATGTTACAAAATATATATTGTATTACATACCATTCCTTGACGTTATATGTTTTTATTCTCCATGTGTACGATTTATTATTCAGTTCAATAAGCTAATATGTTATAATGTTAGCTTGACTTATTAACTATTTATTTGTAATTCATTTATATGTAGGTGTGGAGACTATAGATGAAGATACCATAATTATTGGGATTCAAGATACTATAAAGGAAGTTATCATAAAGGTTTGGGGATGGAATTTTCAGAAAGAAGATACCATAAATATTGGGATTCAAAATTAACTGTTGTTCTAAAGAATGTGTGCGATAATTAAGGAAGAGATTGTAAACAGTTGTTAATATTTATGGTAGTTGTTTTGTTTTATTTATTAAAATAATATATTTTAGACAGTATTTTTGATAATAAATAAATAAGTTTGTAATAATATAATTATTTTAAAATGTGTGAGTACTAGGTGTAATTTTCACTAAAAACAAAAAATCACAAATAAACTATCATTTTCATCACGTGCAGACAAAGCCTATGCTATTTGGGATTAATGACATGCATGACGATGATGACAAAACAATATTGAACAGAACATGAGGGTTTTTAAGATGCCAACATAATAGAAATTTGATTTTTTTTGTTAACACTACAAGAAATAGCAGCAACATCGACGACAAATAGCATCGACTTTTTTGTTGTCGATATAGGATAGTGTATATAGCAACGACACACTCATGTTGTCGCTATAGTGTAGTGAGAGATATAGCGACAACATTTGTCGTCTCTATAAATCAATTTAGTCGTCGCTTTTGTTCTAGAAGATAACAGAAAGTTTTGCCGCTTTTTTTCTTATCTATAGCGATGACAATGTTGCCCCTATAGGTGATATTTTTATTTTATTTTTTTGGAAAAACTTAAGTGTGGAATTTGATTTTTTACTAATATTCATTTTTTACTTTATAAGCAATTACAAAAAAAATATTGTTTATTGAACTAATATATATTATGAAAACAAATATAATCACAAGATTTCATTTGTCTCCAATAGTTTGTTGTAACTCGACAACTCTTAAATCAATGGTTCAAATCACATTTCAATTATTCTAAATTAAAAATACTTGACAAAGCTTGGTGGATTGGGTCGGGCCTTTGGTGGGTCGAGTTTCAAACCCATACTTTGTAGATCGGGTCAGGGGTTCATCAAGTATATGAAATTAATTTTTTTTTAACTATTAAAAATTTGACTCCTACAGACAAAATGTCGTCGTAATAAAATTATACCTACAAGTACTAAATAACTAAAAATTACCAAGATTTATGTGAAATAAACTTCATTCACAAAATAGGCCCTAATTATTTTGAAAAGGGCACCAACAATTTGTTCCTTTTTCAGTTTTGAGAAAAGTAAAACTTGAAGAGAAAACTAACATGCATATAATAAATAAATAAAAGTTACACTTTCTTGTACGGGGAACCGGAATGGTAAACTTCTTCTTCAACATCTGAGTTGTGATTTACCTTGAAAACTTTTTTTCTTCATGGCTAAATTATTTCGCCTATTCTTACTTTTACGTCTAAATTTGTTACTGTTGCGTGCAGAAGTTATTGACAGCAACGAGACAATTTTTTGTATGGGTATGATTTTTAAATGTAGAATTTGAGAAATTTCTAAATCTGAGAAATTCTTCGATATGGGTATAATTTTGGAATATAAAATTTGAGAAATATCTACATCTACATTTATAGAACATAAAGAAATTTCGAAATGGTGGACTATGTGTTGGAAGAGAGATAATTTGAATCACTCCACCATTTATGGGATAATAAGATTTGGTCCTTGATTATTAGGTCAAAATCATTATAATTGATATGTTTTAATTATATTTAAATAACAATTTTTTTATTATCCAGTTTAATTAATGTATTTATAGTATTATTTTAAAAAAAATTGAATTAAAAAAAATTGATAGTATAATTCATTTTTTTTAAAAATAATGTAGGAGCAAATTACACAAACGCCCATAAATTTGGGGACTTTTTGAAAAATCAGTTTAAAAATTATTTACACATTAAAACCGTATTTCACACGCTCAAACCCAAATCAAAACCTAACCAACTCCACATTCAAACCGAAAACTCGCCTTGCTAAAATCCAAATTAGAAACGAACAAAATTTTCATACAAATCCAAATTCATAATAAAATCGGATCTCTTCTAGATTATAGTAACGAATTTCTCGTTGTTTCTTCTCCAATTTAGCACAATCAAAACTCAAAATCCAAAATTTCAGGTAATATGATTTTGTCTTCATAGTTTTTATTTGAACTACATAAAATTTGAACTCATATTCTGATTTTCATTGTAGATTTGTGATATCTTATATTTTTGTTTGTGTTAATAACTTATTTCGAATATCCTTCTTGATTAATCTAGACATATCATTCTTCATCCACTTCAACCTTAGATCAATAGTATTGAGTAAAATGTTCTAAACATATGTAAATATAAATTACCAATTACTGAGAGATGCATACAATGTGTTTGTAAAATGTAAATATGAATATGGTTTTATGGATAGAAAAGTGACATGTTCATCACTTTTTGCTTGAAAAGTGATGAGAACATTGTATGCCAATAAAACAAACAAATTTATATCAAAATCACATATCCGGTAGATTTAAATAGAGGATTTAAGTTCATATTTGTTGTGTATTATGGAGTGACATGAATTATTGAGCATAAACAAACATTAATGTATTATTTTTTTTTGTCTTGAATATGAATTAAGGCTTGAGGGATAGAAAATTGACATGCTATGTCACTTGTTCTCTAAAAAGTGACATGCAAATATTAATGTATCGTTATTTTGCTTTGACTATGAATTAATGCTTGAGGGATAGAAAATTGACATCCTATGTCACTTGTTGTCTAAAAGTGACATGGTTTGTCACTTTTACTCAAAAGTGATGAAACAATGTATACAAGTTAGAGAAACAAATTTGAATCAAAATTATCTATGTGGTTGATTTGAATCTGGATTTAACTTGATAATTGTTGTGCATTATAGACTGACATAAATTATTGAGCATGACCAACCATTAATGTATCAATTTTTTATCTTGAATATGAATTGTGGCTTGGAGATTGAAAAGTGACATACTATGTCACTTTTTGCCCAAAAAGTGACAGGCTCTGTCACTTTTTGCTAAAAAATGACAGAACAATGTATGCAAGTTAGAGAAATATTAATGTATCGTTATTTTACTTTGACTATGAATTAAGGCTTGAGAGATAGAAAATTGACATGCTATGTCACTTATTGTCTAAAAAGTGACATGGTCTGTCACTTTTTACTCAAAAAGTGACAGAATAATGTATACAAGTTAGAGAAACAAATTTGAATCAAAATTATCTATGTAGTTGATTTGAATGCTGGATTTAACTTGATAATTGTTGTGCATTATAGACTGACATGAATCATTGAGCATGACCAACCATTAATGCATCAATTTTTTATCTTGAATATGAATTGTGGCTTGGGGCTTGAAAAGAGACATGCTATGTCACTTTTTGCTCAAAAATGACAAAACAATGTATGCAACCTAGAGAAATATTAATGTATCGTTATTTTGCTTTGACTATGATTTAAGGCTTGAGGGATAGAAAATTGACATCCTATATCACTTGTTGTCTAAAAAATGACATGGTCTGTCACCATTTACTCAAAAAGTGACAGAACAATGTATACAAGTTAGAGAAACAAATTTGAATCAAAATTATCTATGTGGTTGATTTGAATGCTGGATTTAACTTGATAATTGTTGTACATTATAGACTGACATGAATCATTGAGCATGACCAACCATTAATGCATCAATTTTTATCTTGAATATGAATTGTGGCATGGGGATTGAAAAGTGACATACTATGTCACTTTTTGCCTAAAAAGTGACATGCTCTGTCACTTTTTGCTCAAAAATGACAGAACAATGTATGCAACTTAGACAAATATTAATGTATCGTTATCTTTTGCTTTGAATATGAATTAAGGCTTGAGGGATAGAAAATTGATATGCTATGTCACTTTTTGTCTAAAAAGTGACATGGTCTGTCACTTTTTGCTTAAAAAGTGACAAAACATTGTATGCAACTTAGATAAGCAAATTTGAATAAAAAATCTTCTATGTGACTGATTTAAATTCAGGATTTAACTTAATTTTCGTTGTGTATTATGTAGTGACATAAATTATTGAGCGTGACCAAACCTTAATGTAACGTTATTTTGTCTTGAATAAGAATTGAGGCTTGGGGATAGAAAAGTGACATGCTATGTCACTTTTTGCTTAATGATACATCTATTCAGGATGATCAAACATTAATGTATCATATGTCGTTGTTTTTTTTACAGATATGGACAAAATAAATGTATTCATCCATTATAGAGGGAACTGGGAACAAGGTAACCAATATACAAATTTTAAAATTGCTGGAATTGTCGTTCCAATAGAATGCACTTACTGCGAACTCAATGGCATGATATATTCAGTTACAAATGTAAGTCCAGCAACACACTCAATAACAATACAATATAAGGTGAAGAAAAACATGCCTCTGATGAAGATTTCAGACAATAATTCTCTTACATTTTATTTGGAGCTCAAAAAAAGGGAGAAACATCTTGCAAGCTTTTCTTTGTGCATAGATGTCACACCAGTTTCATTATGTCATAGAATTGAAAGTTTTGAAGACATACAACTTTCAGAAGCTGCTACTGGTGAACAAAATGACATGATGTAATTACAAGTTTTTCAAACTCATGGTTCGACAACAACCTCAGTTCAAAGTCTACCAACTATTGAAGACTTAGTTGTTGATGTTTCTTCATACATACCGGGGGTTGAAGAAATGAGTAATGAAACAGGTAGTGAAATTATTTCATTTGTTAGTATGAATGAAATTGCAGAGAAAAAGATTTTTAGGAACAAGACATTGGTTAAGAAAAGTATTTCGGTGTTTGCGATACATAAAAACTTTCAGTTCAAGGTAAGTAAGTCGGACAAGAAAGGATATGTGCTAAAATGCATAGATGATAATTGCAAATGGTGTTTTAGAGCTTCAAGACTTGGACGAACAGAAATGTTCAAAATAAGATATATGAGAAACGATCACACGTGCTCAAATAACATCATCTTGGCAGATCACCGTCAAGCAACAAGCTCAATAGTAGGAGAATGCATCAAGTACAAGTATGTCTCAACAAAAACAACATACACTCCTGCAGACATAATAAGTGACATGATGAATACATACGGAGTGTCGATAAGTTACGAGAAAGCTTGGAGATCTAAGGAAAAAGCTTTGGTATTTGTGAGAGGAGATCCGACAGAGTCTTATGAAAATGTTCCAAAGTACTTGCACATGATAGAACAAACAAATCCTGGATCAATTACAAGAATTGAGACTTACGACAACAACAAATTTAAATACCTCTTCATGGCATTAGGAGCATCTATTCAGGGGTGGGAGTATTGCATACCTATAATAGTGATTGATGGTACGTTCTTAAAGGGAAATTATGGTGGAACATTATTTACAGCATGTACACAAGATGCAAACAACAACATTTTCATATTAGCATTTGGAGTTGGTGACTTAGAAACTAATGATTCATGGGAGTGGTTCTTACTTATGTTAAAAGAAGCTTATGGTGAGCGACAATGATTGTGTATAATCTCAGATGGTCATAAAAGCATAAAAAGTGCAATCCAGAAGGTGTATAAGAATTCAATGCATGGTCTATGTTCCTACCACCTGCTACAAAATTTAAAGTCAACATTTGGCAAAAAAAAATGAAAAGAACATTACACAACCATTCAATAGAGCTGCTAGAGCCTACACGAAAAATGATTTTGAGTTCCATATGAAACAACTCAATGAAATCCACAAAGGGATTCGATCACATCTGGTATGTACAAAAATATTTATTTTGAATGCATAATAACAATGTATTCAAGAAATTATTAATATTTTAATTGTTCTTTATGCAGGAAGAGATTGGTTACCACAAGTGGTCAAGGGCATACATGACAAATAACAGGTTTTCTACAATGACTTCAAATATAGTTGAATCAAGAATTCGATAACAAAAACAACAAAAGGTTGTCCTATAGAACTTTTATTGGAATCCTTGAGATATTTGTTGCAAGAATGGTTTGTGAAGCACTTAAACGATCTTGGCAACCTTCACAAAACTTGCAAACAAACAAGAAAAATATTGAGAGAGAAATCTATGGAATCAAAGAAATTGAAGGTAAAATGCTATAAATTGCATGAACTAAATATCATTTATATGCTAGAATGTTATTGCAATGAAAACATGCATGTACCAACAAAGGATATAGTGTGTTTTTGAAAAGTGACAGAGTGTGTCACTTTTACGAGTAAAAGTGACATAGTGTGTCACTTTCTTACTATAAAGTGGCATGACTTGGATTTCACATCGTCTATGGCTCTAATTATAATTACATATCAGTAGAAGGTTTATGATTTTGAAATCTTATTATATCTGATTGTTATTATAATAAAAATATGCTTATCTAAAAAAAGTGACATAGTGTGTCACTTTCTTAGTATAAAGTGGCATCACAATATGCTTATCTAAAAAAAGTGACATAGGTTGTCACTTTCTGAATAAAAAGTGATAGAGTATGTCACTTTTTGAGTAAAAAGTGACATAGTGTGTCACCTTCTTATTATAGAGTGGCATGACTTGGATTTCATACCGTCTATGGCTCTATTTATAATTACATATCAGTAGAAGCTTTATAATTTTGAAATCTTATTATATCTGATTGTTAGTTGAATGAAAATTTGCTTATCCAAAAAAAGTGACATAGGTTGTCACTTTTTGAATAAAAAGTGACAGAGTGTGTCACTTTCTTAGTATAAAGTGGCATGACTTGGATTTCATATCGTCTATGGCTCTATTTATAATTAAATATCAGTAGAATGTTTATGATTTTGAAATCTTATTATATCTGATTGTTGTTGTGATGAAAATATGCTTATCTAAAAAAAGTGACATAGGTTGTCACTTTCTGAATAAAAAGTGACAGAGTGTGTCACTTTTTGAGTAAAAAGTGACATAGTGTGCAATTTTTCAGTAAGTTGGAGTTAAATGTTATGAAAGCATGATTTAATTGTCGTAGTTTATTAATACATTATTTTCTTGCATTATTTGCACAGACATCGGCTTCAAGTTCAATAATATACCAAGTCAATGATATTTGTGCCTCATATGTGGTGAATATTGAAGAAAAGACATATACATGCAATCAATTCCAAGTGGACAAAATCCCATGTGCACACGCATTGGCAGTTATTGCAAAGATAAAGAAAGATTCATATTTGTATTGTTCAAAATATTACACAACAGAGATGTACGTCCAAACATACAGTGGTACAGTTTACCCACTTGGAGATCGCAATGATTGGAATATACCAGATGATGTAAAAGCAAGAATAGTCTTGGCTCCTGATCCAAAAAGAAAATCTGGACGACCTAAAGAGAAAAGAATACCATCAAAATGAGAAAAAAATCAAAGTACAAAATGTGGTAGATGTGGAAAGTATGGCCACAATCGAAGATCGTGTCAAACTCCAGGACCTTTGAAGAAGAAGCCACAAAAGAAAAGAAAGTTACAAGATTTATAAATTTTTTATTTTTTATTTGGAAAAGTATCACTTATTCATTCTTATTGGGTTTTCTATTCAAAATAGTGTTAACATTCATGTGCTTTGCTTTTTTATAGGTCATGACATTATAGTGGAATGTAAAACTTATCATTTAACACTAAATTGTATACATGATACTTCAACTATTAAAGGAATTTGATGAATACCGAAATTGTAACTTTTAGAACAAAAAGTGACACACTATGTCACTTTTTGAACAAAAAGTGACATTTGTGTCACTTTTGCATATTAGTTTTTCTTTTCAAATTGCAGACGCACATATTTGTTCGTTAGAACAAAAAGTGACGCACATTGTCACTTTTATAATGAAAAGTGACACACTATGTCTTTTGTTCATTATTAAAACTCCTAACATGGTTGTCAAAGTGTATACATAATTTCCATAATTTAAGAATAAAAAGTGACACACATGGTCACTTTTATAATGAAAAGTGACACACTATGTCACTTTTATAACGAAAAGTGACATACTATGTCGTTTGTTCGTTATTAAAACCACTAACATGGCTGTCAAAGTGTATACATAATTTCTATAATTTAAGAACAAAAAGTGACAAACTATGTCACTTTTAGAACAAAAAATGACTCACACTGTCACTTTTATAATGAAAAGTGACACATTATGTCACTTTTTGTTCTAAAAGTAACACACTATGTTGTTTGTTCGTTATTAAAACCACTAACATGGTCATCAAAGTGTATACATAATTTCCATAATTTAAGAATAAAAAGTGACACACATGGTCACTTTTATAATGAAAAGTGACACACTATGTCACTTTTTGTTCTAAAAGTGACACACTATGTCGCTTGTTCGTTATTAAAACCACTAACATGGTCACAAAAAGTGTATACATAATTTCTATAATTTTAGAACAAAAGTGACACACTATGTCACTTTTAGAACAAAAAGTGACACACTGTTGTCACTTTTATAATGAAAAGTGACACACCATGTCACTTTTACAACGAAAAGTGACCTACTATGTCACTCGTTCGTTATTAAAACCCATAACTTAGTCACAACACGAATAGCATGTCTCACACCAGATAAAAAAAATATTTTGTACTTACATTTTTGCAAAGAAACTTTCAAAACCTACATTGTTAATCTCATTTACATGAAACTACATTCACCATATACACTACATTTACATGTCATATGTACTCCTACTACAAAAATATTATTTACAAAAAAATTGCAGCCTTCTCTGTCTTGTTAAATATCCTTTGCCACCCAATCATTATCAGTATCATAATTCTCCACTTGCTTCTTCTTGGCATACACATACAATTGAGTGGCCAAGTATTTCCGAACCTGTGCAATATTGAATGTCTTTGGTATCTCATTCAACATTCCATTGATTAAATACTCAGCATATTTAATCACATAGATTCCACAATCACCACTACAAAGAACAAAATGAAACATTAACCAATAATTAAAGGCAAACCATACATTTCTATCTATTCAACATATAAAAATTCAAACTTTTAAAAAGCAAACTAACTCGTTCTTTTGTTGTGGTAGTTTTGGAACCAACTTTACATCAAGTGGTTTTAGCACCTCTTGTTCTGTAATATTTTTGCCGTCGAAGAACCCGGTGTTATACAAAAGATGAGGAATAATAACTGAAAATGGTTTAACAGCTTCAAGTACAACAGGCTTCTTGACCACCTTAGTGTAGGAGTTATAAATATTCAAGCACATCTCCTTGATCAAAATGACAAAGAAGCCAATGAGCCGAGTTATACATCCTCAAAGGCATAAGGATATGGTCAACTTCTCGCCAACTTGTGTTGCAAGGCATGTACAATCCAATTGGATACGACAGTAGAGAAGTTTGCTTAACAAGGATTAGTGGATCCTTCAAAAAATCATCATACAACCCCCTAACTTGGCTGTCAAAGGCAAAGTCCGTTGTTGTAGCATTGAATTTTATACCTGCTCATACCTTAACATCTTTCGCAAATAATAAAACACACATCCATATGCTACAAAACAAGTGTATAAAAAAGAATCAACAATGTATTAATAAATTTTATACACAAATCTTAAACCAAACAACTAACAAACAAAAACTTATCTTGTGTCATCAAAGCCTCATTGCTTGTCACTAATTCATACCACCACGCTTTAGAAGAGATTGAAACATCGTTGAAGTAGAAGCTAGGGCTAATTTTAACATTCTCATCATTGAAATGATTAACTCTGCATTACAAAAAAGAAATGTCACATACAATTACACTGGTACAAATTCTGTAACATGCAGTGACACAATGAATTGAGGCTTCGGATAGAAAAGTAACACGCTCTGTCACTTTTTTCCTAAAAGTGACATGCTATGTCACTTTTTGTTCAAAAAGTGACAGAACAATGTATGCAAGTTAGACAAGCAAATTTGAATCATAATCATCTATGTGGTTGATTTAAATGCAAGATCTAACTTAATATTTGTTGTGTATTATGAAGTGACATGAATTATTGAGCATGATCAAACATTAATGTATCGTTTTTTTGTCTTGAATATGAATTGAGGCTTGGAGTTAGAAAAGTGACATGCTATGTCACTTTTTGTTTAAAAAGTGACATGGTCTGTCACTTTTTGCTTTGAATCATAATCATCTATGTGGTTGATTTAAATACAAGATCTAACTTAATATTTGTTGTGTATTATGAAGTGACATGAATTATTGAGCATGATCAAACATTAATGTATCGTTTTTTTTTTTTGAATATGAATTGAGGCTTGGAGTTAGAAAAGTGACATGCTATGTCACTTTTTGTTTAAAAAAGTGACATGATGCATCACTTTTTGCTCAAAAAGTGATGAAACAATGTTAGCCAAATATTAATGTATCGTTATTTTGTCTTGAATATGAATTAAGACTTGGGGATAGAAAAGTGACATGCCATGTCATTTTTTGTCTAAAATATGACTTGGTCTCATCACTTATTGCTCAAAAAGTATGAGAACAATATATATAAGTTAGAGAAACAAATTTGAATCAAAATCATCTATGTGGTTGATTTGAATACGATTTAACTTGATATTTGTTGTGCATTATATAGTGACATGAATTATTGAGCATGAACAATCATTAATGCATCAATTTTTATATTGAATATGAATTGTGGCTTGGGGATTGAAAAGTGACATACTCTGTCACTTTTGCCTAAAAGTGATAAGCTCTCACTTTTTTTGCTCATAAATAATGAAATGTATGTATACAAGTTACTCAAACACATTTGAATAACAAATCTTCTCTATGGTTGATTTAAATGCAAGGTCTAACTTATTATTTGTTGTGCATCATGGAGTGACATGAATTATTGAGCATGATCAAACATTAATGTATCGTTATTTTCCCTTGAATATGAATTGAGGCTTGGAGTTAGAAAAGTGACATGCTCTCATCACTTTTTTTTTTAAAAAGTGACATGCTATGTCACTTGTTGCTT
The DNA here is from genome assembly GCA_023638005.1 of Forsythia suspensa. Taxonomy (NCBI): domain Eukaryota; kingdom Viridiplantae; phylum Streptophyta; class Magnoliopsida; order Lamiales; family Oleaceae; genus Forsythia; species Forsythia suspensa. The sequence continues at coordinate 18,007,694 of CM042666.1, forward strand.
AAAAATAAAAGAACATTGTATGAACCTTAGACAAACATTAATGTATCGTTATTTCGTCTTGAATATAAATTGAGGCTTATGGATAGAAAAGTGACATGCTATGTCACTTTTTGTTTTAAAAGTGACATGGTCTCACACTTTTTATCTAAAAAGTGACATGGTCTGCATCACTTATTCTTTGAAAAAGTGACGAACAATGTATACAAGTTAGAGAAAGAAATTTGAATCAAAATCATCTATGTGGTTGATTTGAATGCGAGATTCTGATGACATGAATTATTAAGCATGAACAACCATTAATGCATCAATTTTTATCTTGAATATGAATTGTTACTTGGGATTGAAAAGTGACATATTCTCGTCACTTTTTGCCTAAAAAGTGACATGCTCTGTCACTTTTGCTCAAAACCGATGAACAATGTATGCAAGTTATACAAACACATTTGAATAACAAATCTTTTCTATGGTTGATTTAATTTTTACACAAAAACATTTGGATAAAAATAATGTGTCACTTTCTTATTAAAAAGTGACATTATGTCACATACTTACTTGTTTTTCGTCATCAACCCTTCCTTGTACCAACTCTCGAATGCTTCCACATCTGGAGCAAATGTGGGGCACAACCCAACTTTGAATGCAAACGTACCCTTCACCACACGCTTCGCAGTAGAAGTTCCCGCTGTAGAAGTACCCACCGTAGAAGTACCCACCGTAGAATCATATTGATTTACCCATGGAGAATGAAGAAGTGCGGCAGGTTTCTTTTGCCTCTTCAGGGGCGCATCCGGAGTGACTTCATCATCCGTCTAAAATGTCGCAAAATAATTAAAAAGTGTCAAGTTATATTGTGCAGAACACACAAAAATAAGTCTTTCAAATGAAAAATAATCAAACAAACAATTGCCTCTTCATGTTTATGTTTAGCTAAAACAGCTGCTGCAATCTCATCAATTTTTTGCCAATCCTCATCTTTCAATTCAACATCATCATCATTTACATCAACAAATCAATAAAATGTACAAAAGATTACTTTTGCGGTTGCAAAAATAGATTTAACAAAGTAAAAACACAAAATCAAATGTGAAAAAATACATCTTGATGCATTTTTTTGGCTAAACTATGATGACAACATCATCAACAATCTTCCAGTCCTCTTCATTAAAATTTATTATATCTTCATCAATAGATCGAATAAAAATAAATAAGTCACATTATATAGTACACAATAACAAAAAATTAAATATCAAATTAAAAATACAATTTATTTAGAATTGAATAATACATTTTCCACATTAGTTTCAGCTGGCAGATACAATACTTTTTCCAGTCTAATCAAACTCAATACCCAATGAAAAACTAGGACAATCAGTTGCATTCTTTTTCATACCCATTGTATCATTAGCAACATTTTCCGCAGCATTCTAGACATAAGAATAAATAAAAAGTCTCATATATATCTATATAAAAAGTGACATAAATCTCTTAAAAGTGACATACTCATAGTAAAAAGTGACATACTTAGAGTAAAAAGTGACATAGCAAAAAGTGACACACTTATAGTAAAAAATGACACACATTGTCACTTTCTTATTAAAAAGTGACACACTGTGTCACTTTCTTAGCAAAAAGTGACAAACTGTGTCTAAAAAGTGACATAGATCAAAAAATGTGACATACCTTCAACATTTGCAAGTCATTCACTTTGCTTTCAACATTTGCCACCCGTTCTAGAATTTCTTCATTTGATTTCACTTTCTCTTCAAGTTGTTTTATTTGTTTCTCAAGTTGAATATTAAATTGAACTTTGAGTTCAAGCTCAGCGAGTCAATTCTGAATTTCTTCATTCGATTGTATTTTCGACTCTATATCCGCTCAAGCGTTTCAAAATAATTTCATTTGATTCCACTTTTCCTCAATTTACGCCAGACGTTTCAAAATTTCTTCATTTGATTGAAGTTTCACATCAATCTACGCTAGACGTTTTAATATTTTTCATTTGATTCGAGCGTCTCGAAAATACAAAAATCAGAGAAAAACACATAATCATAAGAAACAATAAACAAAAAAGGTATAGAAAGCATAAAAAGGTAAATAAATGCTCAAAAATCTCAACTATCTTTTTTTTCTTCAACTTTGAAGAACTGTCATCGCCAACTAATGTTTCTTGTGCTGTAATCATCAGCTTTGACTGATGAATAACAGGATGCTCAAAGTTGTCATCGTCATCAAGGTTTTGCCCTTGAGATTTGCAATTCTCAAACAACCCCTCAGCATATGCCACCTCCTTCTCTGCGTCAGTTATTGTAATGTCATTAACTTCTATCTGCAAAAACACATATTCATAAATTTAAAATAAGAAACAGTAATAAAAAAATGTAAAAGCAAAATTGCATAAATAATAAATAGAGCTTACTTTAATCAAGTCAAAAATACGTTTGTGCAATTGTAAAGATGTCAAATGCACATTAGAACTCCAGCTCAAGATCCGAGGAAGTGATGGCTTGTACTTCACACAAAATTTTTTCTGAGCTATTGCAGGAATAGACTCGTATATCCAAACTTGGAAAGCAAGAAGAAAACTATTAAGCCTATACTCCAAATTTTTTTTTGAAGAATCTAACTTCATGATCCTCATGCTGAATGCACCCTTCAAAGACATTAAAGTCAAACTATATAACTCCTTCCCCCATGGAAAAAATTCCATTTCACCCGATTCAACAAGTACAAAAATTGAATCATCAACACATTTATGGTATGATGTGGCAAATAAGAATAACGAAATAAGATAAATAATACCAACATCCACCATATCTTTGTCAACAGTATCAGATGGCAACTCTTTAAACACATTTTCAACACACTCTGTTGAAATGCTATCATATTTCTTGAAATATTTGTCCTTAATAATACTACTACGCATTCTGTACTTGGTAAAATTACCATTACCCACGCACCGAAGTCCAGACATTAGACAAAATTCTTCAACAGAAAATCTGACCAGTTTGCCACTGATGTTGAACCATAATTCATTTACATTTGGTTGCTTCACCTGCCTTAATAACAACTGGTAAATCAACTGAGCCTGAATCACAGTTTCTTTTAAATCAAGAAATGGTCCAAAGCATGTTTCCTTAAACATTTGCTTTTGTGTTTCAGTAAGCTTGTCGTTTAAGGTTTTGATCACTATATGGGGTGAGTAGAAGGTGACTTTCCCAGGAAACCAATAGGTCTGGGGAATCAATAGCTCCCAGTCCTACAAAAAAAATAACAAAGATGGTTAGTTAAATAATAATTTTATAGAATGAACACATAAAAAGTGAAAAGTGACATGCTCTGTTACTGTTTAAGTAAAAAGTGACAAACATCTCCAAAAAGTGACAAACATCTTCAAAAAGTGGCATACATCTCTTCAAAATAATATATATCCAAATATGTGACATTCAACTCTTTAAAAGTGACATACATCTCAAAAATACATTCATCATACAATCTATTTGTTAGTTTAGATGTTCATACTTATTGTTTTTATATATTATATAAAAGTGACATGCTATGTCACTTTTTAAGTAAAAAGTGACAAACATCTTCAAAAAGTGACAAACATCTTCAAAAAGTGGCATACATCTCTTCAAAATGATATATTCTAAAAATGTGACAGTAGGTCTCTTTAAAAGTAACATACATCTCAAAAACACAGTGATCTTACAATCTATTTGTTAGTTTAGATGTTCATACTTATTGTTTTTATATATTACATAAAAGTGACAAACATCTTCAAAAAGTGGCATACATCTCTTCAAAATGATATATTCTAAAAATGAGACAGTAGGTCTCTTTAAAAGTGACATACATCTCAAAAACCCAGTGATCTTACAATCTATTTGTTAGTTTTGATGTTCATACTTATTGTTTTTATATATTACATAAAAGTGACATGATCTGTCACTTTTTACTTAAAAAGTGACATGCTCTGTCACTTTTTAAATAAAAAGTGACAAACATCTTCAAAAAGTGTCATACATCTCTTCAAATGATATATATCCAAATATGTGACATTCAACTCTTTAAAAGTGACATACATCTAAAAAACATAGTGATCATACAATCTATTTGTTAGTTTGGATGTTCATACTTATTGTTTTTATATATTACATAAAAGTGACATGATCTGTCACTTTTTACTTAAAAAGTGACATACCATGTCACTTTTGAAGTAAAAAGTGACAAACATCTTCAAAAAGTGGCATACATCTCTTCAAAATGATATATTCTAAAAATGTGACAGTAGATCTCTTTAAAAGTGACATACATCTCAAAAACACAGTGATCTTACAATCTATTTGTTAGTTTGGATGTTCATACTCATTGGTTTTATATATTACATAAAAGTGACATGATCTCTCACTTTTTACTTAAAAAGTGACAAACATTACCAAAAAGTGACAAACATCTTCAAAAAGTGGCATATACCTCTTCAAAATGATATATATATATATATATATATATATATATATATATATATATATATAAAAATGTGACATTCATCTCTTTTAAAGTCACATATATATACAACAAAAGTGATCATAAAGTCTATTTACTAGTTTGTACATTCAAAATTATTGTACCTATATAAGTAAAAATTGACAAATATCTCTTAAAAGTGACGTAGATCTCTTTAAAAGTGACATGAATCTCAAAAAATAATGATCATACAATCTATTTATTAGTTTGGATATTCATACTTATTGTATTTATATATTACATAAAAGTGACATGTTCTGTCACTTTTGAAGTAAAAAGTGACATACTCTGTCACTTTTTAAGTAAAAAGTGAAAAACATCACCAACAAGTGACAAACATCTTCAAAAAGTGGCATATACCTCTTCAAAATGATATAAATATAAAAATGTGACATTCATCTCTTTTAAAATCACATATATATACAACAACAGTGATCATAAAGTCTATTTACTAGTTTGCACATTCAAAATTATTGTACCTATATAAGTAAAAATTGACAAACATCTCTTAAAAGTGACGTAGATCTCTTTAAAAGTGATATAAATCTCAAAAAACAATGATCATACAATCTATTTTTTAGTTTGGATATTCATACTTATTGTATTTATATATTACATAAAAGTGACATGCTTTGTCATTTTTTAAGTAAAAAGTGACATACTCTGTCATTTTTTAAGTAAAAAGTGACAAACATCACCAACAAGTGACAAAGATCTTCAAAAAGTGGCATATACCTCTTCAAAATGATATAGATATAAAAATGTGACATTCATCTCTTTTAAAGTCACATATATATACAACAACAGTGATCATAAAGTATATTTACTAGTTTGCACATTCAAAATTATTGTACCTATATAAGTAAAAATTGACAAACATATCTTAAAAGTGACGTAGATCTCTTTAAAAGTGACATAAATCTCAAAAAACAATGATCATACAATCTATTTCTTAGTTTGGATATTCATACTTATTGTATTTATATATTACATAAAAGTGACATGCTCTGTCACTTTTTAAGTAAAAAGTGACATACTCTGTCACTTTTTAAGTAAAAAGTGACAAACATCACCAACAAGTGACAAACATCTTCAAAAAGTGCATATACCTCTTCAAAATGATATAGATATAAAAATGTGACATTCATCTCTTTTAAAGTCACATATATATACAACAACAGTGATCATAAAGCCTATTTACTAGTTTGCACATTCAAACTTATTGTACCTATATAAGTAAAAATTGACAAACATATCTTAAAAGTGACGTAGATCTCTTTAAAAGTGACATAAATTTCAAAATAAAGTGATCATACAATCTATTTCTTAGTTTGGATATTCATACTTATTGTATTTATTTATTACATAAAAGTGACATGCTCTGTCACTTTTTAAGTAAAAAGTGACATACTCTGTCACTTTTTAAGTAAAAAGTGACAAACATCACCAACAAGTGACAAACATCTTCAAAAAGTGCATATACCTCTTCAAAATGATATAGATATAAAAATGTGACATTCATCTCTTTTAAAGTCACATATATATACAACAACAGTGATCATAAAGCCTATTTACTAGTTTGCACATTCAAACTTATTGTACCTATATAAGTAAAAATTGACAAACATATCTTAAAAGTGACGTAGATCTCTTTAAAAGTGACATAAATTTCAAAATAAAGTGATCATACAATCTATTTCTTAGTTTGGATATTCATACTTATTGTATTTATTTATTACATAAAAGTGACATGCTCTGTCACTTTTTAAGTAAAAAGTGACAAACATCACCAAAAAGTGACAAACATCTTCAAAAAGTGACATGGATAGTGGAATGTTCGAAAATCATATGTTAGTTGGATGTTCAAACTTATTGCATTAATTTTTTAGTTTGCATGTTTAAACTTATTGCATTTGGAATATGAACTAACATATCAAACGAGAAGGGACATATCAAACTTATTGCATTTGGTATATCATTGATTTGGCAATGGTTTCAATGTGTTATTGGATTCCCAAACGCACCATCAACCGCTTAATCATTGAAAATGCAGACATGCAATTTCACGCAAACAAAATCCTCTCAAAATGTAAAAATTTCAATCATCAACCATTGTCACCGATTTTCCTAAAGGCAATATCATAAATTGAATAATAATGGAAAACATAAATTGAATTAACAAAGCAATCGAAAAAAATATAGAAATACGTAATAAACGAACAATATTTTTCATCTTTTTGAAGATCCTTCCATTGAACTACACTTTCTCTTCATCCACAAGATTACGCAGCGATGATTTTCGCCTTTCTCCAACCATGTTGAACAATATAGTGTTAAAATATAGAAGAAACGAATGAAACTATGAATTAGCGAGTGAATTTGAGGAATTTCGCTAGAAATCGCAGAGAAAAAAAAGCGTGAGGAAGGGTATAAGGCACTTTGTAGTAATTAATTTTCCATTTTACCCTCCATTCGATATATTAAAGAAGTCCACTTTTCAATTTTTTTAAAAATAACCGTATTTTTCAATTTTTTTTTGAAAAATAAAGTAAGGGGCCTAATTTCCACATAATGTAGGGTATTAACCTTTGGGCCTTTTAACCAAAACCCGCCGATTTCAAATTTTTATTTATTTTCAACGCTTTTTTGAGAAAATTATGAAGTGCACCTTTTTTATTTCAAGATTTTGAAATATTGGTCTTTACTTTTTTCTTCATATATACATGCTATCTTTTATTTTTACTGTGTTAAAAGAATAATTTATTTCTTAATTAATTGTCTAATAATCTGATATAATAGAAATTTCCTAATTTTAAGAGACTAAAACTTATATCTTTTTCCATAATATATGGAGTAAAACTCGTTATTTGAAAATTTCGATTCTCTCTCTTCAGAAGAATATCAATAAACTCTCATATATTATTCATTTAGTTCTTCCATCACCGATTATAATTAGAAAATCTTTCGATTTCATTCAAATTTCAATCTATTTCAATCTATTGTGTCTCATTAGAAGAATCATAAATCCTGCTCCACTAATCAGTTTAGTTTTCTATCCTCGAATATAATCAGAAAATTCATCAAAACATTCAGATGAAGAACTCATCTCTATAAGGTCAGTACTATAACATCTAGTAATTTGTTTTTTCGGCTTAAAATAGAAAATATGCCATCTTTGGATTGTCAATACTATATAATATTACATTATTGTATTTTTTTTATGCACAATGTATTTTTCATATTTTCGTCAATTGAGATTGTGTCCAATTTCAAATAATTATAAATTCTATTCAACTAAGTTACCATTCATTATTACTTAAGAATTGATTTTATTTTGATGTGTAGATACAACAATTTAACCAAAGATTTGAAACTTGTTTATATAATGTATGGTCATAGTGTAACAAAAACTTACGGTCTTGCATTTGTTGATCGTATCATTGTAAATTTTCCATGCTCGGGACTTCGTTGTATTACAAATCTAATATTGTTATATCACACTAATTACTTACATTGTTAACTGTGATTCTTACAATTTGTTAATGTGATTTACTGGCGCTGAATATTACTAAACTTTGAATACCTTAAATCTTTTATTAACAACGTGACGTTTATTTAGTCAATGACTACTTACACACCAGTCAAGCTCATTGTTTTTGTAATTCTTCAGAAAACAACGTTCTCATGTTTTGTGTCTCCACTTTGTTATAAATTAAATATTATTATTTACATTGATATTTGTCCTTCTTACGATTTTGTAAATTGTAGCTATTTTTGATTACGTAAATTTTTTGCTCGGAGTGTTAATCAATATTGATTCTTTTAAAACTTCCTAAACACAATTTCTATAGTCCCAAATCAAAACTGTGCTTTTGTACTTTATTTTACAAGAATGGGACTATTTGGTGTACACATGTGGTTCCTTGGTAGGCAAGGTAAATGCTTCGTCTAAGGCTATGGTCAAGATAAATGCTTTTGTCTAAAGTTATTGTTTTCTTTACCTTTGTCAAGGTTTGGATTGTAACATTGTTAAAATCAAGATATCATTAAAGATCGAGTATTTATCAACTAATTCGATCTGATATGGGTAATTTTTGAACTTTTTTGGAATTCCGATAAATTTTAATTTTTAGTCCCAAATTAGTGTATATACGTAATTTTTTCCGCTTTTTTTTTTTTTTTTTGGAGAACATTGTAATCAGGTACTAATTTTGTATTAGTTTTATTTTTAAGGAAATGTTGTACTTTTCATATCCAACATTTGTAAAATGTAATAAATTAATCCTTATCTTTTTTTAAACATAATCCATCTCCAACTTTTCAATTACTAGTTAAAAACACGTGCTTTGCACGTAATTTTGTAATAATATCGTGAATTTATTTATTTTTGTTAAAATTTTTAAATAATAAAAGTTTGATAGTTATTTCTTTATTTTATCTATCCAACCTTCCATCAGTATCTCGGGTCACTTTGATTAAAATTTAAAATATTACAAAAATTGTCAATTTACTTATAAATTTAAGAAAAACAATGGAGTACCTCAAAAGTCAGGCTTCTTCAACCTCTAAAAAAATATAGATACTCAACTGCCTGTGTTGTGATGTTAGTTTTCTAAAAATTCTTTAATTTTAGAGATTAAATATCTATCAAGGCTTGTGTCTTTAATATAAGGTGTAGAAAATCACAGATATGTAAAGTGTTCAAAAGTTTTCCATTTTACTCACCCTTTTCATCATCATAGAGAAAATCATAAAAGCGTCTGATGACAAAATTCACAATAAAACCCATAATTCATCTTCATTTTCATTTTCATCTTCGTAGGGTAAAATATTTTTTGATGGCATGGCATTTATCAACAAATGTTGTAGAAGTGATCTCCATTTGACAAATTTTAACAGCACCAAACAATTTCTCATGTAATTCCTCCTCCGACTGCGCCTCCACTAAGAATTCCATGTCCACTGTAATGCACCACAAAGCCAAGCCAGGCACAAAAATTGCGGTGGCAATTGTTGAGCTACCAATATCAACATATATTTTAAGATAATTAGGTCCTTTGTAGTAATAATAATTTAGAACTTTACCTAATAGGCATGCAGAGTAATTTTCCACTACAGTTTTCATGATCCATTGTCCATTCACAATTTTGTTTATGATCTTAAATCTACTGTTGCGAAAAAATCCGACTCATGAATAAATTGATACAATAGTGAATTGGAGTGATAAGTGATAGTTAGAGTTGGAGACTAGTGTTTTCAATTTATGAAATGAAGAGATGATGGTAGATGGATATGTTGAGAATTTTAGATGCATTAATTAAGATTTAATTGAACAAATTTTAAAAGGCATTTTAAATTAATTAAGGGCAAATTGAAAAATCTAAAATATGAGATTAAATATAATAAATAGAGATTTAGTCTTTTCAACTTCTAAGGACTATATGTGGTTATAAATATTAAATTAGGATTTTAATTATAACATTAACTCAAGGACAATTTAGAAAATATAAAGTATTAATGAGGGTATATTTGTCCAAAAATGTTTCTCCCTTTAAGCCCCTTTTAGATTAGTATAGATTAGTATAGATAGATGTAGCAAAATTAGTCATTCCCTCCATTATGGCCATTAAATAACTGATTTTTCCTTCTTTTAAATAAACAAAAAAAAAAAAGCAATAAAAAAAATTACAAATGAATTCTCTGAACTTTTTAAAAACTACAAATAAATCTCAACTAAAATAAATAAATACATATTAAACCCCCCATCCACCCTCTCAAAAAAAAAAAAAAAAAAAATTAAAAAAATGTAAACATTTCATCCCAACCACCCCCAATCCCACCCCATCTTACACCCACCCATGGTCAAACATCACCTCCACAAATGTAATCTGACAGAGACAACGGCATTACCTTAAGCTTAGAAAAATTAATTCAGAAAAAAATAAAAAATAAATACTGATTCGATAAAAAACTGACAGTATGTTGGTTTGTAAAACTACCACCGATAGTGGACACATCACCATCTATTTGTAAAAACCAAATTGTAGCGTAGATTATAGAACTCAATCGCGACTGTCGATTTTTTATCAAGTCGATTTTTTCTAAATTAAATTTTCTAAGGTGGTGATGTCATTGCCGACGTGATTGTATTAGTTAGTGGGTGGGGTGCGCTTAGATTGGAAAGATGAAATATTTATTTTTTCTAATTTTTTTTTGTGTTAATGTGTATTAAATTTTAAGTGAGATTTATCTGTAATTTTTGAAATATTATGAAACTTTTGCAATTTTTCCTTATTTTTTTGCTATTTTATAGTTTTTTTTTATTTTTGTTTATTTAAAAATGAGGGCAAATTCGTCATTTAATGGGCACAATTGAGGGAATGATGAGTTTTGCTATATAATTGAAGGTTGAGGATGGATTATGCTAAATTTAAATAGATTTATATATTTTATAAAAGATGAAGATGAAAAATACAAAATAAAATCAAACATTAGGCAGCATAAGTACAGTCTATCCTTTTGACATATATAGATAGAACTGATATTAATACAAATAGATTTGACAAATTAATCACTGATTTTTAAATAAGAAAACTTTTAGGTAAAGCATTGAACAAGTCAAACAACACTAACCAACAAAAAAAAAAAAAACAAGATAATAAACTATAATCACACAAATTTTCTCCTATCCGCAATCGAATAAGTCATTATTTAAGTAATGTTGATTCTTAGTTATTGACAAATTTGAGGCTTCATTGTCGACACTACCAAATCGTCTTGTTAAAGAGTATCTATTTGACTTATGAAAATTGAAAATGGATTATTAAATTAAAAAGGAAAAAAGTGCCTACACAATTTTGCCAGTCAATTAAGTAGCAAATGTGTAAATTGTTGGAATATGAATAGAAATTAAAAAAAAATTTTAAACCTTTCGACTTTTCAACTCTTTTTTTAATGGTTTTTAGTGGTAGGTTAATGAGTATAACTCATGTAACTTACCTTGGAATTGGAGTTGGAAGGTCACTTGGAGGTCTATATAAACAAGTCCAATTTTCCTCATTAAAAAAAAAGAATAATTTTCCACAATTTTCTTCCTTAGGTTCTTTAGCATTCTATTTTTCTCTTTGGCGTTCGAATTTCCTCGCGGTGATATTGTTCGGGCGGAGGTCGGTTCATTTGGTAAACCCAGTCCTTCCGTTGTATCTTGGGAAACGATCGTTCATAATTTACAAGAGGGGTTTAATCTGTTTTAAGAAATCAGATCTTGTCTGCCTCTGGTTTAAATTCCTCTTCATTTTAATTCTGCAGATTTTATTGTTCAGTTTGTTTACTATTCTTTTTATTATAATATGTTGTTTGACGTTTTTAATTGACGTATGGATAACATAAATTTGATGAGCATGTCACAATAAAAGGATCTCCGACGATTATAGTTACGGTCTCCTATACCAATTCCACACACACATTTTACAAATTTTTAGTCCAAAAGGTTCATCAGTAACAAATCCATAACAATAGAAAACCTTTTTTAAAAAATAACAATTAAATTCTCCAAAACAAAAAGATAATTAAAGCGAAAGAATCAATCACTTAGTCTCCAAGAGTGTAGACGAGTTGGTAAGATCTGAGGTGATGTGGAGAAAAATCCTACGTTAACACAGGTTCGATTCCCGTGTGGAACAGATTTTTACTAAAATATTATGGGAGTCTGTCTTGGAGGTTGGCATGTTGGCTCTCTCATTCAGGTCTCTGCCACTCGTGCATGTCCCTCGATTTAGAATCCTCCTGGTCAAGAGACCTCTGACGCAGGTGGAAGACTTTACCATCAAAATTTTCTCGTTATCAGAAGAATCAATTACTTAAACTAATAAGAGTTTTATTAATATTAAGTCTCTAACTTTTTAAACACACTTTGACACGCGTTTAATTAATTAATTTATTGGTACTATTCATCCCTAATCTTTAAAGCAATGAGCACACTTCATCATTTCTATCTATTTGGACGTTATGATAGTGTAAAATGATATAAGGTCCCTCTTCTTTAAATAAAATAAAAAATTAAAAAAAGGAAAAATTGTAGAAGAACTCTCAAACCTTTTTAAAAAAGTACAAATAAATCGAAAAAATTCAATAAAAAACAAAAGACATAAAAATTAAAGACAATTAAAAAAATGATTAACAAAAAGAGAAAAGAATTTTAAATCAAATAATAATAAAAAGACTAATCTCTTAGTCTCAACATCGCCGGAAATTACCTCTCCTGTAAAATCCCCGGTGACCTCCCAAAGAATCTCCGTTTCATCGATCTTTCCACGAACTCATTATATGGTGATATATTTCACGTAATTTATTTTCGGGTTCCATTACGAATGAGATTCAAAATTAGTGGAGATTGGGGGAGCTGAAAATGGCAAACAATTCATTCACTGCTTTTGTTCCTGTTGATATAAAGGAATTTAGTAATTTACAAGTTCTTGATTTTGAAGAAAATTTATTCACAGGGGATGTGCCTGGGTTTTTAGTGATGGGACAACAAAATACAAAATATATAAAAAGTACATAAAGATTTATGGACTATCAAAGTTTTTACTATATGAAAAATCGTTACAATAATATAAATTTCAATCATCCAAATCCCAAAGTATTTCAATAAAATTAATATCATAAGTTTTATCATACCCACCAATTTTTACTCTTTGTACAATCCACAAAGAGAACAAGAAAAACAATTAAGATTCTAAGTTTACAACTTTTCCCTCAAAAATGCTCAAATCATGTATATAAAAGAGAATAAACTACGTCAATTTATAGTTAACGTATGACTTAAATTTCTCCCATGTTTCGATTACCAATAGGGGTGGGCATTTTAACTGGAATCGAACCTCCCGAACCGGAAGCGGAAGTTCCGGTCCGATTCCAAAAAATTAAAATGAGGAACTAGAACCGAGAATCGATCGGGTTCGGGTTCGGGTTCGGGTTCGGGTCGGGTCTTGGTTCTTGAACTAGAACTGTGGGTACCCGATTGGAACCGAATATGTCATTTTTATAATTTTTTTATTATTACAATTTTTCACCACAACCCAATGACCCACAATCCTACACAACAATACCAAAGACAAGAGTCCAACTGTCCAAGATCCAAACAAAAAATACAAAACCCATCACTCTTAAACTCAAACTCAATTGACTCAATTCTAATTATCCAAATCTCAAATTCTGAATTGTTATTTGCTTAGATTCTCAATACAAACATTGTCGTCTCTCTTGCACTTTTATCTCTCTCTCTCGCACTCAGCACACAGTAAGACAGCGAAGGCGTAACTCCTCTTTAACCGAAACGAATCCTCAATTTTGAGATTCTTTTTTCTAACTTTAATTTATGAGTTTGCAATTTTGATGCCTATTCTTCCAGTTAATGTTTATATCTTTCATAAATTGTTTTACTATCTAACATACTTTAATGTTAATGAGTTTGCAATTTTTAAATTTTTCAAAACATGTTGTCAACTAAAGATTTTTTTTTAAAAAAAATATTACAGGTAGAACCGAACCCGAACCCGAACCCGAACCCGAACCCGAACCCGAACCCAAACCCGAACCCGAACAGACGGTTTCGGTTCGAGTTTGGTTTCAATAATTACTTGGAACCGAATGATTCTATTTTATAAAATACCCGAACTGTAACGGGTGGTTCCGGGTATTGAAATACCTTGACCGACCCACCCGACGCTTAAGCCTAACTACCAATGTGTTCAAGATTTAAAAACTTGTTCAATTTTAGTCAACCTAGATGTCTTCCAAGTTTCGACTACCAAAGTGTCCAATATTTGATTTTGGCAACTTTTGAGAAAATATCCCAACAATTTCCACCTTGACAAAAAAGAGTCAAAACTCAATCATTTCTTCTGCAATATTTCATCTCGATACTTAAAAAAAAACCCGGTAAACTTTAACAATTCCAATTCTAAAATCAGAGAAATAACATATTCCATTATATACGTATAGTCACTTAGAATTACTGAATTTTAAGAATTTCATCGGTTCATATCGAATAAATTTGCTAAAATATTATGATGCAACTTACTTGTTTGACTTAGTTGGAAGTTGATTAGCCATCGACATCAATTCTACCATATACCTTGCATTAATGTCAAGCCAATGCACGTGTGCAAATATGTAGACCCGCTATTAGTAACACATCTTCTATCATGGCAACTAGCGCATGCCACGACGATGTAAATATTTGTTCAAGCGACATCATCGTCTCCCATAAAGAGAGAAATATTGTTCGTTTTTTATATCGAGCAGTTAGCCAAGCCTGGTCCACATTTTGGACAATTTTTCCTCATGTGACAAACATATAAATTTCAATCATTCAAATCTCCGAGTATCTTAAGAAAATTAATATCACCTATCAATTTCTACTATTTATACAACCCACAAAGAGAACAAGAAAAAGAACTAAGAAGCTAGGCTTACAACTTTTCTCTCAAAAACTCTTAAGTCACGTATATAAAAGAGAATAAACTACGTCAATTTATAGTTAACGTATGACCTAAATTTCTTCCATATTTCAACTACCAATGTGTTCAAGATTTGAAAACTTGTTCAATTTTAGTCGACATAGATGTCTTCTAAGTTTCGACAAACAAGGTGTCCAATATTTGATTTCGGCAATTTTTGAGAAACTATCCTAACAATCTCCACCTTGATAAAAAACGAGTCAAAACTCAATTATCTCTTCTACAACTCTTCATCTCGATACTTAAAAAAACTGGTAAACTTTGACAATCTCAATTCTAAAATCAAAGAATTAACATACTCCACTATATAAGTATAATCATTTAGAATTACCGAATTCTAAGAATTTCATCGGCTCATGTCGAATAAATTTGTTAAAATATTATGGTGCAACTTCCTTGCTTGACTTACTTGGAAGTTCATTAGCCATTGACATTAATTCCACCACACACCTTACATTAATGTCAAGTCAATGCCCATGTGCAAACATGTGTACCCACTAGTAGTAACACATCATCTATCATGGCAACAAGCGCATACCACGACAATGTAAATATTTGCTCAAGCGACATCATTGTCTCCCATAAAGAGATACATATTGTCTGTTTCTGATATCGAGCAGTTAGCCGAGCTTGGTCCACCTTTTGGACAATTGTTCCTCACGTGACCAAGTTTTCCACAATTCCAACAATATACTTTTCTTTTCATGGAGTTATTCTTCTTCCATTTTTCAGCAACGAGTAATAAGTTTTCAGATGAAATATTATTTTCACCACTCAACCTTCTTTCTTCATGAGTAATAAGTTTTCAGATGAAATATTATTTTCATCACTCAACCTTCTTTCTTCAGAAATTAATTTACTTGTAACTTCTTCAAAACTCACAGTTTCTTTCTCATAAATCAAAATTGGTTTGATGTGTTCATAGTAGGATGAAAGAGACCATGTAAATCTTAATCCTTTATTCTCGTCATCAAGTTTAACTCCAATAGTCTCCAGTTCAGAAATGATCCCATTGAGAATACTCAGGTGGTCTGAAATTTTTGTACCTGCATTCATTCTCAAAGAATGAAATTGTACTTTCAATTACAACCGATTTGAAAGACTCTTTGTTTGATACAACTGTTCAAGTTTTTCCTAAAGTTCTTTTGCAGCAGATATTCCATGAATATTTGCAAGAACATTTTTGGTTAAACATAGACATATTGTACTTGCAGCTTTCAAATCAAATCTTCCCAAACTTCATCGCTCGTACTGGATTTTTTAGTATCTTTGTCAAAAATAGGGGTTGGTTTTCCTTTCAAAGCCTTATGCAATCCACACTGAATCAAAACATCATTAACTTGTACTTGCCACAAACCAAAATTGCTTCTTCCGTCAAATTTCTCCACGTTATATTTGATAGACATATCTTCTTTGTGTGCCAACACTCTGAACGACTTGATGCTTTGATACCACTGTTGGGAATTGATACCAATCATTTATTGTCTACAAGATCCTTGTTCAGAGAAAGATAACGAAACAGAAAAAATAAGAAAGATAGAGAAAGATTTTTGGACTGTCAAAACTTTCACTATATGAAAAATCGTTACAATTATATAGATTTCAATCACCCAAATCCCAAGTATGTCAAGAAAAATAATATACTAAGCTTTACCGCACCTAGTAATTTCTACTCTTTGTACAACCCACAAAGAGAACAAGAAAAACAACTAAGGTGCGGCTTATAATTTTTCTCTCAAAAACCCTCAGGTCACGTATACAAAAAAAAATAAACTACGTCAATTTATAGTTAACGTATTACCTAAATTTCTTCCAAATTTTGACTATCAAAGTGTCCAAGATTTGAAAACATGTTCAATTTTAGTTGACCTAGATGTCTTCCAAAATTTCGACTACCAAAGTGTCCAAAATTTGAAAACTTGTTAGTCGACCTAGATGTCTTCCAAGTTTCGACTACCAAGATGTTCAAGATTTGATTTTGGCAAGTTTTAAGAAAATATCCTAACATTTAGGTGAGTTAAAAAGTTTGAAGTTTCTATAATTTTGTCCCTTGGCGAAAATAACTTTTCAAGTTTTGGTGACATTGCTTCACAGTCTTATTTTAAGAGGCAAGGGTTGCCTGAGGCTCAGGAATTGATGGTTTATTGAATCTTAGTGGAACCAAGTTTTCTGGGCCTATTCCAATTAACATTGGAAATTTGAAGCAAATAACCTACCTCTTGATTTGTTACAATTCAATAAAATAATGATCAATTATTTCAAGCATTACGAGAAGAAATAAAAATCAATACATAATCAATATATATTCAAAACTTGAGAATTAAAATTGAATAAAATAGGTTACATCGTTCATCCCAGCTATGGTTTAGTTACATATCATAAAAGAATAAAAACAAAAGAAAATAATAGAATACATAACCGAATTTTGAAGCAAAAACAAAAAATAGATGAAAATCTTGCACCAAGAATTATCTCTTCCTTGCAAAGTTTGAAACCCCTTTATTCATATAATTTTTACATCTTTAATCCCTCTTAATTCTTGTATATGGTTCCACCATTTTGTTTAAATCATAATCTAGTTTGTCCCAAAAAAAATTCTAATTTAATGTAGAAGTCGTGTCCCAAAAGAATTAACAAACCAAAATTTGACTAAATTAAGAAAACTAAAATTCTGGTCACGAAATGTCCTTGCGACCGTTGCAATAGCAATATTATGTCTGATTCAACGCTGTTTTTCTCTCCTTGAACCTTGTGAATGGATCGCAAGGGCAAAACTATCTCCAATTTTTGCAGTTAAGTTCCTGATTATTTGCACAATAAGTCCATCACCTTTCTAATATCTCCACTTTAATCCCTAGATTTTCTCTTTCATTTCAATTTCATCCTCTTTTTATTTACATTTCAAGTCCTTAAACTTTTGAATATTTGCAAGTTGGACTCCATTTTCAAATTTTCGTACACTTCAGTCATTCTTCGCTTATTTTACTTTGTTTTTTTTTCAATTCCATGCTAACTTGGGTTTTGACCAAAAGCAATCAAATTAACACAATTAAATAAAAAATTATTTAAAAATACTTACAATCGTCCACTTTTGATGGTTCAAATAAGTGTAAATCCACACTTATCAGCTAATATAAAAAAAGAAAAAGAAAAAAAAATGGTAATCCAACAACTAACTTCTTGTATTTGTGGTTGATATTAAACAATTAAAAAACGCCTTTAGTTAATAATTAATAAAGAAAATATGAAGACAAAGTCTAAACATTATAGGTGGGAGTTGTTGGGTTTCATGATCGATTAATAATGTACGAAAGAATCTTATTATTTTTCTTCAATTTACATTTGACATGTCGTTGTTCGTCCATTATTGCATCCATCACTTCCAATATATTAGTAACTAGTTTATTCAAGAGAATTCAACATTTTCTTTCCTTCTTATGATTAATTGTCACACTTTTCCGTAAGTCGCGGTGTGATGGACGGTTTGAATTTTATCAGTATATTCTAGCATAAAACTACTTTAACTTGTCTATAATTTTTTTCGAATTTTTGTTTATTTTTTGTATAAAATACAAATTTTAAATGTTATGGCTTAATTTTATTTGCGGTCATTAAATTTTAATTTGTCTCAATTATTTGTATATAGTAAAAATTTTAAATGGTACGGGTAAATTTTATCTACGGTGACTAAATTTTATTTGTCTCAATTAGACCAATTAACTTCAATTTTCACTACTCTATCACTTACTATCTTTCAAAATAATAAAAATTGCTTAATTAATAACTATGAAAAGTTGCATACCAATTTTGTCAATACGCCAAGTAATAAAAAATGTTAAAATTAAAAAAAAAAAAAAAAAAAATTCTTTTTAACCTTTTAATCTAAGACATTGTCAAAATCTTTATTTTTTCATTTTTTCTTTTTAAGGCGTCACTTAATTATTATATAAAATATTAGTTATGGTGTGTATGTCAACTAAGTAATTTTCATTAGTTTGGAGGGTGATAGGTAATAGAATGTGATAAACTAATGGATTTAAAACTAAAGTAAAGTTTAGTGAACCAATTGAAACAAATTAAAATTTAGTGAGAAAATTTTGTTGAAAATTCAATGACCGGAGATGAAATTTATCTTTTTATTTATTGTTTTGTATAGTAATACATGCTAGTATCTCTAACATTGCTAGCATCTTTTTCCAAATAAAGAACATTTTGAAAATATTTAAAAATAAAGAATGAATTTTTTTATACAAGTTAAGTAACACTATTTACATTTAATCTTTATTTTAATTTTTTCAATAAGCAATTATGACTCAACATTTATTCCTCTCTTTTTAACATAGCTTCCCTCTTTTTTTATTTTATCATATTTTTTTTTCTATTTTGAAATATAAGTGCATGAAAAGTTATAAAATAATAAATGAAATCACTAAAAGTATTATGTAGAGAGCTGGTTCGATTCTCTATATTTAGAAAAAATTAAGTCAATAAAGAATTTCTTAGAAATATTCTAAGTGATCAACTAAATTTAATTGGTTTATGTTGATGCTGGAGATATTATTTCAAGAATCTTAATGAATTGAAATAAATTATTTTAAACTTCCGATGCTTCTATTTTTGTCAAAAGATCATGAATCTATAATCGACTACTTCCATAGAAAACTTGCACTTGTTGACTATGAAGCTAATTAATTGTCATTCTGTACATAGGATTCCCTTCTTCGATCTCTCATTCATACGCATTTCAAGACCGACAAATCAAAATTTAACGTTGTGTGTTGCTAATAAAGAGTGTAACGACTAAACATTGTGTAGTCCTAGTAACTTAAAGCATGTTTAGTAGATTTTAAAATAATTTTTTTTTCTTAAATTTATTTTCAACTACATATTTCACCAATTTTTTTTTAAAAAACTATTTTTAAACTCTACTAAAAATACACTAAACTAATTGAACTGGGCAACTTCAACTCCTTGAAAGGGGCTTAATTGACTAAATCATGGCTATATTAATTTCTAGAGTTTATTCTCGTTTGCATTGATTTAAAAAGGGTTTATATTGAAATTACAAATTCTTACAAATGCATCACATTTTAATTGCACTTAACATTCTTAATTTTTATTTATTGTATTATTTATGTTCTCAAACTTTTTTTCCGTCGAATTCTTTTCTTTAACCTCTATTAATTAACACATCACATCATTGACGATAATTTCTGTCAAAATATTATGTTTATGTACTTTAAAATGAGGAAAAAATATTTTGTCGCAATTTTGTGTTATTGATTTTTTTATTTAAAAAAAATATGATAGACAAATAAGTAGTTTTATCGTTATTCTAGCGGATTTTTTGGACGGAAGCCGTTACCAGACATAAAACGTGCTAATTAATGAAAAGTTGAGGATACGAATTCGATAGAAAAAAGTTGGGGACATGATTCGTTAAATACAATTAAAATGTGGTATGAATATAATTATCATTTAAAAACAAGGAAAATTTAGAAAAGTAGTCAAATAGAAAGGGTGATTTTGGAGAATAGAAACTTTTGATAACATTTACAAAAAGGACTTTTGTTCATTGTTGCAATTATGTTCTTAATTTTTTGTCATCGAATTGTTATCTTCAACTTTTATTAATTAGGACATTTCATCATTAATGATGATTTCTGTTGAGATATTTTGTTTACATGCTTTGAAATGAGGAAAAATATTTTATCGTACTTTTGTATCTATCGTTTTTTTTTTAAAATATGACAGACAAATAAGTCTTTTTATAAATTCCCAACAAATGTTTTAAACGAAAACCGTTATCAAACACAAGACGTGCTAATTAATGAAAAATTGAGGATAAAAATGTAATTAAAAAAATTAGGGACATGAGTGCTATAATGTTCATAGATTAAGGATGTTAAATGTAATTAAAATGTGGTGCAAAAATGAAAAGTGTTGTGTGAATATAATTACTCTTACTAAAATGACAACTTTTAGATGCAAAAAGTCATATATACCATTTTGCAAAAGTAGCAATTTTTTTCTGACTTTCAAGAAAGGCTAACTATGGTTATAACAATTAAGCAATGGACAATCTCAATTATCTGTAAATACGGATGTAAACATATATTCAAGGAAAATTTACACATATGACTAATATATATAATTAAACTACAATTTTTATGGATGAAAAAAAAGGACATAAAAATACTGTTTTCAATTTAAAAATGATTAATATTACTAGATAATAAATACAAACTGTAATTGTTCAATTTCAGTATCCTCATTTGGTTGTTTCATCAGTTACAAAAATGGATATCACCAAATCTCAAAATTATCTCAAAAAATAAATTTGAATCCCAACAGTATCATTCATCGTCAACAAAAAGAAGTATCACAGTTCAAATCTGAAATTCATCACAAAAACTTAATTTTAAGGACTGTGGTATTGTAATAATAATAAATATGATCATATGGTTAATCGCAAAGGATATGTGAAAGACATCATCAATGCGAGTAGAAGAAATAGAGAAGAAAAAATATATTGGAAAAAATCTTTGATTGATCGTCTAATTAATTGTGATAAGAATTGGTGCCTGAAAATTAGCTAATCAGTTATTAAATGTATTTGTAATTCAAATTAATTGAAAAAATTATTTATTTTTAGTTACAGTAAAACCAAGTGAAAAATAGTATTATTAAAATTTTTTTTATCTAGTATATGTCTAAAATTTTAAAAAAGAAGAAGGTATGATTCCTAATTATCTTTATATTCAATGTCGTTATATAATATCAACAAATTTCTACACTAGAAATCTTGATAATCGAAGTTATTATTTGAATGTAAGGAAATGTTAATACTTTTTTATTAAGAATTTGAAGCTTGTTATAGTACTAATCTGGGACGTTGAAGATCCGTAAGTTTGAAAAATGGCAGTTCAACTGTCGAACATTCGTTTTGACAGTTGACAGTTGAACTGTCTTTTTGAGATAGTTGTCTGTAAAAAAAAATGACAGTACTACTACCATTTCGATGATCGTTTTCAACGACATTTCTTCAATTTTCAACCACACATCAACTCAACTTCTTTCAACAAATTTTTTGCAATTATATTTAAGAAAATTTCAACAAGAGTTATATTTAAAAACAAGCTCAAACTAATATACCCTAAACATATAGAATTTTTGTTCTTTTATACTCTAAATTAATCTATCAAAAAATCAACTTACATGGTTTGGGTGGTGGCTAGCGTTGGCATGAGGTGGTGGGTAGTGGCGGGGAGGCGTGAGTTGAAATTTTTTTGGTGAAATCTTATTATAGATCTATTTTTTGTGTAATTAGCTTTTGCCTGAAATTTAATGAGATATTTTGGGATTTTAAGTAGTTGATTGAAAGTATTTTGATCCAAAATGACTATTTTTTAAATTGTTTTAAAAACTTACCATATTTCAAACAGACTACCTAACATTTCCTATAATTTCCACTAACCATAGTGAGTTTGAATACAATACTTGATAAATGTTTCTTATTTTTCTCACCTTGAAGCTCGAATATTATATAAACCAACTCGATCCATTTCTTAATTAAGGGTCGAAAAGGAGCGGTTGAAGCAAATAGAATTACTCATAAAAATATACCAAGAACAAACCTAAAAATTCTACTACTCTCTTCTAATACATCTAAATTTTAACTCTCAGCTTCCTAATATCCCTTCCTTGCATATGCTATATACTATATCAGAAGCATTCCGAGAGTTCTGATGTCGGTAGAATTTTCAAAGTCGATACAGCTCTACAAATCACTACAAGAAATTTCACTTTAATGTACGTAGAATTTTCAAAGTGAATTTTCCGGGTTGTTAGGCAACAGCTAGTTGAATCTCTCCTTCTCCAACGGGCAAGAATCCTACGCGCTTCTGCAAGTAGATGAGCAAAAACATAGAAATAAGTAAAGCTGGAATTTCCTTATATCAATTGTTGTAAAATATCAAAATTAATTGCATTTATTTGCTTTTTGAATTTCTAGATCTTGTTCATGAATTAGATTTGTTCTCTTATTATTTCTTTATTTTATAAATTCAACAAGAAAGATGCAGATATCAGTGCTGAATCTAGCTACTTGTGATATTGTATGGAGAGAATCTTAAATCCACTAGGGAGACAGTTTGATCAGTTGAAAGAAAAATTAGTGGTAAAAAAAAGTGCCTAACTTTCTTTTGACTTGTATCATAATGAAAAGAAAGAAATAAAAGACGGCCGGTCGCAGGAATTCCTTGTTTTTCTTTCCACCAATTACACAAAAGCTTATTGAAAAAAAGACACACATTTAGTATGCAGTACTAGACAGTATAATATATACTAGTATATTACTTATTGGTGGAATTCGACTATAGAAAAAATAATTGGAGATTGATAGGAGGAATAAGGTTGAGATCGAGTAAGAAATATTTGGAGAATAATGGTGAAGAGGAAAAGAATTGAGAATATGAGAATTGAGAAAATTGAAAAAAAATAAAATAAAATTGGAGCAGACATATAGTGGGTTTTTGAGCCAGTAGAGGAAAAGCTCTCTACGGTCGTGATAATTTAAATTTCTTTTTCTTTTTATAGTATAATTCGATGTACATACGTAGACCTATATATGAGATATCTTACTAGTGAAAAAGTTTCTATATATTGTGTGTACATCATACAACTAATATGATTTATAACAAGGACAAGAGAGTCGGGATTTAATTTATTTCTTCTATTGTCTCTTACTAAAATTTTGACACTTTGTTATATCAATTTTTGTTAAGAAATAGCAAGACGATGCACAATACAATACAAGTACTGACATCATCTTTGAAACGATGGCTTATTAATAGCTAAGAGCTGAAAAAATATTTTACCGGAGGAGAGAAGATCTCGTGACAATAATAAGCAATTCTAATGGGCTTTGCGTTGTCTAAAGCAGATGCTACACCATGTGAGAAAAGGGTTTCTCCTAAAGTTTATTTTACAATTTACTGATGACAATTATGCTTGAAAATTCTAGTGCAGCACATTTAATTGTCTAAGGAAAAAAAAAAAATCAAAAATATGTTTATTATTATGACACGGAATCATATAATTTAGACCAAAAAAAGAAAGAAATAATTAAATGTTACAGCTCATTTGATGGTGAGTAACCTAATTAACAACTCAATTAGTTATATATTAAAAATTAAATATTTTTCAAGAGTTGTCCAAATCCAAATGATTCGATGTTGAGTAACCTTGAATTTTCTTGCTTATACTATAACTAGAAAAAAACCAAATCTAGCCAACAAATGGTCCAAAAAGTGACCTAGACAATCTTCAATGTGAACAAGTTGAATTTAATTAGTAAAATATGACTTGAGTGTGGGTATTGTCTGAATTTTAAAAGGAGATAAATCAGAAATGGTCAAAAGGCGTTTGATTCCCTTGGTTCATGAGTTGAGATTATTGTTTCCGAACTCAAATTTTGATACTTTAAAAAGTTCTTAATAAGACGATACACAGTATACTTTAAATAACATTACATTTGAAATGATATTTTTTCTATCGGTTATTCGAGTTGAAATAATGTAATGAAGTGTCAAAATTTTAGTGGAGCGATAACCAAATGAGACAATAAATTATAACTTTTTCAATTTAAGTAGTCGGTAGTTGTATATTTTATTAAACAAATACAAAAAAAAAAAAAAAATTGTCAAACCATGTGAACATGGCATGAAACAAGGATAATGTCCAAGTAAAAACATACCTCGCGAGATTTGTGACCAGTTTTAATGATTCCATCATCATTCTTCCATTGCACATGTTGCTTCAATACCTTGTTTGGTTCTGCCATGTAAAGATTGACTATCTTCTCGGCAATTTCAGTGCCGTCTTTGCTCTCCATCATCAACTTGTCGACTTGAGCCTTGGGAAGTCTCATTTTAAGTCTCATTGCACCATTTTCTGAACTTGTAACGGACTCCTCGAACGCAATGCTAGGTGGCTTCATGAAAGAAAGATCCGAAACGGATCTTTTTGCCAACATTAGGCTTTCGAGCCGGTCCTTGGCGCTCATATGAATGCCTGATCTAACTCTCCTTGCTCCCTTATCTTGGGGGAATTCTGGCAATTCTACTAGAAAATACAGCCTTTTCGACTTGAGCTCTTGCTGACTCTCCAACGGCATTGCTCGAATACCAAAATGCTTAACGGCTTCAGATTCTAACAGAACATAACCTGGATAGTCTTTCATTATATCACCTACATTCACTGGTGTCTTGAATTTGATCATTTCACCATTGATTTTCATGACCTTTGCTGTCTTTTTTCCTCCCAAACTGTTGCCCATTTTGTTACAATGAAAATGGAGCTGGGTTGAAGGCAAAGACAAATCTTTTTTTTATGGGTAGTAGTTGTTAACTGTTAGGGGTTATATGGGTTATAGGCGTTGTGGTCAATGAAAAGAACACAAATGTTGAATATTTGCAGCTTCTTTGAAAAACTATGAAACTTGTGACCATTTCAATATTATTCTAAAAATTTGTTCCTTTTTATAACAAGATTGATTGCATGCTAACGGAAGGTAGGACCTCCATAGGTTTAACCAAATTAGATACGTCCCGAAAATTCGAGATCGTGATACGTATAGAGTAGCAATTAATTTTCCTTCCTTAAATTTTTTTGCATAGAACCTTTTTTTATTAAGAGCTTTTTCGGTAGAGACTTTGCAATCAAAAAACCCATTTTTGAGTATGACAAAATTGATTTTTCAAAAAATTTTGATGTGAAATGACAAAATTGTCATTTTTACTTTGAAGTGGCATTTTGTTTATTAAGGGAAGTTTTGTCATTTGACATTAAAATCTTTTGAAAATTCAATTTTATCATACTCAAAAATAGATTTTTTCACTGCAAAATCTCTACTGAAGAAACTCTAGATTTAGAAGAAAGCTATATAAGTTGATATAGGAATTAAAATTTTTAAAAAAGCAGGCAGAGATTATTATTTTTTAATATAAAACTAGATTATGGTGTTATTTGGCAAATTAACATTAAGTATAGTTTAAACTTTAATTCAGAAATCCCGTGACATTTGGTAGAAATTAATGATTAATAATCCTTCTTATTTGGTGTTTTGCTTAATTATTCAACGAAAATGACTTGCGTTAATCACGGTATGGATCCAAGAAATGTGCAAGAAAATTCCAAATCCATGTGGGTTTATCATGATTGTTGAAGTTGTAAATAATCTAATTTAATTAGGAGGATGAACAGTTCTGCATTGAAAAGTATGCGTTGCTACCAAACTTTTATAATGTCTTTTTTTAGGGTAAATTTCATCTGCGATTCCTTAATTTTACATTTTAATGAATTTTAAAGGTTCATATAAATTGAGATAGGATCAACTCATATTTTAGTAGAATACAATAAAATTTAGGTCTCTTCAATTTTTATTTTAATAGGCTCTTTAAAAATTTAGATGTTCTGAATTTTAAGAGATTTCAATATAATTGAAACCATAATTATAACTACTTAATTTTTTAAAAATTCTAACTCGGACTTCAAATTTTCAATCTCTCTCTCTCTCTCTCTCTCTCTCTCTCTCTCAAACCTCTCACATTTTACATAAGATTTTGCTGGAATCTCTTTTTGTACCAATTTGTAATTCTTCACATCTTTATTCTATTTTTCTCCAAACGCTGCCTATATTTTCAACTTTACGAATTTTTTTTTTAAATGACACAGTCATGTGTCTATTTTAATATACGATAATATTATGAGTTTTATTTTTTAATCACAACATTAGAATTTTTCTTTTTTGAGTAGTTAGAAGTTATGCCATTTGCTAGTTCTATTTTTCCTTAAAAATTCATATTCAATTTATGCACAATTAGTGATTAAAGTAAAAAAAAAAAAAAAAACAAAAACAAATACGTTGTACGAACTCCATTAACTTTTATAATTTACAATCCTATTAAAAAGTAATAAACGTCCCATTACTCATTTGTTGTTATTTTTTTCTCTTTTAGCTAATCTAATTTTTTAACAAAGAAAATTATGTTTTTTTGTGGAGAGTTCACTTGTCAACATTAATTTTAGAGCAAGTTGCTCGTCTATACATAATTTGGTTTGAAAAGATAAAAATACACTTAAAATAGTATGGTAGAATTTTAAAATTTTCTCCAAAGTTTCGGTTGACAAGTTCTTTTTAGCTATTGATTAGGTAAAAATACAACTTTTAATAAAAAGACCATAAATCCATTAAATTCAATGAAATATACAAAAATTTATAAATCTATAGTTAGAAATTTATTAAAAGCTGAGTTAATGACACCTTTGTTAATTTATCTTGATTTGGTCACTTATTTCAATTTAGTTTCAAATTTCACGACTATGTAACATACCATCACATATCGTCATCCAAATTAATAGGATTTAGTTAATTGATAGTCATACTATAAATGATCTTCCATGCAATTATTATGTGGCACCCTAGAAATAGAAATGGTAAAATAAGAATTATAACAATGTCTTTATATTAAAATATTAAAACTCCTATTTTGTTAAAAACATTTTTATGACATTGTTAGTAGTAAGTTGGCATATCATATAATGATTACGTAAAAAATCTGACAGTCAATTAATTAATTATTCAATGCAAGACGACATGTAACAAAGTTGTAAAATTTTATGCTAAATTGAATTGTATTGACGTAAATTAAATTGAGATAATTAAAATATAGTAATAATAATCACAAATGATATTTACCCCCGTCTCCCCATTTTTTTATGTACGCTTAAAGTAACATTTTGTTTCCTTTTGTTTTCATAAAGTAACTTTATTTATGACCATTATAACTCTTCTTGATTGCATATGCAAAAGTAAAAAGTGGTGGAAGATTTGTGCTTATCTTATAAATGTTTGACCATGACTTACAGGTCCATTTTGATGTACGGCTCACCAATTATTAACAAATTTTATGAAAAGTTTAGAAAATAATAGTTCAAATTACTAAAACTTAAGAATAAATAACGTAAGATGCTCGTCTTTTTAAATATTTAATATTCTATATCTCGACGTACACTATGCCAGTGAGTGTAAGTACAAAATTTTTATTCTTATTTATTACAAAAATAAATGTGAATGCATCATCATGCTCTATCATCTCCCTTTAAAATTGAAAGCAACACAAATGCATGAATTTTAGCCATATTGATTATTTTAATTTTTCAATTTCTTGAGAAAAGCAAAGGAACTTGCAACAATATTTCGTCTAGATCATTCTACTTTTTTTCTTGTTCAAATTAATCCCTAATATTATAATTTGTTTTACATTAGTCACTCCATCAAATCTCATTAATTAATAATAATAATGGTACTTTTTTCTTGTTCGAATTAATTCCTAATATTATAATTTGTTTCAACACTAATCGCTCCATCAAATCTCATTAGCAATAATTATGGAAAAGTTCAAGGTGACTACTAATCCTAATCACTAACGAGCTGGATTTAAACCAAAAATGATTTATGACACAATTTAAATTTCTATAAGTTTAGAGAAAGCTCGACCAACAACAAGTTTTGACTGGGTTTTAAAATAAAAATCTTTATTCAAAACACTTCATATAATTGCGGACTTGATTCATTAATGTTGTTCCACCAAATACCAATGTAATCAATGTTAAATGGATAGCAAAATGTCCCGTCCCACTCCCAGCTGTGGTGGCAAAAGTCTTTGCTTTTCCCTGCCTCTTATTTTGTACTTATTTTTATGTTATAAAATTTAAAACATATCTAAAAAAATATTGAAAAACAAAAATAATAAATGAGAAAACCGGACAGGAAATGAAGCGTAGCCACCCGACCCCATCCCTATCGCTTGATATGAATAGCATAACGAACAAGTCTGATATTACCTATGCATATAGATTGACATAAAGTAATACTCTAAAGATCGGAAGTGTCTCTAATGCTCTAATAACCTGAAAAAGAGACAGGAACTCTTACCCGTTGGTGCTCCGTTGCAATAATTAGCTCATTTCTAGAGAGAAGTATCGCAAATATATTAGCTAGAAAATGAAAAATAATAACTTAATCCAAATACTTTGAATTTGTGGTGTACTCGAAGGTTAGATCTAGGGTTAGCCTACATTGGTTCTATAGCATCAATATCTCGAGACACTTGTTCGATCCTCAGACGTTGGATTTAGGGGCTAGCATATAGTGATATAAAATTTTTATAGATCTACAACACACAAAAAAAAAAAAAAAAATAGAGATCGTATTTAAGCTTGAGTGGCCGGATGGAAATCTGGCCTCAAGGCCTTTTGTTGCCGTGTAGAACCTTGCCCGGCCATCGGAGCATTGGAGGCCAAGTAGGGCACTACCCAACTTTAGGAGGGGGACCTTTTGTGTCCGGGTGGGATTTTACCCGGCCACAAAGGCCTTAGGAGACTTGGTAGAGTTACCTGGCCTCGGAATCGTGGCCTGGTAGGGGCCCTTGGAGGCCGGGTAAAGTGCTACCCCAGCCTTGGGACAGTGGCCAGGTAGGATCCCTACCCGGCCTCGATGGCCTTTGAAGGCCAAGTAGGGTTCTACGCGGCCCGATAAATCTTAGGATTTGAGCGACGGTCGGTTGTTACCCGATCGTCGATGGCGTTCGTGGATGTTCCTTTTAGTGTGAATTTTGTAATTTTTTGTTTCGGCAACATTAAGGTGAAACAAACTTTTTTGAACACTCCGAAGAAAGTAAATAAAATACAATGATGCCTATGAGAATGTCCTTCATTCTCATTCTTGAATCGTGTTTATCTTTTCACACCCTAAAAAATATTGTGGAACATTAACTGTCAGATAACAATAAAAGAAATAAACAATGAGTTCTCAGGGAGTCAGGGTTACTAAACTTGGTAGGGCTATTGTACCTTCCGCAGCTGTTCCAACAACGAAGTAGCCTTCCTCTTCGCCCTCTCCGTCCCACTTTTGGCAAGCTCTGAAAGAGGCATTAATGCACCAAGCCTACTCAAACAATCAAGATTTTCAGTATCTCTTTTGCACAAAGAAAGTAAAATGGCAGTCGCATTCTCCTTGTTACGAGGCAGACCTGTTGTCAAAAGATCTATCAATACCGTTATTGTGCTAGCTTTCACGAGGGCAGATTTCGCCTCCTGATGGCTTGCAAGAACTGAGAGAATGGTCAGTGCTTCATCGACCATGCAAGTGCTTGAATCTGTCAGCATTTTTAGAAGGGCAGTGATAATGCCAGCCCTTACAGCCCTTCCCTTGTTTCCCTGATAAATACACAAATTGAACAATGCTGTTGCAGCATCTTTCTTCCCTCTTGAGCTTCCGTTCTGAAGTAACTCTACGAGAGCTGGTATTGCACCTGATGCACCTATTATTATTTTATTTTCATCTGCAAGGGACAAGCTAAAGAGAGTTGCTGCCGCATTTTCTCTTGCTTCCATGCTTCCACTTCTGAGAACCTGAACAACGGATGGGATGGTGTTGGCAAGCATTATGAGCTCCTTGTTATTATCATAAATGGAAAGGTTAAGAATGCAGGTGACAGCATTGTCTTGGATTTGACAATCCTCAGATGTCAAAAGTTTAACCAGAACAGGAATAGCTCCAGCTTCTGCAAGCAAAATTCTATTATCCGTACTTCTTTTGGATAGTGACCGGATCCCAGAAACTGCAGATCTCTGTTCCTCAATGGACCTACTTGAGAGTTTATAAACAAGTGCTTCAATGGCTGATATGTTCTCGCTAACATCATGAAATGATCCATCACTTTTTCTAATCCTTCCACTCACTAATGCCGTTGGTTGTTCCAAGTTGTGTTTCATACACCACTGAGCTATAAGACTTCTTAAAACATAATTGGGAGTAAGGATGAGATTTTGTAGCTTTTGTTGAGTTTTTGGACATGTTGTGTTGCCACAATCTATCCATCTCTGTATGTAAGATCTTTCGTAGGTCTGCAAGAGTAAAGATAAATTACAAGCGTCGTGCTGTGAAAAGGATAATGTTGTGACTTTATCCATCAAACGATTCTGTTTCTTTTTTCCCTGCATATGAAGAACAAAAAGACCAAGGAAAATGGGAGTGTGAACCATACCTGCCCCGTGGCCACGATAACTGGATCCCTCATTATTTCAAGAGATATAGGGCAAAGAAAATCGACAGGAAAAACTGAAGAATCTGGCTTCTTTCTCTCCTCCGGACTCTTCCTAGTAGAATTGTCCATTTTCTCGCTATAAAAATCTTTTGGAACAGAAACCTCGGTTGATATGGAGGACTTTCTTAGGCTTTCTGATTCCGGACATTCTGACCCATTAACTTGTACAATATCTCCCAGTTTTGTCCTAACTTCATGATCAATGTTGCCAATATTTTCTAGATGTTGGCTTCTGACTGCCCTGTTGCCCTTCTGAAGTAGATCAAGCTCTTTGTCCAAAGGCTGGGACAATGCCCTACATAGTAGGTTTGAACCCAAAGGGCCGCCATATCTTTCTGTGGCTCGCCTCAGCTGGGCTCTGACTAATTCAACCTGGCAAAAAATCGTAACATTTATCCGTGAATATGATCCAGGCAACAAGATAAGGATGTTCGAAAATCCAACCTGCTCTTGTACTTCCTCTGATATGTCAAAATGAACATAAGGTAGGTTAGCCAGCACCTTCTCCAATTTCCACGTCACACATTGAAATTGGAAGGAAATCTTCTTTGCTGCCCCATCCTTGAATCCAGGAACAGGCAACTTTGAGAGATACAGACTAGACTACATTCTTAAGATCAGTGTAGCCATAAAAGAACTGACAGAATAAATTATCATTACAATGATTGACAGAAATTCCCAAAATCAGTATTTCAAACAACAATTTTAGAAGTTTAAATACTATGCTTTAAATGTAAGGTTTACAGAAAAAGTTTAATGAACACCCCGACAACAAATATGTTCATGAAACACAAATCCTGGTCTTCATGGTAAAATGAACATCCCGACAACAAATATGTTCATGAAACACAAATCCTGGTCTTCATGACTTATGTAACATTAGTTATTTGTAATACTCCAACAAGTGCCTTATTTTATCCATCAAAAGATAGTCACAAGATCATGTTCTTTCTGCTTCCAGCAATAGAGAAGGAAAGAAAACAGAAAATCAATTGCCCAAAAAACACATTATTAGCTGCCACATAGAGGGCAATGTTTAGTGTGCACAGCCATTGATTGAATTGTAATAATCATGAATGCAAGAAAACACAAGCTATTAATCTTTCCATCCAAGAGATATGTAAGTGGGATTTGAGAATTGCAGACAACCAGACATTGGAAAGGCTGTCAACTAACATATGCATTTGCCTATTATAGCTCAGGGCAGCCGCCTTAGCACACCAAATGTCCATAAGATTACCAATGGAAAACCACACATGGAACTCTCAGATGAATCACAGTGATGGTAACTAACCGACAATCATCATTTGATAAATGTTGGTTTGATGTTGTCTACTTCGCTCGACTCACCCAAACTATTTCGTGTGAAAACCAGCTTCATACAGGTTAATTCCATCATGTACACAGTACACTTCAACAAGAATCTTAAAACCAAAATAGGAAGATCTCACATTTAAAAAAAAAAAAAAACATTTAATTTACCTAATTGAGTATGTATTCTTTCTTTCCGAAGATTCAACAAAATGGCTAAATGCATAATCATCCCTCATCAGTCAGCTCATGCACATTCACTCAACGCTAAATCACATAACTTGTCCCGCAAAACTTAGATGTGATTAGACTGTCTATCCAATTTCATATCTTGCTCATAAGGTCAAACCAGCATCTCTAAAATCAACACCCATCCCAAGCTTAACAATTGTCCAAGAAGGAATCGAATTAATGAAAATAACAAGATCCCATTTCAGTTCAACAATTTATTCACCAAATGCAAAATATCCACTTGAAAATTCAATTCAATCAGACAAGTAAATTCAAATTTGTGAAACATAAATAGAAAGAGCAACTATTATGCATATAAATAGATACAACATTTATACATATAACTAACATATGCATTGACTATTATAGCACAAGGCTGAAACTGCGCCAAGCACACCAAAACCTAGTAAGATCATCAACTGAAAATCACACATTGAACTTTCGGATGAATCATCACAGTTTATGGTAAGTAACTGAATCGCACATATAACATATGCATTGCCTATTATAGCACAATGCAGCTATTGCCCAAAGAACACCAAATGTTCGTAAGATCATCAACTGAAAACCATAAATTGAACTTTCAGATGAATCACCACAGTTGATGGTAAGTAACCGACAATCATCATTTGATAAATGCTGGTTTGACGTTGTGTACTAAGCTTGACTCACCCAACAATTAACAACTATTCGGTGTGAAAACCAGTTTCTTATAGGTTAATTTCATCATGTACACTGTACACTTCAACACTAATCTTAGAAAAACTAAATAGGAAGATCTTACATCAATTCTGAAAAAATAAAAAAACCAGATAATTTACCTAATTGATTATTTCTTCCCTTTCCCAAGATTCAAAAAAATGGTTAAATGCATAATCATCCCTCATCAGTTCATGCATATTCATTCAACTCTAAAAATCACATAACTTGTCCACAAAATTGAGATCAGATCAGGCTATCTATACCATATCATATCATATCATATTGCTAAAAATTCAAGAATCTCGATCATTAAGTCAAATTGAGATCTGTAAATATAAACACCTTCCTAATATTAAAAATTGTCCAAGAACCAATCGTACTAAAAAAAAAAAAAAACAAGATCCCATTTCAGTTCAACAATTTAATCACAAAACACACCCAGTTACAAATTCAATTCATATGGACAAGAAAACACAAATTCATGAAACACAAATAGAAAAAGAAACAGTAATCCATATAAACTTTTACACTTACAGAGGAAATCTTGGAATTATTGAAGTTGTTAGCTGCAAAAAGGCTCAGGAGCCTTTTTGCAGCCTGGAGTGCCAGCGTGAGATCAGAAATGCAAGAACTGAAAGAAGAATAAGAGCCCATTTCGACATTGTTATTACTATTCTTGGAGTCCCTAATTTCTTCAAGTAAATTGGCGAAGAGGGAGATTCTGCGAGCCAGGTCCATACAGTCTTTCTTGAAGGAACCAGAAAATCCAGCACCGGATATCCGTACGATGTCGTCTACTAGCCGGATGGGTGAGGAGATGGTGCCGCCGGAGACTCCCGTGAAGTCCTCGCCGGCCATATTGGGGTGGAGTAGGAAGCTTGTCTGTGTATGTTTTAGATAACTTTAATATTGTGAACAATGTACAACTTTATAAGAATAAAGTACAAATGTCAAAAAGATTTTCAATCAACTTCATTATTATTCATTATTAGAGGGACATATAATTTTTTGGGAATGACGTCAATAAATTTCTTATGTATATTTGTATATGCTAGTTATATGCACTTATAAATTGATCGAATATTATTTTTTATCCACACATTTCGTATGACTTATAATTTTTATCTATTTTTCAAGCACATATTTCATAAAATCTACTGCTTATAATCTATAAAAATAATTTTTAATGCTTTTAAGTCGGAATTGATATCTTGTGTCTCGAGTTGTCAAAAAATTAGATGGACATCAATGTGTTGTGTGGAGAAGGGTAATTTTACAATAATAATGGTATATTATGTTAATTGTAGGTCAGAATCATAATTAGAGGGTAGGAGAATTGAGAGAGAAGGAAATGTGGGACAGTAGAAGAAAACAACGAATACAGCTGGAAGAAGAATATTTTGAATGGGAATCAATTCATATTTAGGCAGACGGCATTGGTTGTAAACGAAGGATATTAATCAGTTTGGTTTTTTCTGTTATGGAATATGGATATTGTATAAGCTAAGCAAATGTGAAAACTTGACACAAGTAGATAGCACAATTATTGTCCATGTCTTGTTGCAAAATTTCTATTCAATTGCACTTCAACTTTTTGGTTTCAAACTAAGGGTGTCAAAACCGACATGTGGACCTGCTTTCATTAAAATAGGGCCACGGCCTGGCCAGTCTAGAGGATCGTGCAATGTTGGCCCTCGCCTCCAAGGCCCCAACACGCGGATGTGTTGGGTTTTAATTATCCGACCAAATTGTTTATTTTAATTAAATGGGTCTAGTCTATGAAAATTAAAATAGTTTTAAGTTTAAGTGAAATTCTAATTAAAATCTAAGGACCAAACTTGCAATTTTTGGTCAAAGAATTTGGAATAAGATTAGAATTGGTTTCATATTGGGCCACTGTAGCTTTTTGGGACTCAATACATATACAGGCTGGGCAGTAGTTGTTTGGTGAGTTTCCAGTAGAAATAATAGATACACGCATGCACAGAGAAATCACGCACAGAGAAATCAAAGGAAAGGAGAAGAAAAATAATTGTTTGGCAAGAAAAATTTAGGCACAAATTTTTGGACTTTCTTTTTCAACTCTTGTATTTCACCATTAATTATTTGGTGAGGTATTTTTCTTTTTATTGGTTTTATATTTTTTGGGCCCCATCTATTGTGTTAGATGATGGTTATTGTAGTTAGCCAATAAAGTGTTGATTTGGTGTGTTGGATTACCTCTTGATTTAGAGCATAAATTTAGAGAAGAAACATTGTAATATTCATTTGGTTGATAGTGGATAACTGTCGGTTTGCCCCGTGGATTTTTCCTTTAGCTTAAAGGGTTTTACAACGTTAAAGAATAATTCTGATGTTGTTTAGCTTTATTTATTATTCTGATATTTATATTGCTTGGGTTGAGTTGATAACATTCATTTTAATTGCACGGTAAAAAAGAAAAAATACATTGATACATTTGTACATCATCTAGTATTTTCCCTAACAGTGGTATCAGAGTCCGGGTTGGATTGTGTAGATTAAAATGGAGGAATCGGTTGGTAGTGCTATGATTAGAATACTCAATTATAATTGGGTAACTTGGAAGCCTAGAATCTATGATATCCTTTATTGTAAGGATTTACATGAACCTATTGAGGGTAATAAAGCTAAACCAGTTAACATGGCAGACAAGCAATGGTATACTTAGAATAGAAAAACTATTGGGACTATCAGACAATGGGTAGATAATAGTGTATTTCATCATGTGGCACAAGAGACTAATGCTCATAAATTGTGGTCAAAATTGGAGTCTATATTTGAGAAGAAAACTGCATCTAAGAAGTCCTTTTTAATTAGAGACTTGGTTAACATGAAAAATAAAGAAGGCATGGGTGTGACAAAGCATATGAACAATTTTCAGAATATCATAAATCAGTTAGATACTATGGATATGATTCTTGAAGAGGAATTGCAGGCTTTGTTGATTTTGAGTTATTTTCCAGATAGTTGCATTTGTTGTGACTGTCAGTAACTCTGCTGCTGATGGTGTTTTGACTATAGACTCTGTAAAAGACAGTATGCAAAATGAGGAAACAAGAAGAAAATCTACAGGTATACGTACGGGTTCAGATCATGCATAGACTCTTGTTACAGAGGATAGAGGAAGGAATAAGAATAGATGGCAAAGAGGTTACAGCAAGTCAAGAGGCAGATCAAAATCAAAAGACAAACGGGTTGTTTGTTACCGTTGTGGCAAAGAGGGTCATATTAAAAGAAATTGTCGAGTTTGGTTGAGAGAGCAAAAGGAAAGTAGCAATCAGAAGAAAGAAGATGACAAGAACACTACATCTGTTGTATCTGATGGTGATGATATACTCTCTTGTGGAGAGTAGGAGTGCCTACACATAGGTGATCCTAGTAATGAATGGATTGTTGATAGCGGTGCTTCTTACCATATTTCTTCAAACATAAATTTGGTTGCTAATTACACAGTGGGTGCTTTTGGTATCATGAAGATGGAAAATACTAGTCAATCTAAGATGATAGGGATTGGCAACATTCACTTGCAAACAGATGTCGGCTATACCTTGATGTTGAAAGATGTGAGGCACATTCCTGATATGCGCCTTAATCTAATTTCAGTTAATGCTCTTGATCGGCAGGGTTATCACAACATCTTCGATGATTTGAAATGGAAATTGTCAAAATGCTCTTTGGTTATTGCTAGAAGGAAAGCTTGTTGCACGCTATACAAGACTTACGGAAAAACTTGTAAAAATGGGTTGAATGCAATTGAAGATTCTTCTCCTGAGCTCTGGCACAAGAGGCTCGACCACATGAGTGAAAAGGGATTGCAGGTTCTGGCTAAGAAGACATTCATTCCCTTGGCCAATGGTATATCTCTAAATCGATGTGATCATTGTTTATATGGTAACAACATAGAGTTTCTTTTAGTGGCTCTTTTAGAAGAAAAGAAGATATTTTAGAATTAGTACATTCTGATGTGTGCTCTCCTGGTGATGTGGCTTCTTTGGGTGGAAACAAATATTTTGTTACCTTTGTTGATGATGATTCTAGGAAACTATGGGTATATCTGCTGAAATCTAAGGACCAAGTGTTTCAGTGTTTTCAGCAATTTCATACTATGGTAGAAAGAGAAACAGGGAAGCCTTTGAAAGGCCTTAGAACGGATAATGGTAAAGAATATACTTCACATGAGTTTAGGGAGTATTACTTAAAATTTGGGATTCGACATGGGTTCACAGAATCTAGTACTCCTCAACATAATGGTGTGACAGAAAGAATTAACCGTATCATTCTTGATAGAGTCAGATGCATGTTGAAGACAGCCAAGCTACCTAAATTTTTTTGGGGTGAAGCAGTTCAGACTGCTTGTTACTTAATCAATAGATCTCATTCTGTTCCTTTAGATTTTGATATTCCAGAAAGAGTGTGGAGTGGTAAAGATATATTCTACTCTCGTTTGAAGGTGTTTGAGTGCAAAGCATTTGTGCACGTGCTTAAGGAACATGGTCAAAGCTTGATGATAGAGGTACTCCTTGTATTTTTCTTGGATATGGTGATGAAACATTTGGCTACAAATTGTGAAATCCAGAGAAAAAGAAGACCGTGAAAAATAGAGATGTGATTTTTTATGAAGACCAGACGATTGATGACTTTAATAAAGTTGAGCAGCCTAAGAGAGTAACTGCAGTTGTTTCTGATCTCATGTCTCCAACACCACAACCTATTGTTGGAGATAATATAGTTCCTACTAATGATGATGTTGATGACATTGCTCATGGTGATATACCTGTTGATGAGATTGCTAATCAGGGGAAGCAAATTCTAGATGAAGAATCACATGTTAAGAGGTCTACTAGAGAACACATGCCATCTTCTAGGTATCCTACTTCTGACTATATTTTGCTTACTACTGATGGAAAGCCAGAAAGTCTTTCAGAGGTACAGATTCACAGTGATAAAGTCCATTGGATGAAAGCAATGACAGAACAGATGAATTCTTTAAAAAAGAATGATACATATGAGTTAGTGAATCTTCCTAAGGGTAGAAAAGTGTTGAGGAACAAATGGGTATACAAAATCAAACGAGACGGCAATGGTGATATAATGAAGTACAATGCTCGATTGGTTGTTAAAGGCTTTGGGCAGAAATATGGTGTTGATTTTGATGAGATCTTTTCTCCTGTTGTGAAAATGACATCTATTAGAGTTGTTTTGGGTTTAGTAGCTAGTCAAGATTTGGAAATGGAACAACTTGATGTGAAGACTGCCTTCCTACATGGTGACTTAGAGGAAGAACTTTATATGTTGCAACCGGAAGGTTTTGAACAAAATGGGAAAGAACACCTTGTGTGCAAATTGAAGAAGAGTTTGTACGAGCTCAAGCAAGCACCAAGACAGTGGTACAAAAAGTTTGATGCTTTTATGGCGAGTCAGGAGTACACGAGGACGACTTCAGATTCTTGTGTTTACATCAGATCTTTTCCAGGTGACAAGTTCATTATTTTACTGCTTTATGTCGATGACATGCTTATAGTTGGCCAGGATGCAGGGTTGATTAAAAAATTGAAAGAAGCCTTGCATACGTCATTTGATATGAAGGATTTGGGGCTGGCTAAACAAATCTTGGGCATGGAGATAATTCGGGATGGAAAGTCCAAGAGGTTGTGGCTATCACAGGAAAAATATATTGAGCGGGTACTTGAAAGGTTCAATATGAAAGGAGCTAAGTCAGTTAGCTCACCTCTTGGTGGTCATCTCAAACTCACCAAAAGATCATGTCCTTCGACTAGTGAAGAAAAGAAGAAAATGGAAGTAGTTCCCTACTCTTCAGCAGTTGGTAGTTTGATGTATGCCATGGTATGTACCCGACCAGATATTGCACATGCAGTTGGTGTGGTAAGTAGATTTTTGTCTAATCCTGGCAAAGATCATTGGGAAGCAGTAAAATGGATCATGCGGTATCTTAGAGGGACTTCTACTTTGTGTTTGGGTTTCGGGAGAGCTCAGCCAGTTTTGACAAGATATACAGATGCAGATATGGCCAGAGATCTTGATAGCAGAAAATCTACATCTGGATACTTGTTTGCTTTTGCAGGGGGATCTGTTTGTTGGCAGTCAAAACTGCAAAAATGTGTAGCTTTATCCACTACTAAGGCTGAGTACATAGCAGTTACTGAAGCAGGAAAAGAGATAATATGGATGAAATGATTTCTTGAGGAGCTCAATGTGAAGCAAAGTGAGTACATCATTTATTGTGATAGTCAGAGCGCTCATGAGTTGAGCAAGAATTCTACATATCACTCTTGCACCAAACACATTGATGTGAGATATCATTGGATCCGTGTAGCACTTGAAGAAAAATATTTACAGTTGGAAAAGATTCACACTGATGAAAATATTGTCGATATGTTGACCAATGTTGTCACCAAGCAGAAGCTTATGTTTTGTACCGAGCAGACGGGGATGAACTCCAAGTGATTGACTGGAGTTTTATGGTGTACCTTCCTCATGGACTGGAGGAAGAGATTGTTGAGTTTTAATTATTCGACCGAATTGATTATTTTAATTAAATGGGTCCAGCCCATGAGAATTAAAATAGTTTTAGGTTCAAGTGAAATTCTAATTAAAATCTAAGGACCAAGCTTGCAATTTTTGGTCAAAGAATTTGGAATAAGATTAGAATTAGTTTCATATTGGGCACTGTTCGCTATAAATGTACCGCAAGTGCACGGGTCGCGTTCAAGTAATAAAGTGATGAGAAAGTGTCGAACCCACGAGGATAGATAATTTTGCTAACATCCAAATCAATCTAGCCCTATTTTAAACACACAATAAAACATTTTGTTTTGATGATTAAACCTAGAATTCAAAGATGATGAAAAATAAACTAATAAGAAAAATATTAAAAGAGAAATTTGTAGGAAATAAAATCAATTAGAAGAAAATACTAGGAATTCGACTTCACCAGCTATTCCACTTTAAAGTTTCATTTTCTATTATCAATTCCAAAATGAGGTTACTATGGCAATCCGTGCTCCTAAAATGTCTAGCAATCTCTCCCGAGTAGAGCTAAACCTAATTTTACACAAGACCCCCAAGCATTCCTACCGAGAGAACGTATATGTAAAATTGCATTAAAACTCAAGAACATTCAAAATTGATTGCACAAAGTATGAAAAAGTATTCCTATATTCCATAAACCTTGTGTTGCCAATTAAATGTGCTAAACCTAATTTCAACCTCCCGGTAGCAATTACGTCACAAAAGCATTTCAATGGTGATCAATCATCTCAATACACAATAAAATCCAATAATCAACAACCATAAAAACCAAACATAAAGAATCAATAACAAGAACAATGCACTTTAAAGCTTAATAAATGGATTCATCTCATTCCTAGTAAATAAAATTAGCCCATAATATTCACAAGGACAAAATGTAAAATAGATACAAAATACATCATCGGATTTGATAAAGTCAAGAGAAATGCAAGATTTAGCTTGAGCCCATGGTTATCTTCATTTGCCCACTATAAACCTCCATTCATCTTCCTCTATTTACAAAAATACACCCAATGATGACAAAAAATCATGAAAAACCCATTTCCATTGAGTTTTTCAAGAGCCCTAACTATCTTCTTTGTGGAGAGCTTTCTATGGGGAGAAGGAGTATGAGAGAATAGGGAGAGAGTGCCTTCAAAATCCAGAAAAACGGCACTTTAAACCCTAGAAATCGTGAAGGGCAAAATTACCAAAAAGCCCCTGAAAAACTGAACAAAAAATTCGCGAAGATCAAGAAATGAACCATGCAATCGCATGGTAATAATCCATGCGATCGCATGGAAGAGCCTCAAAGCTCTCTGCTGGAAATTTTGGGATCTCGCGATCGCACGGTTATTGGATCGCATGGGCCAAATTACAATGTAAATGATTTTGACTTTTGATTAATTGCAATTCCAGTCCCTGAACTATCTGAAATGTTGACTTTAGTCCTTGAAGTTTAGGTTGTTTTTCATATAGGTCCTCCATAAATTGCAGCATTGGTCCTCCATCTTTAGACATATTTATCTTTTGGTCCCCAAGATTCTCGATTTGCACAACTTTAGTCCTTTTTGCTCTTTTTTCGCATGGATCTCTTCCAATCACCATCAAAGCTCGGGTTTTTACCTAAATAAACAAAATAACATAAATAAGTAGTAAACAACTCTAAAGAACTCACAGTTATCCATTTTTAAAGGCTAAAATAAGTGCGAAAACCGCACTTATCACACCCCCAAACTTGCATTTTTGTTTGTCCTCAAGCAAAATGATCTATAACGTCATGCAAGCACACAAGCACAATCAAAATATAAAAGGACAACAAACACGCGAAATGTTAAGGAGCTTGCCACCTTACCATGATCTTTTTGAAGCTTGCTTATAATTCATGAAAAATCTACACAAATGCTAAAAATAAAATAGACTTTTTAACTTAATCCATGTTAGATGTATGTGTGCACATAGTCACTTTGATCATTGCAAAGCAAAAATTGGTGAAAACCCAACCCTCAATGGTCAAAATTTCCTTTCCTTCTCGTTGGATGCACTCCCCCAAACTTGATATTTTTACTCTAACCCGCGGTGTCTACTCAATGGTTTCTCTCAAGTCACTCAATTATTCCCGCTCAAGTTTGGTTAGATTTAGCCAATGATTGTAACCACTTAGGCTTGTGAAGATTCTCCAAAAAAATGAGTAGTTCAACAAATAAACTTCCATCAAGTAATTCAAACCCACAAGTCATCTAAATCCCGAAAAGTAGTCATAGTGGCTCAAATTTGCAAGATTTGCTATGAAAATCTCATGAGGAAATTTTTTTTTTTTGGTAACCTTACTCCCTTAAGCTTTCTATTTGACCCATGTAACGAGCTTTAGGTCGGTAACTCCTCAGTTTAAAAGAAACCAAAGGGTACCGGGCTTTGAGATGCCCCAACGGACTTAATCACTCAAGTCAAAAAAGCTACAAAGTAAGATAAAAGAATTAAAAATAGAGCAAAAGTATAGCCATCTTGAGCACAACTAACAAACTTTTTATATAGGGATTAGATTCCAAGGATATGGTCATTACCAAGTTTCTGCTAGTTAGTCAAAACTACTCCACACACATGTTCAACAAGCATGGAATCAACATACTCCCAAGGAGATAAATCACGGCTCAACCATTACCAAACTATCCTTCCATTTGGACAAATTAAAGAGATGAAATGTAGGTAATGGATAGCAATCGCTTGAGTTCTAAAAATCGCTTATGAAGAACAAGTGCACTCAACATTTGTATGCAATGAACATCATGACAAGAGTGCTAGAAAGGGTATCTAACATGGAAAAAGTATAATTATCGAAAACCACAAGTAGCATTTATGTCTACAATCCATGAATCACAAAGCAATTTCAACAAAATCACAACATTAGCCAGGCAAGGCTCTCTAACAAGCAAAAACAAGCAAAATACCTAAATTAGTCGGCAAGGCTTTCTAACAAGTAAAAACTCAAGCAAATACCCCCAAACTTAAAATGTACATTGTCCTCAATGTAAAACTAAAAATCAAAAGAGAGGAGAAATAGGAACTCCCCTGGGGTGAATTGGTTGGTGGTGGCAACTTCAAGTTGGAGAAATCTTTGTTAGGACTAATGGAGATTGTCTTTGGAGACTACATTTCTTCTTGTTGTGGATTCGCTTGCTGCTATGAGGCACCGCCAAACAAGAACACAAAATCAAAATTCATCTAATGTCCAAGGAATTAAATCATGCCAAAAGAATGGACTATTAGCAAAACAAAAAGTAAGGGAAAGAAAATGGGTTGCCTCCCATTCAAAGATTTCTTTATAGTCATTAGCTAGACTTTTAGCACAAAATTAAGCGGGATTGGTGAGATGGACAATTGATTTTCCTTTGGAAAAGTCACCACCCCAATAATGCTTCAACCTTTGACCGCTCACCGTAAATGCCCTCTTGCTTTCATCCTCAACTTCCATAGCCCCGCATGGATACACTTGCTTAATTGTGAATGGTCCCACCACCTAGAGCGTAACTTTCTGGAAAAAGCTTGAGCACGGAATTAAATAGCGAGAACTTGTTGCCCAACCTCAAACTGCCTTCTTTGGATGTGGTTGTCATGCCATTTTTTAGTGCGCTCCTTGTAGATTTTGGAATTTTCATATGCCTCAAGTCGAAATTCATCCATTTCGTTTAATTGGAGGAGTCTTTTCTCACCGGCTTCTTTCCAATCAAAATTTAGCTTTTTCATCGCCTAATAAGCACGATGCTCCAACTCTACGGGTAGGTGACATGCTTTTCTAAACACTAGACGATATGGAGACATACCAATAGGAGTTTTGAATGCGCCTTGATGACGCCCAAAGTGCATCGTCCAATTTTTGGACCAATCCTTCCTCAAGCATTCACCGCTTCCTCCAAAATTCTTTTCAACTCCCGATTGGAGATTTCGACTTGCCCACTTGTTTGAGGATGATAAGGAGTGGACACTCGATGACGACACCATATTTAGCCAACACCGACTCGAATTGACGATTGCAAAAGTGCTTACCCCATCATCGATTATTGCTCGTGGAGTACCAAAACGAGTAAAATTTGCTTTCTCAAGAAGTTGATCATGACCCGCCATCATTGGTGGGCAATGCTACGACCTCCACCCACTTCGAGACATAGTCAACCGCCACCAATATGTATTGATTAGAGAATGATGGTGGAAATGGTCCCATAAAGTCAATACCCCAAACATCAAAAATTTCAACTTCTAGAATATCATTAAGAGGCATTTCATTCTTTCTTGAAACATTCCCTCGTCCTTTGGCACCGATCACATGTTTTCACAATTCAGAGGCATCTTTTTGAATAGGGTAGGCCAAGAGAAACCTGATCAGAACACCTTTGCAGCAGCTTTTAGAGGCCCCAAAATGCCCAAAGATACTCGATGAATAACAATGTTGTAGGATATCCATCATCTCTCTTTCTGGTACACATCTCCTGATTATCTGATCTGGTCCTCTTCTGTAAAGAATCGGATCATCCCAAAAGTAGTGCTTGATGTCCGCAAAGAATCTTTTCTTTTGATGGCTAGAGAGATCCGGTGGAGTGATGTCACTTGGCAAGGAAGTTGACAATATCTGCATACCACGGTGCTTCCTCAACTGCAAAGATTTGCT
The DNA here is from genome assembly GCA_023638005.1 of Forsythia suspensa. Lineage (NCBI taxonomy): Eukaryota > Viridiplantae > Streptophyta > Magnoliopsida > Lamiales > Oleaceae > Forsythia > Forsythia suspensa. Next base: position 18,052,369 of record CM042666.1, read on the forward strand.
CATCAGGAAATTCTTCATTTATCTCTCCACTTCGTGACTCTTCCCCAATCTCAAGCCTAGATAGATGATCGACGACCACATTTTCACTCCTCTTTTTATCTCTGATCTCTATGTCAAACTCCTGTAGTAGAAGTATCCATCTGATGAGTCGAGGCTTAGCATCTTTCTTTGCAAATAGATGCCTCAGAGCAGCATGATCTGTATGAACAATCACTTTCGATCCCACAAGATAGGATCGAAATTTATCGAAGGCATAAACCACTGCAAGAAGCTCCTTTTCTGTGGTGGCATAGTTTAGCTGAGCATCATTCAAGGTCCGACTGGCATAGTGAATCACATGAAAATTTTTATCCCTGCGTTGCCCCAACACTACCCCAACTGCAAAATCACTAGCATCACACATTAACTCAAAGGGTAGACTCCAATCAGGTGTAACCAAAACTGGTGCTGTCACCAACTTTTCTTTAAGAGTGTTGAAAGCATGTAGACACTCTTCAGAAAAACAAAAGGGGGTATCTTTCTCCAAAAGGTTGCAAAGTGGCTTCGTGATTTTTGAGAAATCTTTTATAAAACGCCGATAGAAGCCTGCATGCCCAAGAAAACTCCGAATTCCCTTTACTGATGTTGGAGGCGGCAACTTCTCAATTACTTGAATCTTTGCTTTGTCAACCTCAATGCCCTTTGCTGAAATTAATGTCAACCTCAATGCCCTTTGCTGAAATTAATGTCAACCTCAATGCCCTTTGCTGAAATTAAGTGCCCCAATACAATTCTCTTCTGGACCATGAAATGGCACTTCTCCCAATTTAGAACAAGATTGGTTTCTTCACAACGCTGCAAAACCAAAGATAGATGATGAAGACACTCATCAAAAGATGCTCCAAAGACTGAGAAATCATCCATGAAGACCTCAATGTACTTCTCCACCATATCTCGAAAATATGGATATCATACAAATACCGAAAGTAGTCGAGCATTGCATAGGCCGAACGGCATCCTTCTATAAGCAAATGTGCCGTAGGGACATGTGAATGTGGTCTTCTCCGATCTTCGGAGCTATCGGAATCGATTATATCCGAATACCCATCAAAAAGCAATAATGTGAATGCCCAGCTAACCTTTCCAACATTTGATCGATGAATGGCAAAGGAAAATGATCCTTTCGAGTTGCGGTGTTGAGTTTGCGATAATCAATGCAAACTCGCCATCCCGTGAATCGCTCGTTGGAATGAGCTCATTGTTGTCATTGGGCACCACTGTGATCCCTCCTTTCTTCGGTACTACTTGGATTGGACTGACCTAAGCGCTATCTGATATAGGATAGATGATCTCCGCATCTAAAAGTTTATCACCTCGACGCCTTGACTACCTCTTGCGGTGTTGGATTCAATCTTCTTTTTGACGCTGGACCGATGGCTTAAAATCATCTTCCATGAGAATCTTGTGCAAACAGATCAGAGGACTAATGCCTTTGATATCCGAGATAGACCATCCTATTGCGCTTTGTGCTCTCGAAGGACTCGTAGCAATTTTTCCTCTTCCAATTTACTGATGGAGTTTGCAATGATAACCGAAAGTGTAGATTCATCACCCAAATAAGCATAACGCAAATGAGATGGCAATTGCTTGAGTTCTAACTGCGGAGGCTTTTTAATAGATGGTGGTAACTTTGTTGCCTTTTCTCCAAGCTCCTGGAAAGGTGGTTGCCATTTATAAGCTGGATTTGCCTCTAGTTGCTTCACCATGGGCTTGGTTTCTTCGGGATTGAAAGTCTCGGTAAAGGAATGAACCAAACACATCTCAAGCGGATCCTGAGGATGATTTAGTGCAAAAATTCTCCCACCATTTCGCCTACCACATCAACTCTCGAAACAACCGCCGAAATCCATTGGATATTTGATCGCCTTGAAAACATTGAACACTACCTCTTCATCATTTAACCTCAATATCATCGGCCTTTGTGCACATCAATCAAAGCTCTTCCAAGAGCCAAAATGGTCTCGCCCAATATTAGAGGAATATCCTTGTCTTCTTCCATGTCCGAATGATGAAGTCGACAGGAAAATAAATTTGTCAACTTTCACCAAGATATCCTCAATGATTCCCCTAGGATATTTGATTGAGCGATCGGCTAACCGCAAAGAAACTGTTGTTGCTTTTGCCTCCCCAATCCTAATCTCCTCAGAGACGTAAAATGGCATCAAATTAATACTTGCACCTAAATCACAAAGAGCTTTATTAAAATCAATATCACCAATGGTACAAGGAATAGTAAAACTCCCTGGATCTTTAAGCTTAGGTGGCAATTTGTTCTGCAAGATAGCACTACACTCTTCGGTCAACATCACCGTCTCTCGTGCTCCTCTAGCTTCCTCTTGTTAGACAAAATCTCTTTCATGAATTTTATGTAGCTAGGCATCCGAGCTAGGGCATCGGCAAAAGGGATGTTGATTTGCAATTTCTTGAAGACTTCCAAGAATTTCTCAAATTGCTTATCCAACTTGTGCTTTTTCGCCTTTGCGGAAATGGGATTGGAGGCACATATGCTTTCACTTGAGGAGTTGCCTTAGTAGGTGGAGTATCCAAATTTTTTTCTTGACTAGCATCTTGTTGTGCATTAGCTTGGTCCCTTGTTCATCATCAATAGAGGGTGTCTTGTCATGAGTGGCAACATTTCTTTTGACTTCTATCTCGTGCAACCGAACCCCACTTCTTGTAGTAATTGCTTTGAGCTGCTCTCTTGGGTTAGTTTCAGGTGTTGCTCAGTATTGCCCTTGTTGTCTTCGGAGAGAGAAGTTTTGCCATCCGACCCATTTGATTCTCCAAGCCCTTCACGGATGCTCGATACTCAATAGATTCCTCGCCGTTCTTGAAATTTTAACTGTTGGTGTACCAACCGAGCCAAAGCTTTTTCCCAACCCCTTTTGTTGAAAATTCGATTGTTGTCTCGGAGCACCTTGTTGGTATTGGTTGTTGCTCCATGAAAAATTCGGATGATTTTTCCAAGTCGGATTATACGTGTTGGAGTAGATATTACCTTCTTGATCGATGATTCTCGAGCATAACATGCTTGCTCAGTGGATGTTGAAGAACTAGTCAACAGTGGGCAATTTCCGATTGAATGATTTGCTCCACAACCATCGTATTCAAGAGTAGGTGTCTCGAATAGCATGAGTCATCTCGATTATGTAGCTATAGTATCCATCATCTTTTTCTCCATGGCGGCCATTTGTGCGTAAAGAGCAGATATAACATCAACCTCATGCATCTCCGCTGCCCTTTTTGTTACTCCCCTATCAGCTGGCCAATTCGAACTTGTCTCAGCCATTCTTTCAAACAATACCCATGCTTCCTTAATTGTCTTTGTGTTGATTGACCCATTTGAGGATGAGTCAACAATGGAACGACAATGTGGAAGTAGTCCGGCATAAAAGTATTGAACTTGCAAAGCCTTCTTGATACCATGATTAGGGCACTTCCGAAGCATCTCCTTGAACCTCTCCTAAGCTTCATGAAAATTTTCTGTGTCTTGCTGCCTGAATATGGAGATGTCATGCTTCAACTTTGCAACTTTGGCGGGAGGAAAGTATTTGTTCATGAATTTTTGAACGAGGTCATTCCATGTAGTGATACTCCCCGCAGAATGTGAATCCAACTACTCTCTTGCTCCATCTCTCAAAGTATGTGGAAATAATCTGAGTTTGATAGCTTCCATGTGACATCTTGATATTCAAAATTGTTCACTGTCTCCAAGAAGCGTGATAGATGCATATGAGGGTTTTCATTAGAACGCCCATAGAATTGAAGAGTATTCTGGAAGAGATTGATGACATCCGGTCTCAATTGAAAATTTTCCTTCCCAAAAGCTAGATATGCAATGCTAGATTGGCTTTGAACCACAGATGGAGTAATAATATCCCCAACTAGCAAATCATCCTCATCTATCTCAACCATTTGATCTTCTTCGTCTGCCATGGTGTTCACTCTATGTCGTGCTTCTCTTTGTTCTCTTCTTCGGTGTCTGAAAGTTCTTTCAATCTCGGGGTCAAACACCAAATTCTCAAGATTTTCAAAATCTTGCATCCATCAAAGAAGATATGCCTGAAAAGAACAAAGGTAGCACTTGAAGTTTAAATGGAAAAATAAAATAAAATTAACTAAGTAAATCTAGAAATAACAAGGATCTAACTAATTAAATCTATCCCCGGCAACGGCGCCAAAAACTTGTTCGCTATAAATGTACCGCAAGTGCACGGGTCGCGTTCAAGTAATAAAGTGATGAGAAAGTGTCGAACCCACGAGGATAGATAATTTTGCTAACATCCAAATCAATCTAGCCCTATTTTAAACACACAATAAAATATTTTGTTTTGATGATTAAACCTAGAATTCAAAGATGATGAAAAATAAACTAATAAGAAAAATATTAAAAGAGAAATTTGTAGGAAATAAAATCAATTAGAAGAAAATACTAGGAATTCGACTTCACCAACTATTCCACTTTAAAGTTTCATTTTCTATTATCAATTCCAAAATGTGGTTACTATGGCAATCCGTGCTCCTAAAATGTCTAGCAATCTCTCCCGAGTAGAGCCAAACCTAATTTTACACAAGACCCCCAAGCATTCCTACCGAGAGAACGAATATGTAAAATTGCATTAAAACTCAAGAACATTCAAAATTGATTGCACAAAGTATGAAAAAGTATTCCTACATTCCATAAACCTTGTGTTGCCAATTAAATGTGCTAAACCTAATTTCAACCTCCCGGTAGCAATTAAGTCATAAAAGCATTTCAATGGTGATCAATCATCTCAATACACAATAAAACCTAATAATCAACAACCATAAAAACCAAGCATAAAGAATCAATAACAAGAACAATGCACTTTAAAGCTTCATAAATGGATTCATCTCATTCCTAGTAAATAAAATTAGCCCATAATATTCACAAGGACAAAATGTAAAATAGATACAAAATACATCACCGGATTTGATAAAGTCAAGAGAAATGCAAGATTTAGCTTGAGCTCATGGTTATCTTCATTTGCCCACTATAAACCTCCATTCATCTTCCTCTATTTACAAAAATACACCCAATGATGACAAAAAGTCATGAAAAACCCATTTCCATAGAGTTTTTCAAGAGCCCTAACTATCTTCTTTGTGGAGAGCTTTCTATGGGGAGAAGGAGTATGAGAGAATAGGGAGAGAGTGCCTTCAAAATCCAGAAAAACGGCACTTTAAACCCTAGAAATCGTGAAGGGCAAAATTACCAAAAAGCTCCTGAAAAACTGAACAAAAAATTTGCGGAGATCAAGAAATGAACCATGCGATCGCATGGTAATAATTCATGCGATCGCATGGAAGAGCCTCAAAGTTCTCTGCTGGAAATTTTGGGATCTCGCGATCGCACGGTTATTGGTCCATGCGATCGCATGGGTCAAATTACAATGTAAATGATTTTGATTTTTGATTAATTGCAATTCTAGTCCCTGAACTATCTGAAATGTTGACTTTAGTCCTTGAAGTTTAGGTTGTCTTTCATATAGGTCCTCCATAAATTGTAGCATTGGTCCTCCATCTTTAGACATATTTATCTTTTGGTCCCCAAGATTCTCGATTTGCACAACTTTAGTCCTTTTTGCTCTTTTTTCGCATGGATCTCTTCCAATCACCATCCAAGCTCGGGTTTTTACCTAAATAAACAAAATAACATAAATAAGTAGTAAACAACTCTAAAGAACTCACAATTATCCATTTTTAAAGGCTAAAATAAGTGCGAAAACCGCACTTATCAGGCACTGTAGCTTTTTGGGAATCAATATATATACACACTAGGCAGGAGCTGTTTGGTGAGTTTTCAGTAGAAATAATAGATGCACGCACGCACAGAGAAATCAATATTTTTTGGGTTTCATTTATTGTGTTAGAGGATGGTTATTGTAGTTAGTCAATAAGGTGTTGATTTGGTGTGTTGGATTACCTCTTGATTTAGAGCATAAATCTAGAGAAGAAACATTGTAATATTCATTTGGTTGATAGTGGATTACTGTCGATTTGCCCCATCGATTTTTCCTTTATCTTAAAGAGTTTTACGACATTAAAGAATAATTCTGGTGTTGTTTAACTTTATTTATTATTCTGATATTTATATTGCTTGGGTTGAGTTGATAACATTTATTTTAATTACACGGTAAAAAGAAAAAAATATATTGATACATTTGTACATCATCTAGTATTTTCTCTAACAGTGCAGCCTGCATTAAAGTAGTAGGCGATTACCTTAATGAGCAAATTAGCTCATATACCTACTTTTTAAAAAAAAATAAATCAAAATATACTCTATTTTAAATTTTATTAATATATATCATAATTAAAAAAATAAAAATAAACTTAATAAAAAATACCTCTTTTATATTATATAAATATTTGTCAAACCCTAATTCTAATTTAATTAGTTCACTAACCAAAATACTCAACACTCCAACCACTCCCATCGTAGTCGGAAGTTTCCATAGCCACCGTCGTGACCATTGTCACGCCATCATGTTAGCCACTCCCACCTCCACCTCCACCTCCACCTCCACCTCCACCTCCACCGCCACCGCCATCCAGTTAAGAGTCGGGCCATGGTCTCTGGCAATGTTTAGTGATTTGATTGTCCCTCTGAGCTTGTCCCCGATAGAGAGAGTGAGGAAGGATGGAAGGGAGGTGGGAAATGAGTGGTTGTTGATGGCTTGGTGCTGGAGGAAGTGGCAGAGTAATTCGGTGGGGAAGGAGTTTGAGGAGGTGAAGAACTGACGGAGGAATTCAGCTTTTACCGCATTCGATAGAGCTGAGTTTTTTGAGGGTACTGTTAGAACAAGGGAGTGTCCCAAGGAGGAATTGGTGGTGGTGAAAAATTTTAGATCTAATTTCAGATCTAAAAACTAGATTCGTCGTAGTCAGAAGTTGCCATAACTCTCGTTGCGACTATTGTCATGCCATCGTGTTCGCCACCGCCACCGCCACCGCCACCGCCACCGCCACCTCCACCTCCACTCCACCTCTACCATCACTGCCATCGTGTTACATCGTGTTAACTGGGTAAATCGGGTTTCGACCCATCTGATAAAGTAAGTTTAAACAAAAGAAAAATGCAGGCACAGATGCAGTTGCGTTTGAAAGTTTGGCTAGAGGAGACTACAGCAGGATCCGCCATTAGTGTACCTGAAGTAAGATAGAGAAACTCTTTCGTAGTGGTGATTGCTTTTTGAGTAACAATAGAGTTGATGGTGACCTGTGAAAAGAAATCTTCCAGCTTTGTTTTCCACTCTCCATGATTCTCTCTCTGAAATTCTCAAGAACAAGCACTAAGCTTTATGTTGCCCTGTAATCTTTGAAGAGATTAAGGAAATGGAAAAAATATGTGGCCATGAATATGATGGGAAACACGATGGGATGTTTTTGGAAGGAATACAGAATAGGGTTTTGATTACGTATACAGGAATAGAGCTGTGAAACATTTGAATACCATTGGGGAAAGCACCACATGGCTTATTTAGACAACCTCAACAAGCAAATATTCGGAACAGAACTCGATAGAATGATGTTAGAAGACAAAATAGTTGTTACATATAACAACGGAGATCTCAGGAAGCATCCATTTCTTTTTGGTTTCCCTTGGTAAAACAAGCTTCGACGAGCGCTTAAAATGAATTGGTGGTAGTGTTGGTGGTAGTAACAATTGTGTTATCCTAATTTAAAATATGGTAACAGAGTTGGTGGTGGTAACACTTGTATTGTCCTAATTTGAAATATGGTAACACATGTGTTACCTCATTTGTAGTGGATTTGATTATAGTTGTAGATGGTAGTAGCAAATTTGAACCCGATTGTGGTGGTGGTGGTGGTAGTATAAAGCGAATGGTAGTATTGGTAGAAGGCGATTGATAATAGTAATACATATGTTACTAGTGTAAAAATATTGTTCTTAAATAAAAAAATTAATATATTGATTTTAAATTAAAAATAATGTATTATTTTAAAAATTATAAAGGAGCCAAATGATAAAATATTGTTTTATATGAAAATGATGAAGTAACATCTATGTTAACACGTATGTTATTTGTGTAAAAATTTTGTTTTTATCAAATTAAAAAATTAAAATATTGATTTTAAATAAAAATAATGTATTTTTTAAAAAATTATAAAAAGAGATTAATTGTAAAATTATTGATTTTAATGAAAATGATGAAGTAACATATATGTTACTCGTGTAAAAATATTGTTTTCAAATAAAAAATTGAAACATGAATTTTAAATGAAAATAATGTATTTTCTTAAAAACAATGAAAAGAAGATAAATTATAAATTATTGATATTAATGAAGATGAGGAAATAACATATAGTAACACATATGTTACCCACTGCAGGGGCGGAGGTGGGGGGGTCCTGGGGGGACCAGGACCCCCCAACTTTCTGAAAAAATAAATTTTTTAAATTTTTTTTTTAAATATTGTGTTTGATTCTCTATTTAATAATTAGATACACACAACAAGGGTAAAATTGAAATTACAAATTTATTGAATAGAATGTGGGCCAAAATTTGATTAGGAAAAATCTATTTTTTTTTTCCAAAATAGTAGAATCAAACATGATTTTAAGATCACTTATTCTTTCTAATAATCAACCAAAACAAAAAATAGTAAAGCCCAAACCCAAAAATAAATGAACTAAACAAATAAAGTCCAATTTAACTCGGATTAAATTGGAATCATTCAATAACCAAGAAGAAAGTATTGAAGTTAGTCTTTTCACGCATCAGAACAAACACGAAGTGAGTATCGTATACGTCTAACTGCATGAATCGATTGTATTCAATATTTTCTTGTAAACTTCTTAAAAATTATGATATAAAAAAATATTAGATTCTTATAAAAATTGACTCAGTAATCGTGGTTTAAGAAAAAAAAAATCGGGGCCCCCGAACCCCCGAGAAGCCTCCCGACCCACCACTGTTTGAAGACCCCCCAACATTAAATTCCTAGCTCCGCCACTGGTTACCCGTGTAAAAATGTTGTATTCAAATAAAAAATTTGAAATATTAATTTTAAATGAAGCTAATGTATTTTTAAAAAAATTATAAAAGGATATAAATTGTAAAATATTCATTTTAAAGAAAATGATGAAGTAACACATATGGTAACACATATGTTACACGTATTGAAATATGTTTTCAAATGAAAATAATATGTTTTAAAAAAAAATTATAAAAAGAGAGAAATCATAAAATATTGATTTTAATGAAAAATTAGGAAGTAACATAAATGTTATCTATTTAAAAATATTGTTTTTCAACGAAAAATTGAAATATTAATTTTAAATGAAAATAATATATATTTTTGAAAATAATAAAATGAGTAGATTATAAAGTATTGATTTTAATGAAAATGATGAAGTAACACATATGTTACTCGTATAAAAATATTATTTTTCAAATAAAAAAAATTAAAATATTGATTTTAATAAAAATAATATATTTTAAAACAATTATCAAAGGAAATAAAGTGTAAAATATAATAATAATAATAATTATTATATTTGAAATTGTACACAAATATGATAGTTGGTGGTGGTAACGCGTTTTAATCTAATTTAAATTAGATTAATATATGTGTTACCATAATTTAAATTAGTTGTGGTGGTAGAATATGGCAAATGGTGGTGGTGGTGGTATAAGATGAGTAGTAGTAGTGGTAGAAGACGATTGGTAATAGTAACACATATGTTACTATAAAAATTATTGATTTTAATGAAAATGATGAAGTAACATATATGTTACTTGTGTGGTGGTGGTGGTATAAGATGAGTGGTAGTAGTGGTAGAAGACGATTGGTAATAGTAACACATATGTTACTATAAAAATTATTGATTTTAATGAAAATGATAAAGTAACATATATGTTACTTGTGTAAAAATGTTGTTTTAAAAAATGGAAATATGAATTTTAAATGAAAATTATGTATTTTCTTAAAAACTATAAAAAGAAGATAAATTATAAATTATTGATTTTAATAAAGAAGGGGAAATAACATATAGTAAACCATATGTTACCTGTGTAAAAATGTTGTTTTTAAATAAAAAATTTGAAATATTGATTTTAAATGAATCTAATGTAATTTTAAAAAAATTATAAAAGGATGTAAATTGTAAAGTATTGATTTTAATGAAAATGATGAAGCAACACATATGTTACACGTGTTGAAATCTGTTTTCAAATGAAAAATTAAAATTTTGAATTTAAATGAAAATAATATATTTTTAAAAAAAATTATAAAAAGAGAGAAATTGTAAAATATTGATTTTAATGAAAAATGATGAAGTAATATATAGTAACATATATGTTACCCATGTAAAAATGTTGTTTTTCAATAAAAAAAATTGAAATATTAATTTTAAATAAAAATAATATATTTTTAAAAAAATAATAAAATGAGTAAATTGTAAAGTATTGATTTCAATAAAAATGATGAAGTAACACATATGTTACTCGTGTAAAAATATTGTTTTTGAAATGAAAAAATGAAAATATTGATTTTATGAAAAATAATGTATTTTTAAACAATTATCATAGAAAATAAACTGTAAAATATAATTATAATTATTATTATATTTGAAATATTTTACAAATATGATATTTTTAGATAAAAATAATATAATTTTAGATAATGAAAAACTAAAATATTTATTTTAAAAAATTAATATAATTTTAGATAATGAAAAATTGAAATATAGATTTAAATGAAAATAATGTATTTTTTTATTAAATTATAAATGGTAAATTGCACTGGAGGTCCCGAACTTTTGAACCTTGTAACGATAGGGGCTCGAACTTTCAATGACTAGCACTCCGGGTCCTTAACCTTTAAAAAACTAGCAATCAAGTTCCTTCTGTTAAAAAACCGTTAGTTTGACCGTTAAATAGTCAAATTTTTCTTAAAATAACCCAATCACAATTTTTGGTATTAAAACAAACAAACCAAAAAAACAAAAAAAAACAAAAATTGCAACAAACCCCTTACCTCACTTCTTCTCAAACCAACCCCCAACCAACTAAAAATGCAATCAACTACCTGTCTTAAAACTTCTTCTACTCCAAAACCGTCGTCGTTCACAGTCCACAGTCCACCACCTACCGAAAAAAATTAGCCAGCACCAGATCTGGAACAAACGAACCTGATCATCAGAAAATCTTTCTGAATGTGATGATATTCATCCTGAGCTCTGTGTTTTACCATTGGGACTTTTCTCAGACGAAAGTCACCATGAAAGTCACAACAGAAACCTCCACATTCAACCCTTCATTATTCACATATACAAACCCCAAAACTCTTTTCATACAAAAACCAGATAAATTTTTAGAAGCACAATGGCGGTGGCGACACCCCACCGGTGGTGGCTTACACCGCTTCCACCCTCGTCCATGGATGAAAAGCCTCTGCTTTACAACTTTAGTACCTTCTCCCTCTACACTTGCCTATTTTTGTCTCTCTCACTCCTCTTCAATCCCAAACTTAGAAGAGCCCACAACTACTGTGAAACTAATAGCAAGAATCCAACGTCATATTTCCCGAAGCGAGGTCAGACTTTAGAGCTAGTGTGTGAAACCTTACCTTTCAAAGGCAAGGGTGTGTGCAAGGTGGCAGACACTTGCTATATAGTCATGTGCAATCGTGCGCTACAGGGTGAGAAGTAAGTTGGCCGATCTATTTTCCTTGACTTGATGTAGCTGCTTTTTGAGGTTTTGACCTGGTCGCGCACTATAGATGCTTAAAGCTGAAATTTTCCTACAACTAATCTGAAGAGAACCTTTCAATTTCCCAAAGAGAGAGAGAGAGAGAGAGAGAGAGAGAGAGAGAGAGAGAGAGACGGAGGACACATTTTCTCTCCAGATCTGGTGCTGGCTAGTTTTTTTTGGTGGGTGGTGGACGATAGCGGTTTTGGAGTAGAAGAAGTTTTAAGATGGGTGGTTGATTGCAATTTTTTTAGTTGGTCGAGGGTTGGTTGGAGAAGAAGAAGTGAGGAGGGGTTTGTTGTAATTTTTGTTTTTTGGTTTGTTTGTTTTTCTATTTGGTTTGTTTTAAGGGATAATTGCATCAAAGGTCCCTCAACGTTTCAAAATCGTTAGAGATATGTCCCTAACCTAAAAAAATAGTACCATTCATCTCCAACGTATGAAAAACTTGGCATGGTAGGTTCTTTATGACCAAATTGCCATTCCCTTTAAATAAATAAAAAAACAAAAAACAAGAAAAAAGAAAAACATAATTGAAAACTAACCATATGTCCCCAAAAAATAAAAAGTAAAAAATATACCCAAATAAAATAAAAAGTAACAAATAGGTCTTCTTCTCCAAAAAGTCCTAAAATTTTATTTGTACCAAATTCGCCAGAAAACACCACAAACTCGTGTTTTTGCATCTAACTTGGTCTCGGGATCATCAGTGCTGGGGAAGACCTCAAGACCAGTGACCATTGCATCTGGTGGACGTCTTCGGCATTGTTGCTCCATCTCCTGAACCTTCTCTGGACTACCGGAAAATAAAGCCTCCACCGACCCGTTCCTATTGTTCTGAACCCCACCATTTAATCCCAACTCTGTGGTATTGTCAATTGTCCCATTCCTATAGAATACCCCCTGCACCATCTCATTTATCACCACCCTCACATGTATCACACAAATTTATATACCAAGTACCAAAACACAGAGTCAAATAGATAATTAAATAAAGATTTGCAAGATAACATGATGAAGCCCGTAACTGCATGTAATAATAATTCGGTTCAAGCATAGTACTTTGTGCTTCAAAAGTAGTACCTTTGTTTAAAAATTGATTTACTATTATCTGTAAACAATGTCTATAAAGATCCAAAAAGAACCATTATATGCCCATAGAAATTGATAGTGGAGAAAATGGGTGCTTACAGTTTTAGCAGGGGTGGCACTAGCAACGGGGTTACGAAGGACATAGAAACGAAGTGAGGAGGTAAACAATGTTGGTGCAGAGGAACACAATGAAGATGAAGAAGAAGAAGACGATGGTAAAGCGGAAGAAAAGAATAATGAAGATGAAGATGATTATGTAGAAGAAGAGGTAAGTTGGAGAATCGTCTACCACTGGATAGAGTAGCATTCTTTGGGAGAATGGGTTTCGGCCATAGGCATATTTCTTGAGGGTTCTTGAAGAATGCGTGGGATTTGAAAATTGAAGTTTGTGGTGTTTTCCGGCGAATTTGGTACAAATAAAATTTTAGGACTTTTTGGAGAATATGACCTATTTGTTACTTTATATATATATATATTTTTTTTATTCGAAGCACCAAGACACCCAAGATGGTTTTAGGCCTCTACCCAGACAGTGGTGGGGGTTCAGATGCCCCTACCACTCGTATTTATATAAAATGGTAGTATACAGGAGGAGGAGGATATGAACCCGACCTCCAAGCATACAACAACGAATGAAAAAATTTCCTCAAACTACAACAAATAAAGAGATACTACTTCCTGCATAATTACGAAAAGCAAAAGCAAAGCAAATGAAAACCAAACTAACAAAAACTAAAGACCTCTAACGATAGTTTTCAATTATGTTTTTCTTTTTTCTTGTTTTTTGTTTTTTTTGTTTATTTAAAGAAAATGACAATTTGTTCATAAAGGACCTACCACACCAAGTTTTTCATACGTTGGGGATGTGTGGTGTTATTTTTTTAGGTTATGGGCATATCCCCAATGATTTTGAAACGTTGGGGGACCTTTGGTGCAATTATCCTTTGATTTAATTCCAAAAAGGGTAATTTGGTCATTTTAAATTTTTTTTTGACCATTTATAGGTCAAACTAACGGTTTTTTTAACAGAAAGACCTTGATCGCGAGTTTTTTAAAGGATAAGGACCCGAGGTGCTAGTAATTGAATGTTTGGGACCCCATCGTTATAAGGTTCATTGGTTCAGGATCCCCAATGCTATTTACCCAATTATAAAATATTGATTTTAATGAAATGAGATATTTTTTAAAGCAAATCATGAAAATGAAATATTTTTTGAAAAATTAAAAAAATAGGTATTTTTCAACTTTTTTACAAAATATAGGGCTCTTGTCAAGTTTTCCCTACATTAAATGTATATCAAAAGCTCAAATTGAAATCCCTCCAATCAGTTATGTAACACAGGCTGTGCCAGGCCATCATTGAAAGGTTTAGCTTGACCAAGATATTTTGACACCCCTATCTGGAACTGACGGTCATGTTAAATTTTTTACTATTGTAAATAATGGTGGTAAGAGTGACCTAAATAGAATAATCAATGAATTTAAGTGATTAACTTAGAACAAAATAGAAATTTAATGACTCGGGTGAAATTTGAAATCTTACTAAAAGTCTAGTAATTAACAATAGTTTGAACATTTTTTTAAAAATTTGATTAGATATGATAAACAGTAAGCTATTTGACTCAATTTTTCTTGGGATTTTGGTGCAAATGGTACCTAACGCATGTCCTTAGTGGTCTTTAACTTTTCATTTGACTAAGAGGTGCATAACCTATGCTATTGGATGTGAAAGTGGTCCCTAATGACGGATTCCTTACAAATTCTTTGTTAGTTGTGTGCGTGGTTTCAACTCTTTTTTAATTTTGTCTTTATTACGAGGGCAAATTGGTCTAGCCATTTTTTTCTTTTGTTGGTCAGTTTATAGTTTTTTTTATGTCTATTCACTTGCCTATTGTCTGAAAATGTTGTATATGTTGTTGCAAGTGTGTTGTAGGTGGTTGGTGTATGAAATGTAATTTAAAGGGATAATTGCATCAAAGGTCTCTAACGTTTCAAAATCTTGGAGATATGCCCCTAACCTAAATTAATAGCACTAAACGTCCCCAACGTACGTAGAAATAGGCATCGTAGGTCTCTCTTCACACTTTTCGTCAATTTTCTCTGTTAAAGTCAAAATTTAGACTGCACGCACCATATATTTTCAAATGAAGCGATTGGAGAAATTAATTTCCCAATTCATCACCCACCCCACCCCATCTCCACAAGCTCCGGTTTCTCTCTCCACCTCTCTCAGCCGCCGGCTGAGTATATAAGGATGCTTAAAATGAAGAAAAGGGGCACAAATGACCCAAAGCTTGGAACAAAGAAAAAGGATAAAAAAATTATTCAAAAATCGATATGGGAATTGGAACTATGATCTAGTTGCAATGGAAAAAGCTTCAACAGAAGATAATAAGCCACAAATTGATCATTACCAGCATTTAGTCCACCTACCAGTTGGAGCATCTGTGGATCAAGGCTCAGGATTGGCTGGTGGGCATGCCATGGTTCCTCCATTTTCACCGAGGGCATATGCTTCTAGTTTTTTCCCACCGAATGGAAATTGGACTAATGGGTTCCCGTGTCAACAGTCCCAAAGTATGGGCCTTCCTACGAAAATGCCTGGAAATGGTATTCAACGGGTACCACAGTCTCATCCTTAGCAATTATATCAAGTGCCTTTGTCAACTGGTATATCACTGCACATCAAAGTAATACAATTCCCGGGTTGCCTTTTAATTTCGTTTTACCAAGTGGACAAGCAAATTTTGGTAGAAGCCCAACATTCACACCTTGTATGGGTCAAAATGTGTTCAACCAATCACCATTTGGAATGGGTTTACTGGGCCAACAACCTATTTGGCTGGAAATGTGGAAAGACAAGCGGTTCAACCTAATGGACCGCAATTGCAATGGTGAAAGGAACGCACATGGGGTATGATCTCAATTTGTGGCCATCTCTTCTTCACGCTCAGCCTGCAGCTTGCTACTGAGAGAGGTGGAGTGAGAAACTGGAGCTTGTGGAGATGGGTGGGTAGGTAGAGTGATGAATTGGGAAATTAATTTCTCATTTGAAAATATATGGCGCGTGTAATCCAAATTTTGACTTTAACGGAGAAAATTGACAAAAAGTGTGAAGAGAAACCTATGATGCCTATTTCTTCATACGTTGGGGACGTTTGGTGCTATTAATTTAGGTTAGGGGGTATATCCCCAACGATTTTGAAACGTTGGGGGACCTTTGATGCAATTATCCCTAATTTAAATATATGATTTTTGGTATTTCTCAATTATCTAATTGTTTTCATTGTTGATGTTTGAAATGTAATGAAAATATCTTTTTTGGTGGCTATATATGTACTTCTCATTATTTTAATTTCAATGTATATTTGGTTTCTGGGTTTGAGCATGGATGGTTTGAATTGGGAGATTATTGGTATGGTTGATAGATGGTGGCTGTTGTATAAATGTACATTATTATCGTGATAAATTGAAGATGAATACCAGGGCTCATTGAATAAATGGTAATATTCGTGCGATTTTTTTAATAGGTTAGGAACTAACTGCTCACCAATTTACATACATTAAGACCATTCATGTTCCTTAATTGAAAAAGTTAGGGACCATTTGTGCACCAACACAAAAAGGTTTATGACTATATTCACGCCTACCTATAAATGTTTGGGACCATTTGTGCTCTACATTTAATAGTTCCGGACTTATTATGCACCATCTCCCAAATTTTACATCATCTCCACATTTAATAGTTACATAAGGTTTATGCACCATCTCCACACATTCCACACATCCTTCTTCCACATTATAGGAACTCCACAAATAAAGCCCAAAAACCAAATCTTCTAATGAAATTCTTTTTACTTGCTCTTAAGGTAGATGTTTTTCTTCATCTCCGGTGGTAATCTACATCGGCAAAGATTAAGTTCATTTACTCTTCCCAAATCTTGTAAATATACTTTCTTCTAATTTTGACAATTTTCTCTAAAATCATAGAATTGGTGGGTGTGGTTTAGGTTTTATGGGTGAGAATGAACAAAAAAAGTAACTTGACCATTTTGTCTTTGCAGCAAAGACAAATTAAAATAGAGTTGAAATCACGCAACAACTAATGGAGAATTTGGACGAAATCCATCCATTTGGACTACTTTCACGTCCAATGGCATAGCTTAAGGACCTCTTAGCCAAAAATAAAAATTTAAGGGCCAAAAATATACTAAGGGCATACGTTAGTGACCATTTGCGCCAAAATCCCATTTTTCTTTTTAAAGATTTTCTTTAGTTGAAAAAGAAAAAATGGAACAAATCAAAAGAATATGACATTGGGGAAGAAAAGAGAAGAAATAGAGAGAAAAGAAAAAGAGAAAAGTGTACATAATTGGCTATATTCAATTGAGTAAAAAACATTGGGGCCAATTCAATTTTTAGTAAAATTTCATTTAAGCAACTATTGTTACAACCTTACTTGACATGACGTCACGTGCGAGAGGCGTAAGACTAAAATGTCATATATTAGACGCGGGCCACTCATCAGGATAATCTTGAGTTTTGATAAGTTTTATGGGTGCCTCGCTAACGTCGCTCCATAAAATCCGAAGCTAAACTCTCTCGACGCTAGTGAGGAAGGGTTCACTAAAAGGGGGATTTTGGCGAACCTCCTGGCTAAGCAAAAAAAGTGAACCCTAGCCTCGTTACCCTGTAAGGTGACGCCTACAGAGAATCTAATTGTCTTTAAAAAATCTTTTAACTCCCTGCCAACCTAAGGGACGGTGTACGATGCATAACCTATGTGAACTCATGTTTCTTGCTTTGTAAGGAAACAACATAATATTCTTTTTACAACGTGGCACAAATTAATTATGCTGTCGCATAGGCTAAAACCGTTAAAAAGGTAAAATATAATCAAATAAGAATCAGTTGTTGACCACAACCTTATCAATGATGGAGCAACACGAATTCAGATAAGTTAAAAGGTTTGAAATATCATTGACCTTAGTTTTTCTATAAATACTCCATGCAATATGAAAAAAATGTATGAAATCAGACCCCTAGCCAAATGTCTACCTATTTTGTTTCTCCTACATACTTGTTTTTATTTTCAGGCAACTAACTTGATCATTAGAGTGCAAACTGTCATAGGCCCAACATTTGGAATGGTTGCCTTTGCAAGATAACGGTATCTAAGTGTATAGGTAATCCACAGGTGGACATGAAGGTTTAAATGATCTGTTCCCAGCTTTATCCCCCCAGATTTTTGAAGTAAACAACTTAGAACTATATGTGAGAATTAGATATAAATCATGAGTGCAAGCATGGAAGAAGCACAAACTTACAAAAAATGAGTGAAAACAGTGAGGATATTGATTTTATCCAAAAAGGTTGCATAATCAACAAACAAACTCAGAGAATTAGAAGCAATGGGTTCGTCACCGAAAGAACAAGCAGAGGGTAGCCTCTCTAACGCGGACTATTAGATATAGCTCTAAATAAGATTTGTCTCTCTGATGAAAGTGCCACTATGAAGTCATGCTGGAGAACCTGAAGAACTAACAAGCCCCGCCTAGGAGGTACAAAATGGGATGGTCAAAATGTCCTCACATAGAATTTGAAGGAAACAACCACAGAGCAAAGGCTAGCCACTTTCACTTTCATAGTGGTCACCAGTGATCTAGAAGTCCATACACGACCCTGCAAATGATCTACTGCACGATGGGAGAAATAATCCCCTGAAAAACAAGAGCATAGACTTGTTAGGTTCGTCAATGTATTTGACAATATTTATCGACGGTGTAAGTTTCATCTTGGAAATTTTTTAGAATTTTGTTGGAAAATTTTCTGAATTTTTAAGTGCAACAGAATCAGTAGTGTAAGTTTCATTTTGGAATACTGTTACCACACGATTCTGATATGGCCTCCACGTCAGCAAGGGCCCCATCTAGGCCCAGCAAGAGCCCCATCCGAGGCCCATCGAGAGCCTCATCTAGGCCCTGCTAGGGGCCTCGAGAGTTTCGATAAAGTGCCCTGAGGCCCATCAAGACCTTAGCCTTCTGCGGCCCGAGTGCGGGGCCCGTGGAGGGCCTTGACACTCACAATGACCCATGGGGCCTCACTAGGCTTTGTATAAATTATGGCTAGCAGGCAGCATGATATGCAGGAAGGACCAGAGAAGTAATTAAGGAAAGAATGCGTTGGTTTGGCGCACAGATCCTCACAAGGAAACTGAATCATAATCTCCTAAAATCATGGAACGTGATAAGCTCAGATAAGGAAGGTAATCTTGGAGATTGCCTTGACAAGGAATGATCCCTATCCCATAAGGAAGGAGGATCCGATTGGGTATCTGATTGATTTGTTACCTAAATCAATCAAGACTCTTCTTCTAAATCTGACGTCTCGGTTGTTCCGAGTGCGCTCTTTTTCGTACTTGAATCCCACCCTAAACTCTGCTCAAACTTCTGCCTGTTTGTCTCTCCCACACCCAATTACTTACCTTCCACCGTGTATTATTTCTATATACTGGCAGTTGACTAGATTGTTGGAGTACCAACGATCGCTGGACCCTTTTTCCTCGGTGATCTTGGTGCCTAACGGTCGTCCGAGTGTGCACGTAACATACAGGTTGGCAGAGGAGTGACTAGAGATCTGTTGACACGTGGACGCTGCGGGTTCCGACGTTAACATATTGGCGCCGTTTGTGGGAAACGAAAAACATAACACAGCCTAAAACTTGTGGTAAAAACGTGTTTTCTACCAAGAGGAGCATGGCAACTGAACATTCCATGAAAGAAGAAGTAGAGTCCCACTACACTGATATGCGGCAGGAAAGCATTCAGGACCTCCAAAATGTGACCCGTCGCAAGAGGATAAGACAGCGACAGAAGCGAACGGTTGAACAGGAGAACCAAGACCTGAAGCTGGACAATGCCCGGATGAAGGCAGCGCTTGAACTGTTGGAGAATCAATCCCTCCAACATGGACCCAAGAGCAGTCGTGCTCGGAGAAGCCCTTTACGGTCCGGTTTGCTAGAAAGTCGACCATCGCGAGGAGACACGCTCGTTTCAAATGGTAGGACCGCGTAACATCGCCTCGAAGCCCTCACAAGATGACCAGAGGGGAAGACTTCTCCCTATGTGGGAAAGCCACCCTGTTCCTGCTGCTAGCGTGTTCGACAGGTTGGGAGTAGGATCCTCCATAGCACCACCCCTACCCGCACGCGCAGAAGCGCATATGGCAAGCAGAGGCCCGCCCTTGCGGAAAGAAGGAGGGCCACGAATCAAGATCACGGAAAGACCGAGGAGGAGAAAGGGAGGCTGGAATGTTACGAGGATGACGATGACGAGAACTTCCCGTTCACCCTCTACATGAAAGCCATAGAGATACCCGTGAACTTCCGAATGCCTCTAATGGACAAGTACAACGGGAGGGACGACCCCATGGACCACATAAATACATATAAGACGAAGCTCCAAGGCTAGTCGCCTGCGGTAAAGTGCCAGAACTTCCATACCACGCTCGTGTCCGACACAAAGAGGTGGTACAATAAGTTGAAACCAGAGAGTATCCGGAGCTGGCCACAACTAAAAAAAGAATTTGTCAATGCCTTCATTGGCAATCGGACGATGATAGCCGACATTGCCCAGCTCCACGATATCCAACAGAAGGAAGGAGAAACTGTCAAGAGCTACTTCAAGAGGTTCAGTCATATTATCAACAAAATCGAGACTGTGACTGAAGAAAAGTCTTTGGATGCACTCGTGACTGGACTGCACATGCGCACTCCTTTCTGAAAGGATGTACAGAACAGTCAACCAAAGACCTACAGTAAGCTATTGGACTTGGTCTAGCGCGAGATTCGATCAGACGGAGGTAGCCCCAATCCCCCACCCCAAAGCTCCCGTGGTGGCCTCCGTGCCCGCTACAACACCGCCCAAGTTCTGTCGGATACACAGGACCAGGGTGTATAATACGAAGGATTGCCCAGACGTGTGGGAATTGATAAATCGTAGAACCCACGGGCATGGAGAGGAGAATCAGCCCGCGTGAGGACGTCGAGGGCCACCCACACAGGGGTGAAGACCTCCTCATCCGCGCCAAAACGATGGACCCCAATGTAATGAAGTGGAAAATGACAGAAACAGAGACCCGCCGAGGTTGGAGGGACTTGCGGGGGCTCTCCCTGTTCAGGAGATAAACACCATCATAGGAGGGCCCTATGTCGGAGGGCACACGATGAACTCACGGCGTAACTACGCAAAGGCGGCGAGAGAAGAACCCCTGAAGAGTTGGCAGGTCCACGGGCATTGACCAAAAGCACCACAGATCTCGTTTACTGAGGAAGACGAGGCTGGCATATACTATCCGCACTGCGATGCCCTGGTAGTCTACGCCGTCGTTGCCAGAAACGGCCGACGATGGAAGCACTGTGAACATCCTGTTCGGTAGTGCCTTCGAACAAATGGACGTCGATCATGAATTGACGGCCATCTCAGATCCACTATTTGGTTTCACAGGGGACAGCCTCATCCCGCGAGGAAGGATTACACTGGCGATAGACTTCGGAGAACCTCCATGCCATCTCTGGAAGTTCATGGAGTTTTTAATAGTGGACACACGCTCTGCCTACCATGGGGTCCTTAGAAGGCCCGCGCTGAAGGATTTACAGGCGGTCACGTCTATACACCATCTGGTAATGAAATTCCTGACACCTGGAGGGCTGGCCAGAATCTACGGTATTCAGACGGAGGTGAGGGCTTGTTACATAAACGCATTGCAGAAGGCTGCTAAACGTGAGGATATCACCCCAGCGGTAATGACCATACACTCGGAGCCGATGGACGTTGACCGTGAGGGGATGGACGAAGAATTGATACTGGATGAGGGTCTGGATCCTCGAATCATAGGCTCAGATTCTCTTGCCTCCCCGGCTGAGGAGCTGGAAGCATTTTTGGTGAACCCCTCGGAACCAACCCGGGTATTGCAGTTGGGAGAGAAGCTCGAAGAAAGAATGAAGGAGGAGTTGAAGCAGTTTCTTCGAGAGAACGCTGACGTCTTCGCACGGAAGCACAGTAATATGGTCGGGATCGACCCGTCAATGGCGTGCCACGCCTTGAAAGTAGATCCAAAAATACGCTCCAGGATTCAAAAAAGGAGGCCTTTGAGTACCGAGAGGTACCATGCATTGAAGGAGGAAGTTGACAAGCTACTAGCCAGCGGGTTCATCAGAGAAGCAATTTACTCCCAATGGGTATCTAACCCAGTGCTGGTAAGAAAGAGTACCAAGAAGTGGAAGGTATGCATAGACTTCTCAGATCTGAACCAAGCATGCCCTAAAGACAGCTTTCTGTTGCCGCGCATCGACCAGCTGGTCGATGCGACTGCCGGCCACAAGTTACTTAGCTTTATGGATGCATACTCGGGCTACAACCAAATCCCGTTGTTTGCGGGAGACGAGGACCACACCTGTTCATCATAGATCGGGGGCTATACTGCTATAGGATGATACCTTTCGGCCTAAAAAATATGGGAGCCACATACCAGCGGTTGGTAAACCGCATGTTCGTAGGACAGATTAGAAATACAATGGAAGTATACGTCGACGATATGCTGGTAAAGAGCGTAAACGCCGAGGACCACATAGAGCACTTAAGAGGGATGTTCAGAGTCCTTCGCAAGTACCGCATGAAGCTTAACCCCTTGAAGTGCGTGTTCGGAGTTGCATCTGGAAAATTTCTCGGCTACATGGTCAATCAGCGCGGGATAGAGGCTAATCCCGAAAAGATTAAGGCGCTCATTGAAATGCGGTCACCATCTTCCCCCAAGGAAGTTCAGAGCTTGACGGGAAGGTTAGTGGCTTTTAATCGATTTATATCCAAGGCGATCGACCGCTGCCAACCTTTCTTTCAGACCATCAAGGGAGGAAAAGGTTTGAGTGGACCGAAGAATGTGAGAAAGCCTTCCAGGACCTCAAGGTCCTCATCGGAAAATCTCTACTGCTGTCCAAACCAAAGAATGGAGAGACGTTGCTCTTTTACCTCGCCGTATCTGAGAAGGCAATTAGCTCGGTCTTAATCCGAGAAGAGGGCCCAGCACAATTTCCTGTCTATTACGTGAGTAAAGCCCTGCAGGACACAGAAACAAGATACCCAGACATGGAAAAGCTCGCCCTATCGTTGATCATCGCCTCCCGAAAGCTTCGACCGTACTTCTAGTCGCATAGCATAGATGTCTTGACAAACCTCTCTCTACGGCAGATATTCCAAAAGCCGGACACATCAGGACGGTTGATGAAATGGTCGGTGGAACTCATCCAGTTCGATATCAGTTACAATCTACGACCTTCGATAAAAGGACAGGCCTTAGCAGACTTTGTGGCTGAATTCGCCCATATTCCCGAGGGTTCGCTCGAGGCCTGACCCCTTGAGGTACCAACATGGAATTTATATGTTGATGGATTCTCAGGTGAGGTCGGAGCTGGAGCCGGGATCCTGCTGGTTAGTCCTGACGGCCATAATCTCAACTGCGCATTTCACCTGGAGTTCAAAGCCTCCAACAACGCAGCAGAATACGAGGCACTCCTAGCAGGCTTGAGGTTGGCACAAGAGATGAAGGCCAGGAAGCTCCAAATTCATAGCGATTCACAGCTGGTTGTTAGTCAGGTTAATGGGACCTTCGCAGCACGCGAACAATCCATGGTGGCGTACCTGACGAAGACCAAGGACCTGTTGTCCCACTTTGAGGCATACGAACTTCTACAGATCCAACGAATGGAAAATGGCTGTGCGGACGCCCTCTCGAAACTGGCAAGTAGTAGAGACTCCGACTTAATGAAGGCCATCTCAGTTGAGAGGCTCAACCAGCCTTCCATTGACGAATCTCACGCACAGGCTGTCATGGCTATATCTGATTTTCCAAAATAGATGAAGGAGATCACCGAATATCTAACCGACCAGATACTGCCCAATGACAAACAAGAAGCACAGAAACTCTGCAGAAGGGCTGCGAAGTTCTTGCTGCAAGACAAGATCCTATATAAGAGGGGATTCAACCACCCCCTCTTGCGCTGTTTAACACAGGAAGAAGTCGTATACGTGATGAAAGAGATACATGAAGGGATATGCGGCAATCATTTGGGTGGAATGGCCCTGGCACAGAAAGCCCTGAAATAGGGGTACTATTGGCCGACCATAAAGAAAGACTCTCACAATTACATAAAGAAGTGCGACAGATGTCAGAAGTTCGCCACTATACCGAAGCTCCCGTCTCAGAACCTTACCCCGGTCACCAGTCCTTGGCCTTTCCGCCAAGTGGAGAATCGACTTCATCGGTCTCCTCTCGACGGAGAGAGGAGGGGTCAAATTCGTGATTGTAGCAGTAGACTACTTCACCAAGTGGTGTGAAGCCGAACCTTTGGCCAAGATCACAGAGGAAAATGAGTGGAAATTTGTATGGAAAAACATTGTCTGTCGCTTCGGCATTCTCCACTCCCTCGTGCCCAACAACGGCACACAATTCGCAGGAATGAAGTTTAACGTGAATTGTGAGAACCTTGGTATCCGAAGGGACTTCTCCACCCCTTACTACCCCTAATCCAATGGCCAGGTGGAAGCTGTGAATAAGATCATTAAGCATACCCTTAAGCAGAAACTAGAATCCGCGAAAGGAGGATGGGCTGAAGAACTACCTGAGACCCTGTGGTCCTATCGGACCACTTCTCGCACGGCCACAGGTGAAACCCCGTTCTCTATGGCATATGGAGCGGAGGCAATGATTCCCGTCGAGGTAGGAATACCCTCACCTAGGCACCTGCACTTCAACGAGGTGACTAATGAGGATTTACGAAGGGCAAGCCTCGATCTGCAAGACGAGAGACACGCAGAATCGCAGCTCCGCCTCGCAGTTTACCAGCAGAAGATGGTCCGATACTACAACTCCAAGGTCAAAGACAGGAGCTTCTACATCAACAACTTTGTCCTGATTAAGGTATTTCAAGCTAATAGAGAGGTAGGGGCCGGAACTCTAGGGCCCACTTGGGAGGGACCTTATAAAGTCATCGAAGAAATCCACCCCGAAACTTACAGATTGGAAGATTCCGAAGGTAGGGAGACAAGGCACCCTTGGAACATTGCCCACTTGAGGCCGTATTATCAGTAGTTTCATTTTAGCACCGTTTTGATTTTCCTACATTTTTGTCCGGCTCCCTGAGATACCGCGCCTTCTAATAAAATTCGTCGTTTATGAATCTAAAGTGTTCCTCATACAACAAAAGCAAGTGAAAGCAATTCTGCAGTGAGGGAGTGTGGTTCGCGGCCAACTCTTTAACACGCTGGATAAACATTCAACGCGTATTTAAACAAGTGCAAGCAATTCAACAGCGAGAGAGTGTGGTTCGCGGCCAACTCTTTCAACTCGCTGGATAAACATTCAACGCGTATTTAAACAAGTGCAAGCAATTCGGTAGCGAGAGAGTGTGGTTCGTCGCCAACTCTTTCAACTCGCTAGATAAACATTCAACGCGTATTTAAACAAGTGCAAGCAATTCGGCAGCGAGGGAGTGTGGTTCGCGGCCAACTCTATCAACTCGCTGGATAAATATTCAAGGCGTATTTAAAGAAGTGAAGGCAATTCGGCAGCGAGGGAGTGTGGTTCGCGGCCAACTCTTTCAACTCGCTGGTTAAATATTTAACGCGTATTTAAACAAGTCAAGGCAATTCGGCGGTGAGAGAGTGTGGTTCATGGTCAACTCTTTCAACTCATTGGATAAACATTCAACGCGTATTTAAACATTCAACGATATGTAATAAAAAAGGAGAGGGGAGGGGAGGGGGGGGGAGGGGGAGGAGGAGGAGAGAGAGAGAGAGAGAGAGAGACGATCCAATGGCCTACATTTACAAGTCGGCAAAGAACAACAAAAACTAGAACAAAGAGAGCTCTTAAATCTCAGTCGAGAACCACTGGATTCACGTGGTCGGAGGCCTCGAGTTTGGCCAGAAGACCCTGGGCCTTCGATAGCTCGGTCAGCGCTTTGTTCAATTCCTTGTCTTTGGCAGAAACCATGCCCTGACAAGACTTCAATTGCGACTCTGCCTTCTTTTGGGCTTCGACACATGCTTTTTAGATCGTCCTAGCTTTCTTGATATCGTACGTTGCTCGAGCCCAGGTGTTCGCTAAAAATGTACCGCAAGTGCACGGGTCGCGTTCAAGTAATAAAGTGATAAGAAAGTGTCGAACCCACGAGGATAGATAATTTTGCTAACATCCAAATCAATCTAGCTCTATTTTAAACACACAATAAAACATATTGTTTTGATGATTTAAACTAAGAATTCAAAGATGAATAAAAATTAAGCTAATAAGAAAAATATTAAAAGAGAAATTTGTAGGAAATAAAATCAATTAGAAGAAAATACTAGGAATTCGACTTCACCAACTATTCCACTTTAAAGTTTTATTTTCCATTATCAATTCAAAAATGAGGTTACTATAGCAATCCATGCTCCTAAAATGTCTAGCAATCTCTCCCGAGTAGAGCCAAACCTAATTTTACACAAGACCCCCAAGCATTCCTACCGAGAGAACGTATATGTAAAATTGTATTAAAACTCAAGAACATTCAAAATTGATTGCACAAAGTATGAAAGAGTATTCCTACATTCCATAAACCTTATGTTGTTAATTAAATGTGCTAAACCTAATTTCAACCTCCCGGTAGCAACTAAGTCACAAAAGCATTTCAATGGTGATCAATCATCTCAATACACAATAAAGCTCAATAATCAACAACCATAAAAACCAAGCACAAGAAATCAATAACAAGAACAATGCACTTTAAAGCTTCATAAATGGATTCATCTCATTCCTAGTAAATAAAATTAGCCCATAGTATTTACAAAGACAAAATGGAAAATAGATACAAAATACATCACCGGATTTAATAAAGTCAAGAGAAATGCAAGATTTAGCTTGAGCCCATGGTTGTCTTCATTTGCCCACAATAAACCTCCATTCATCTTCCTCTATTTACAAAATACACACAATGATGTACAAAAAATCAAGAAACACCCATTTCCATGGAGTTTTTCAAGAACCCTAACCCTCTTATTCTTGGAGAGCTTTCTATGTGAGAGTGGATATGAGAGAATGCCCTCAAAATGCAGATAAAACGGCTACTTAAAACCCTACAGGAGATAAAAGTAGAAAGACCAAAAAGCCCCTGAAAATCTGGACAAAAAACGTGGACAGCAGTAAAAAAACACCATGCGATCGCATGGAAGAGCATCAAAGCTCTCTGCTGGAAAATTGGGAATCTCGCGATTGCGCAGGTATTGGCCGGGATGGCAATGGGCGGGTCCGGGTGGGTCGGCCCGCGACCGCCGACCATGGGGCGGGCGGGCGGGTCGGCCGTTGTACCCGCCAACCGCCCGAACAATTTTTTTTTTTTTTTGTTAAAACTGAAAATAATTAAAAATATATATATACAATTTTTTAAATATTTGAACCAAGCAAAACAAAAAAAATTATAAGATTTGGGTTGTAGTGTAGTGGTTAAGGTTAGTAGTTTATAAGTTTTAACCCGAGTTTGATTCTTCTTTAGTCCATTTTAGTGAAAATCATAATTTCTACTATATTTTATGATTTTCAAAAAAAAATTTTTTTTTTAGGGCGGGCGGGCGGCGTTGCCCGGACCCGCCCGGGCAGATTTTTCTGCTTCAAACCCGCCCTATTGCTTCATGGGGGCGGGCGGGCGGGCGGGCGGGGCGGCTCTTGGCGGGCGGGGTTGGTCGAGGGTTTTTTACCATCCCTAGTATTGGCCCATGCGATCGCATGGGCCAAAATACAAAATGTTTGCTTTTGTTTTTTGCTTAATTGTACTTTCAGTCCCTGAACTATCTGAGATGTTGACTTTAGTCCTTGAAGTTTTGGTTTTCTTTCATATAGGTCCTCCATAAATTGCAACATTGGTCCTCCATCTTTAAACATAGTTATCTTTTGGTCCCCAAGATTCTTGATTTGCACAAATTTAGTCCTTTTTTCTCATTTTTCGCGTGGATTTCTTCCAATCACCATCCAAACTCGGATTTTTACCTAAATAAACAAAAGAACAAAAATAAGCGGTAAACAACTCTAAAGAATTCACAATTATCTACTTTTAAAGGCTAAAATAAGTGCGAAAACCGTACTTATCACACCCCCAAACTTGCATTTTTGTTTGTCCTCAAGCAAAATGATATAAAATATCATGCAAGCACACAAGCACAATCAAAATATAAAAGGACAACAAACACGCGAAATGTTAGGGAGCTTGCCACCTTACCATGATCATTTGAAGCTTGCTTATAATTCATGAAAAATCTACACAAATGCTAAAAAATAAAAGAAACTTTTCAACTTAATCCATGTTAGAGGTATGTGTGTGCATAGTCACTTTGAATCATTGCAAAACAAAAAAATTGGTGAATACCCAACCCTCAATGGTCAAAATTTCCTTTCCTTCTCGTTGGATGCACTCCCCCAAACTTGATATTTTCACTCTAACCCGGGGTGTCTACTCAATGGTTTCTCTCAAGTCACTCAATCATTCCCGCTCAAGTTTGGTTGGATTTAGCCAATGATTGTAACTACTTAGGCTTGTGAAGATCCTCCAAAAATTTGAGTAGTTTAACAAACAAACTTCCACCAAGTAATTCAAACCCACTAGTTATCTAGATCCCAAAAAGTAGTCATAATGGCTCAAACTTGCAAGATTTGCTATGAAAATCTCATGATTTTTTTTTTTTTTAACAATCATGCAACCTTACTCCTTTAAGCTTTCTATTTGACCCATGTAACGAGCTTTAGGTCGGTAACTCCCCGATTTAAAAGAGACCAAAGGGTACCGGGCTTTGAGATGCCCCAACGGACTTAATCGCTCAAGTCAAAAAGGCTACAAAGTAAGGTGAAAGAATTAAAAATAGAGCAAAAGTATAGCTATCTTGAGCACAACTAACAAACTTTTATAAAGGGATTAGATTCCAAGCATATGGTCATTACCAAGTTTCTGCTAGTTAGTCAAAACTACTCCACACACATGTTCAACAAGCATGGAATCAACACACTCCCAATGAGATAAATCACGACTCAACCATTTCCAAACTATCCTTCCATTTGGACAATTTAAAGAGATGATATGTAGGTAATGGATAGCACCGTTTGAGTTCTAAAAATCGCTTATGAAGAACAAGTGCACTCAACATTTGTATGCAATGAACATCATGACGAGAGTGCTAGAAAGAGTATCTAACATGGAAAAAGTATATTTATAAAAAACCACAAGTAGCATTTATGTCTACAATCCATGAATCACAGCAATTTCAACAAAATCACAACATTAGCCGGCAAGGCTCTCTAACAAGCAAAAACAAACAAAATACCTAAATTAGCCGGCAAGGCTCTCTAACAAGCAAAAACTCAAGCAAATACCTCCAAACTTAAAATGTACATTGTCCTCATTGTAAAACTAAAAATCAAAAGAGAAGAGAAATAGGAACTCCCCTGGGGTGAATCGGTTGGTGATGGCAACTTCAATTTGGAGAAATCTTTGTTAGGACTAATGGAGATTGCTGGAGACTACATTTTTTCTTGATGTGGATTCGTTGCTATTAGGCCTGCCAAACAAGAACAACAAAATCAAAATTCATCTAATATCCAAGGAATGAAATCATGCCAAAAGAATGAACTACTAGCAAAACAAAAAGTAAGGGAAAGAAAATGGGTTGCCTCCTATTCAGCGCTTCTTTATAGTCATTAGCTAGACTTTTAGCACATGATTAAGCGGGATTGGTGAGATGGACAATTGATTTTTCTTTGGAAAAGTCATCACCCCAATAATGCTTCAACCTCTGACCGTTCACTGTAAATGCCCTCTTGCTTTCATCCTCAACTTCCACAGCCCCAGATGGATACACTCGCTTAATTGTGAATGGTCCCGACCACCGAGAGCTTAACTTTCCTGGAAAAAGCTTGAGCCGAGAATTAAATAGCAGAACTTGTTGCCCAACCTCAACTGTCTTCTTTGGATGTGGTTGTCATGCCATCTTTTAGTGCGCTCCTTGTAGATTTTGGAATTCTCATATGCCTCAAGTCAAAATTCATCCATTTCGTTTAATTGGAGGAGTCTCTTTTCACCGGCTTCTTTCCAATCAAAATTGAGCTTTTTCACTGCCCAATAAGCACGATGCTCCAACTCTACGGGTAGGTGACATTATTTTTCAAACACTAGACGATATGGAGACATACCAATGGGAGTTTTGAATGCAGTGCGGTACGCCCAAAGTGCATCGTCTAATTTTTTAGACCAATCTTTCCACGAAGCATTCACCGTTACCTCCAAAATTCTTTTTAGCTCTCGGTTGGATATTTCGACTTGCCCACTTGTTTGAGGATGATAAGGAGTGGACACTCGATGACGTACACCATATTTAGCCAACACTAACTCAAATTGGCGATTGCAAAAGTGCTTACCCCCATCACTGATGATTGCTCGTGGAGTACCAAAACAGGTAAAAATGTGCTTTCTCAAAAAGTTAATCACAACCCGGCCATCATTGGTGGGCAATGCTACGGCCTCCACCCACTTTGAGACATAATCAACCGCTACCAATATGTATTGATTAGAGAATGATGGTGGAAATGGTCCCATAAAGTCAACACCCCAAACATCAAAAATTTCAACTTCTAGAATACTGTTGAGAGGCATTTCATTCTTTCTTGAAACATTCCCTGTCCTTTGGCACCGATCACATGTCTTCACAACTCTGTAGGCATCTTGAATAGGGTAGGCCAGTAGAAACTGGACTGTAACACCTTTGCAGCAGTTTTAGAGGCCCCAAAATGCCCGGCATATTCTGATGAATGACAATGCTGTAGGATATCCATCATCTCTCCTTCTGGTACACATCTCCGGATTATCTGATCTGGCCCCCTTCTGTACAGAATCCAGTCATCCCAAAAGTAGTGCTTGATGTCTACAAAGAATCTTTTTTTTTGATGGCTAGAGAGATCTGGTGGAGTGATGCTGCTGGCAAGGAAGTTGACAATATCTGCATACCACGGTGCTTCCTTAACTGCAATGATTTGCTGATCAGAAAATTCCTCATTTATCTCTCCACTTCGCGACTCTTCCCCAATCTCAAGTCTAGATAGATGGTCGACGACCACATTTTCACTCCTCTTTTTATCTCTGATCTCTATGTCAAACTCCTGCAGTAGAAGTATCCATCTGATGAGTCAAGGCTTAGCATCCTTCTTTGCAAGTAGATGCCTCAGAGCAGCATGATCTGTATGAACAATCACCTTCGAACCCACAAGATAGGACCGAAATTTATCGAAAGCATAAACCACTGCAAGAAGCTCCTTTTCTGTGGTGGCATAGTTTAGCTGAGCATCATTCAAGGTCCGACTGGCATAGTGAATCACATAAAAAATTTTATCCCTGCGTTGCCCCAACACTACCCCAGCTGCAAAATCACTAGCATCACACATTAGCTCAAAGGGTAGACTCCAATCAGGTGTAACCAAAACTGGTGCTGTCACAAGCTTTTCTTTAAGAGTGTTGAAGGCATGTAGACACTCTTCAGAAAAGAGAAAAGGAGTATCTTTCTCCAAAAGGTTGCAAAGTGGCTTCGTGATTTTTGAAAAATCTTTTATAAAACGCCGATAGAAGCCTGCATGCCCAAGAAAACTCCGAATTTCCTTTACTGATGTTGGAGGCGGCAACTTCTCAATTACTTGAATCTTTGCTTTGTCAAACTTAATGCCCTTTGCTGAAATTAAGTGCCCCAATACAATTCCCTCATGGACCATGAAATGGCACTTCTCCCAATTTAGAACAAGATTGGTTTCTTCACAACGCTGCAAAACCAAAGATAGATGATGAAGACACTCATCAAAAGATGCTCCAAAGACTGAGAAATCATCCATGAAGACCTCAATGTATTTCTCCACCATATCTGAAAATATGGATATCATACAGCGCTGGAAAGTAGCTGGAGCATTGCATAGGCCGAACGGCATCCTTCTATAAGCAAATGTACCGTAGGGACATGTGAATGTGGTCTTCTCCTGATCTTCTGGAGCTATCGGAATTATATCCAGAATACCCATCCAAAAAGCAATAATGTGAATGCCCGGCTAACCTTTCCAATATTTGATCGATGAATGGCAAAGGAAAATGATCCTTTCGAGTTGCAGTGTTGAGTTTGTGATAATCAATGCAAACTCGCCATCCCGTAACTGTTCTGGTTGGAATGAGCTCATTGTTGTCATTGGGCACCACTGTGATCCCTCCTTTCTTCAGTACTACTTGGATTGGACTGATCCAAGCGCTGTCTGATATAGGATAGATGATCCTCGCATCTAAAAGTTTTATCACCTCAGCCTTGACTACCTCTTGCAGTGTTGGATTCAATCTTCTTTGACGCTGGACTGATGGCTTAAAGATAGACTGTAGGACTAATGCCTTTGATATCTGAGATAGACCATCCTATTGCAGTTTTGTGCTCTCGAAGGACTCGTAGCAATTTTTCCTCTTCCAAATTACTGATGGAGTTTGCAATGATAACTGGAAGTGTAGAATCATCACCCAAATAAGCATAACACAAGTGAGATTTCAATTGATTGAGTTCTAACTGCGGAGGCTTTTCAATAGATGGTAGTAACTTTGTTGACTTTTCTCCAAGCTCCTGGAAAGGTGGTTGCCATTTATATGTTGGATTTGCCTCTATTTGCTTCACCATGTGCTTGGTTTCTTCTGAATTGAAATCCTCAGTAAAAGAATGAACCAAACACATCTCAAGCGGATCTTGAGGATGATTTTGTGCAAATGATTCTCCCACCATTTCGTCTACCACATCAACCATGAAACAGCTGTCAGAATCCATTGGGTACTTGACTGCCTTGAAAATATTGAACACCACTTCTTCATCATTTAACCTCAATATCATCTGGCCTTTGTGCACATCAATCAAAGCTCTTCCAGTAGCCAAAAATGGTCTGCCCAATATTAGAGGAATATCTTTGTCTTCTTCCATGTCTAGAATGATGAAGTCGACAGGGAAAATAAATTTGTCAACTTTCACCAAGATATCCTCAATGATTCTCCTAGGATATTTGATTGAGCGATCGGCTAACTGCAAAGAAACTGTTGTTGCTTTTGCCTCTCCCAATCTTAATCTCCTGTAGATAGAAAATGGCATCAAGTTAATGCTTGCACCTAAATCACAAAGAGCTTTATTAAAATCAATATCACCAATGGTACAAGGAATAGTAAAACTCCCTAGATCTTTAAGCTTAGGTGGCAATTTGTTCTGCAAGATAGCACTACACTCTTCAGTCAACATCACCGTCTCGTGCTCCTCTAGCTTCCTCTTGTTAGAAAAAATCTCTTTCATGAATTTTGCATAGCTAGGCATCTGAGCTAAGGCATCGGCAAAAGGGATGTTGATTTGCAACTTCTTGAAGACTTCCAAGAATTTCTCAAATTGCTTATCCAACTTGTGCTTTTTCAATCTTTGCGGAAATGGGATTGGAGGCACATATGCTTTCATTTGAGGAGTTGCCTTTATAGGTGGAGTATCCAAATCTTTTTCTTGACTAGCATCTTGTTGTGCATTAGCTTGATCTCCTTGTTCATCATCAATAGAGGGTATCTTGTCATGAGTGGCAACATTTCTTTTGACTTCTATCTTAGGCAACTGAACCCCACTTCTTGTAGTAATTGATTTGAGCTGCTCTCTTGGGTTAGTTTCAGTGTTGCTCGGTAATTGCCCTTGTTGTCTTTCAGATAGAAGTTTTGCCATCTGACCCATTTGATTCTCCAAGCCCTTCACGGATGCTCTGATACTCTGAATAGATTCCTCTGTTCGTTCTTGAAATTTTAACTCACAGGTGTGCCAACTGAGCCATAGCTTCTTCCCAACCCCTTTTTGTTGAAAATTCGATTGTTGTCTCGGAGCACCTTGTTGGTGTTGGTTGTTGCTCCATGAAAAATTCGGATGATTTTTCCAAGCTGGATTATACGTGTTGGAGTAGATATTACCTTGCTGACTGGGATGATTCTGAGCATAACATGCTTGCTCAGTGGATGTTGAAGAACTGGTCAACAATGGGCAATTTCTGGTTGAATGATTTGCTCCACAACCATCGCATTCAAGAGTAGGCGTCTGAATAGCATGAGCTGTCTGATTGCGAGCTATAGTATCCATCATCTTTTTTTCCATGGCGGCCATTTGTGCAGAAAGAGCAGATATAACATCAACCTCATGCATCCCCGCTACCCTTTTTGTTACTCCCCTATCAGCCAGCCAATTCGAACTTGTCTCAGCCATTCTTTCAAACAATACCCATGCTTCCTTAATTGTCTTTGTGTTGATTGACCCATTTGAGGATGAGTCAACAATGGAATGACAATGTGGAAGTAGTCCGGCATAAAAGTATTGAACTTGCAAAGCCTTCTTGATACCATGATTAGGGCACTTCCGAAGCATCTCCTTGAACCTCTCCCAAGCTTCATGAAAATTTTCTGTGTCTTGCTGCCTGAATATGGAGATGTCATGCTTCAACTTTGCAACTTTGGCGAGAGGAAAGTATTTGTTCGTGAATTTTTGAACGAGGTCATTCCATGTAGTGATACTCCCCGCAGAATGTGAATCCAACCACTCTCTTGCTCCATCTCTCAAAGTATGTGGAAATAATCTGAGTTTGATAGCTTCCATGTTAACATCTTGATATTCAAAATTGCTCACTATCTCCAAGAAGCGTGATAGATGCATATGAGGGTTTTCATTAGAACGCCCATAGAATTGAAGAGTATTCTGGAAGAGGTTGATGATATCCGGTCTCAATTGAAAATTTTCCTTCCCATAAGCCGGATATGCAATGCTAGATTGGCTTTGAACCACAGCTGGAGTAATAATATCCCCAACTAGCAAATCATCCTCATCTATCTCAACCATTTGATCTTCTTCGTCTGCCATGGTGTTCACTCTATGTCGTGCTTCTCTTTGTTCTCTTCTTCGGTGTCTGAAAGTTCTTTCAATCTCGGGGTCAAACACCAAATTCTCAAGATTTTCAAAATCTTGCATCCACCAAAGAAGATATGCCTGAAAAGAACAAAGGTAGCACTTGAAGTTTAAATGGAAAAATAAAATAAAATTAACTAAGTAAATCTAGAAATAACAAGGATCTAACTAATTAAATCTATCCCCGGCAACGGCGCCAAAAACTTGTTCGCTATAAATGTACCGCAAGTGCACGGCGAATTCGCGTTCAAGTAATAAAGTGATGAGAAAGTGTCGAACCCACGAGGATAGATAATTTTACTAACATCCAAATCAATCTAGCCCTATTTTAAACACACAATAAAACATTTTGTTTTGATGATTAAACCTAGAATTCAAAGATGATGAAAAATAAACTAATAAGAAAAATATTAAAAGAGAAATTTGTAGGAAATAAAATCAATTAGAAGAAAATACTAGGAATTCGACTTCACCAACTATTCCACTTTAAAGTTTCATTTTCCATTATCAATTCAAAATGAGGTTACTATGGCAATCCATGCTCCTAAAATGTCTAGCAATATCTCCCGAGTAGAGCCAAACCTAATTTTACACAAGACCCACAAGCATTCCTACTGAGAGAACGTATATGTAAAATTGCATTAAAACTCAAGAATATTCAAAATTGATTGCACAAAGTATGAAAGAGTATTCCTACATTCTATAAACCTTATGTTGTTAATTAAATGTGCTAAACCTAATTTCAACCTCCCGGTAGCAACTAAGTCACAAAAGCATTTCAATGGTGATCAATCATCTCAATACACAATAAAACCTAATAATCAACAACCATAAAAACCAAGCACAAGAAATCAATAATAAGAACAATGCACTTTAAAGCTTCATAAATGGATTCATCTCATTCCTAGTAAATAAAATTAGCCCATAGTATTTACAAAGACAAAATGGAAAATAGATACAAAATACATCACCGGATTTAATAAAGTCAAGAGAAATGCAAGATTTAGCTTGAGCCCATGGTTGTCTTCATTTGCCCACTATAAACCTCCATTCATCTTCCTCTATTTACAAAATACACACAATGATGTACAAAAAATAAAGAAAAACCCATTTCTATGGAGTTTTTCAAGAACCCTAACCCTCTTCTTCTTGGAGAGCTTTCTATGTGATAGTATATATGAGAGAATGCCCCCAAAATGCAGATAAAACGGCTACATAAAACCCTACAAGAGATAAAAGCAGAAAGACCAAAAAGCCCCTGAAAATCTGGACAAAAAACGCGTACCGTAAAAAAAAACACCATGCGATCGCATGGTAATAATCCATGCGATCGCATGAAAGAGCATCAAAGCTCTCTGTTGGAAAATTGGGAATCTCGCGATCGCGCAGGTATCGCATGGGCCAAAATACAAAATGTTTGCTTTTGTTTTTTGCTTAATTGCACTTCCAGTCCCTGAACTATCTGAGATGTTGACTTTAGTCCTTGAAGTTTTGGTTTTCTTTCATATAGTTCCTCCATAAATTGCAACATTGGTCCTCCATCTTTAAACATAGTTATCTTTTGGTCCCCGAGATTCTTGATTTGCACAAATTTAGTCCTTTTTGCTCATTTTTCGCGTGGATTTCTTCCAATCACCATCCAAACTCGGGTTTTTACCTAAATAAACAAAAGAACAAAAATAAGCGATAAACAACTCTAAAGAATTCACAATTATCCACTTTTAAAGGCTAAAATAAGTGTGAAAACCGCACTTATCACCAGGCATCTTCGAAGAATACGAGTTTTTTCCGAAGGTCTTTGTTTTCTGCACTCAATGCCTCAACATCCTCGTCTTCTCCAGCGGGAGGGCGCAATTCGTCAATCTTCATCTCTAACAATTTGTACATCTCGCAATTAAGTGCGTGACTGTGGGAGGTATACATTTCAGCAAGTCTCAACAATTCCAACAACTCCGCATTCGTGGCCGCCTTCCCAAAGGCAGAAGTCCAGTACTTATGAACAGATGCCGCTGCTTTGGCCACCAGAGGTGGAAGCTTTCCTGACACTGCTGGATCCAGCTCGTCCCTACGGAATCCAATGTTGATATACTCGTACTTGCCATGGAGAAGAGAAGGAGAGGCCTGAACTGCCTCCTCCCCACCATGGGCGCCTGCCTTTCTCTTACCCAGTTGTCTGGCACTTCTTGAAGAAGGTATGGGCCTCATAGGAGATGGGTAGGGAGGCACTACCGGTGTCGCCTCCGGTGCTGGATGGGCAGAGGAAGGACCGCTCACCGTTATCTCCGACATTTGCTCGGCGGCAACGCCGGGATTAGACGCCTCGGAAGGTACCGAAAGGGGAGGGGAGATATCATCCACAACCCCTCCTCCCCCCAGGTCTTATCTTAAACTTTGGGACAGTGGAGAAATGAAAGCCTGACATGGCCAGCAATAACCAAGTTCTGAATAGGGAAGTAGAAGGGCAGGGATGAGAAGAATAAAGTGAAGTCGTGCAATCATATATATAGGCGCGGTAGAATACGGACAGTCGGAGTAAGTACACGCCAAGTAAACCCTAGGGAGATGTAAAAGGTGCGTGGGAATACGCGCTTCACAACATTCACCAACGTCAATGCATGGTAATGTCGCGAACGTCAATACGTGGTAACAACACAAAGGGTGGTAGCCATCGCGCGATCGTCAAAACTGCAAGAAAAAATTTATTGTTCTTCGCGAACCACCAATATCAGGCGAGATGTAGCCTCCCCCTCTCCCCCTCCTTCCCTCCTTTTGGAAAAATCGGCAAAATTCGAAGCCCAAGTACCACAAACAATCGACATAGACGAAATAACCAGAGGAACTTATGAATAAGCGTGTTTTATTCAACATGATTAGGAATACAGGGCGAAAATAAATACGCATGATAACTATCCTAACGCCCCGCCGTCTCTTTGGATCGGCACATGCTGGGATATTGGAACTACTAAGCCTATGTCCTGGTCTTCGTCACCCCGAGCGTCATCTGTTGTTGGGGATCTGATTTCACCATGATCGGGAGTCACCCAGAACCAACATGAGTTGATTTGGTGACTTATTAGGCCACACTGCTCAAAAAATGCCGTTGACACCTTTTGGCGAGAGGGCCCCCAGCCCCATCACCGGAATCAGGGCCCTCCCTTTCGGGGCATGGTCAGGCTAAGGCTGCTAAGCCCAACCCTCTCGTACGTTTGGTCCTTTGAACGTTGATTGGGTGGGCGTTTGGTCCTCTGAATGTTGATTCTTCAGTTGTTTGGTATTCTGAACGTTGTTTCTCTATCCGTGATTCCATAAGTACGTCCGAAACAGAAGGCCCGATCAAACGACTAGAGAAATTTTTGGGGACGCAAGGATCTAATTTACACAGTTTAATGGATTTGCGTACACATGAGGAGCACAATGGGAGACGTCCAATGTGTTCTTAACATATATATAGAGGCTACGTTGGACTTTGCACAAAGCAATCAATGTGGATATCTCAGGAGGATTTGGAACGCCGCATAGCCGTTCTACCTCTCCAAGACATTAAAGACGCCAACTCTACAGATTCTGCCAAAAGTCTGCGCCATTAATGCCCAAGGAGATGATTCTCAGATTTGAGGCGTTCTCCCCCACGCGCAATCATCCATAACATTAAATGCTGGGACAGGAATAAATTGAGGAAAATACGTCGGGCAATTTATTCGAGAACATATGCAAAAGCAGATAACAAGATTCAACAGTTTGGATGCCCCACCGCCTCTTTAAGGGTCAGCACATTGCGGGCCTTCCTCCACGGTTGGAGGGGATATTTGTTCATTGACTTCACCAGGTTTGGTGTCAGGAATCCGAGCCTCGGAGGGAGCCTGCCGAAGGAAAGAGAAGTCCCACTTCGGATGGATCTCCGTGATACACTCCACCAACTGTTCGCCCCCAATGGTCATCAGGTGGTGGGTGAGGTCCTGATACTCAGGCGTATCCACGAACGCGTCCTGATAGGCCTCCACCGCCCTGGCCTCGGCACCCGCGCATTCAGCCCGGACTCTCTCCAACTCCAGTCTCGCATCCGACAGCAACTTCTCCTCTTCCACGATGACGACCTCTAAACTACTGTTCGCAATGGCTAGCACTGTCTCGGCGGCAAGGGTCCGGTCTTCGGCCAGTTTCTGAGCCTCCTCGGCACGCTTCTGAGAAGCTTCGGCAGCCCTCTTCTGATCTCGGGCTTGTTCTAAACTCTCTTTGGCCGCCTTCAGCTCAATCTCGTATTTGCCCCTCATGTCCGCCTCCTTCGTCACAACCAAGTCCAGCTTGAACTGCAACCTCCTTTTTTTGGACTCCAATTGCGCCTTCTTGAGGCCCATGGCCTTCAGCTCCTTGGCCATCTTCTTGGATTTGGCCTCTTCCTCGTAGTACTGGCCATCATATCTTTCCAAGGTGCTGAACAATTCCTTAGTCAAGACCAGTCCCCGTATCAAGTTCATCTCTGCCATTTGCAGTCGCTCCCGAACAATGGCTTCCTCGGCGGCCTTCTCCCACTTTTGGGTCCAGTATTTGTGCACACTCGCCGCAATCATTACAGGGTGGGCAGGGAGCATTTCCATGACAGAGGTTTCCAGTTCTCCCAGACGTTGAAAAATGCGGACGGGGCTTCCCTGCCCAGACGAGGAGTCAGATTTCTTTGCACCCTCAGTCTGACTCGATTTGCGGGCATCCCTCATAAACCCTCCCGCAGGTGCGGGAGCCTTCCTCTTTCGCACAGCCGCATCACCCGTATCCTCGGCAATTCCCTTCTCCTTATCCTTGGGTAGAATGGGGCTGGGTGAAGGACCGGATGACGAGGGCTGGGGCGGAAGAGGAACAACCTGGCTAGGAGGGAGATCGGAAGCTAGTGGGTGAGTGGATTCTGATGGCACAGCATCCTGGATCTCTTGCGATGGACCAAACACCTCCTTCTCCGGCGCCTGGGAAGAAGAACCCTTTCCGCTGGTGGGGCGGGCAAGATGGAGCGTAGGGATATTCTTGAACCTGAAAGCTGTTAGAAGAAACAATAATTTAGAACACGTTTGGGCAATTATTTGCGTCGACCCCGAGGTGCCAAAATTTGAGGACTTACACATCAGTCCACAGCCAGCTAATAAGCTGTCGTCCTTCAACAAGTTGCTGAGACTCGTGTAATCGCTGCTGAGGCCCCATACCTTGTTCCACTTCACCCTCAGCTCTCCTTGGTCCTCTTTGAGATGGGCGACTTACCATAGTCTGCAAAAGCAAGCAAGACATTAAGTCAGGAACAATTATTAGAACCTACACAACTGTAGCAATATATACCTAGTTTTTCGAATCGACGAGGGATGGACACATTGGGGTGAGGGTCCTCCAGCATATATTCCCAGTCCCCACCGACGAAGATGAATCTCTCTTTCCAATTGTGTACTTTGTTGGGGCTATCGGTGGCCGTTCTCCACTTCTGGCCCGGTCGAGGAGAGATGTTGTACCAGCACACGGATCGACAAGGCCGGTATATAGTCTCGAACTCTCTCAGGGTAAGGTTCTCTCCCGCTTCGGCAACATCCCACAGTATGTACGAGGTGACCATCTACCCCCAGCCATTCGATGTTATCTGACAAGGGGCTAGGTTCTAGTCTTTCAGCACCTCACGGAAGAAAGGATGCATGGGTAGGCGAAGGCC
Organism: Forsythia suspensa; assembly: GCA_023638005.1. Lineage (NCBI taxonomy): Eukaryota > Viridiplantae > Streptophyta > Magnoliopsida > Lamiales > Oleaceae > Forsythia > Forsythia suspensa. The sequence continues at coordinate 18,092,966 of CM042666.1, forward strand.
TTGTTGCATCACGGGTTCGTAAATCACGACGTACCCTTCGAGAAGATCGTCGACGCGTTCCTCTAGACCCAGAACTCTGAGTTTCACGGGCGCAGGAATGTCATAGGACAACCATATGTCCTCCAACTCCGCCTCGGTGATCCTCGACTGAGCCATAAATGCTTTGGTGGCTGACCGCTTAAGCTCTTCGTCAAGCACCTTCGCGGCCAGGGCATCCTTCTTATCAAGTGATCCCCTCATTTCAGGTACCCCAGCGTCAGGCCCCCCTTTCTCCACCGTCTCTTTCGCCGGTGCAGATGGACAAGCCCCCCTCCTACTCGTAGACAGAGTCGACGGGCATACGGTGGGAGGCTCCGAGTTTACTCTTCCTACGATTTCAGAAGATGAAGATGATGTGGCGGCCGATGATGACTCACTCCCAATAATACTAGGGTTTATCGAGGCATCAGATGGGTTCTGTGAATCGTCGTTTCCGGACGACATTACGCTTACAAGGTATAACTCCCAAGCTATGGAATCGGGCAATAACCACGAAAGGAAACAACATAAACAAATCACAACAACTTTCAGCACGCTTACTTCAAAAATACGATTAAAACGACACACCCACTAGGGGCTTCCCACTTATCGGCAGAGTATTTACAATGAGCACAAAAGCAAAAAGAAGTTGTAGTGTCAGGGGGATGCCTGGTTTTATAGTGATGCATTCCAATACCCACCGTCCAAATCCCAAGCGTCATATCTGAACCTGCGAACAATGGACGCATGTTTTAAATTGAGCAACAGGCGGGAAAGCAAAACCTCAAACGTTTAGTGAACCGAGAATGCACGCGCTCCATGCGCGCCCCTGTTTTCTGCCACGCGCAACTACATTAATTGCATACACCCTCTCACTCATGATTGCTTGGCCGCAGATTGACAACCTTGATTGACAGAACCACACCAACCACGGACACGTCACCAAAGGTCTGGCCCCCTGAAGCCCTCACCCATTATGAATAATAGGTTTCGGACTTGGGAGACTATACTGGGTAAGCTGAAGTCTTATAGCTAAACGCGCGAGGACCACATTCCACGGAACCCATGGAGACCGAATTTTCTTCGCACAAAATTATTCTTTTCTCTCAAAAGTCCCACGCCTATTATGAATAATAGGCTTGCACTTAGGGGACTATTGTTACCACACGATTCTGATATGGCCTCCACGTCAGCAAGGGCCCCATCTAGGCCCAGCAAGAGCCCCATCCGAGGCCCATCGAGAGCCTCATCTAGGCCCTGCTAGGGCCTCAGAAGTTTTGATAAAGTGCCCCGGAGGCCCATCGAACACCTTAGCCTTCTGCAGCCAGAATTCCACCGGGCCCAGGGAGGGCCTTGACACTCACGGCTGACCCATAGGGCCTTGCCAGGCTTCGTATCAATTATGGCTAGCAGGCAGCATGATATGCCGGAAGGACCAGAGAAGTAATTAAGGAAAGATTGCGTTGGTTTGGCGCACGGATTCTCACAAGGAAACCGAATCATAATCTCCTAAAATCATACAACGTGATAAGCTCAGATAAGGAAGGTAATCTTGGAGATTGCCTTGACAAAGAATGATCCCTATCCTATAAGGAAGGAGGATCCGATTGGGTATCTGATTGATTTGTTACCTAAATCAATCAGGACTCTTGCGCTATAAATACGACGTCTCCAGTTGTTCCGAGGTACGCTATTTTTTGCACTTGAATCCCACCCTAAACTCTTCTCAAACTTCTGCCTGCTTGTCTCTCCCACACCCATTTACTTACCTCCCCCTGTGTATTATTTCTATATACCGGCAGTTGATTAGATCGTCGGAGTACCAACGATCGCCGGACCCTTTTTCTCTGGTGCTCTTGGTGCCTAACGGTCATCCGAGTGTGCAGGTAACATACAGGTTAGCAGAGGAGTGACTGGAGATCTGTTGACACGTGGACGCTGTGGGTTCCGACGTCAACAAATACATTAAGTCCTCAACATGTTCTCATCAAAGTTTGATTTTGGAAAATTTTGTAAGCTAATCCGGTTCTTTTGCACTTATTAGCCATATTGTTACTTGATAACAAGGATCAAAGCATATTTAGTAAAGAAACTAAAAAAAAATGGTCTTTGTCTATTGACTTAATTTTTAAAATTGGATAATGGTATTTTTCCTTCTTTTTATATTTTTTGTTCATTAATTTATTCTTTTAGCTCCATAGTGAAATTAGATAGAATGGTAGAGGTATTAGAGTTGATGTCTGATGTGAAATTCAAGTACCTTTTGATAATTTTTTTTGTTGTTCTGCAATTTTTGGATTTGTGATTGAGAAGCCTAAACTTGTAGTTGAGTTTTTTGAGAATACTATAAAGTCAGCTTCTCTGAAGCCCAAGGTTGTTACTTGTACAACTCTTGTGGGGTGGTTATTGTAAATTAAGTAGAAATTATGATGTTTTTGATTTATTTAATTGGATGGAAAATAAGGGGTTGCCATCTGATGTTGTATTTTATAGCAATTGGATATACTAGTATTTGAGGGAGAGAATAATTTGCGAGGCGTTTTGAAAGTATATAGAAATTATGGTTAGGGAATTGGAGTTGGATACTATTAATTGTACTATACTTATAGATGGGTTTTCCGAAAGATGGAAATGTGAAAAAAGCTTTTGGATTTTTGTTCAAGTAGAGGAAGGACGAAATAGAACCGAATTTAGTTACTTATACCGCGATTGTTATGGGATTATGAAAGAAAGAGAAAGTAGAAGAGGCATTTACAATATTTAGAATGAATGAAGATTTTGGAATTGAGGTTGATGAATTTACAAATGCGATTTTGATAGATGGAGTTTGCATGTGAGGTGATTTTGGTCGTGTTTTGTAGCTTCTCAATGAAATGGAGGACAAAGGTATAAATCCAAGCATTATTACGTATAATACTGTCATTAATGGATTGTGCAAAGCTGGCAGAATGTCTAAAGCAGATGATTTCTTGAGGGCATATCTGGAGATGTCATAACGTATAGTACGCTTGTTACAAGGTTATGTTGAAAAAATAAGTGTGTGAGGGATTTTAGAAACAAAGAGGAGACTGGAAGTGGTTGGTATTTGTATGTTGAAGAAATGAGTATCAGTGGACATTTAAATTTGCTCTTGAGAACACACTATTAAGAATGGAAGAGGTATGTTTCAATTACTATTCCTTATTTGTTAGAAAATTATAAGCATAAAATTATTTTTAGATTCTAGAATGAGCATTGCATTACTTTTTGAATTACTTTTGTTGATTTAAATTATTGAGATCTTACGTAATTTAGTATCATGAAATTATATTTAAATCATTATAATTATATATTTATATAGTATTGATGTGTTGTACACTTTAGTATTGCAAAAACAAGTAAAATCTCATTAATCTACTTTTTTTATCAACTTTTTTTTCGAGATTTTGGAATAATTTTTGTTGATTTTCAATTTTTAAATTGAGGAAATAAATATCTAACAATAAAGGAACGATGTTTTCTCCAAATTCTTGCTTATCAATTACTTCAAAAATCTAGCTAATGAAAAATCGCTAATTAACAACTTATGCTAATATATAATAAGTATTTTTACTATTTAGTACCGAAACTTCACAAGTAATCATATGCATATCTCATGACAATCGTGCCATTTAATTTTTTTTAATGTTTGATACATTAGAATGAACAAAATTAATTTGAAAGGCTAAAATAATTTACAAAGTCATGTCACAATAAGGAGAAATATATAATAATTTTAAACTTTAAGCAGCGGAATAATCTTGTGAGATTGAAAATTAAAGTATTCAATTCTAGAATTTGTATTAATCAATTCTGTCAGTGTTTATACACCATTCATCATATTATCTAAAAATGAAGAACGTTCTTATTAAAGATCAATTCAAATTATATTGCTCACCATTAAATGATACGTATTTTTCACAAGAAGTTTTAATGTATGTTTTACTTAGTCTTTCATAAGCAAAAAATAATTAAGAAACTCACTAACAATGATCACACTATTAAATACTTAATTAAAATGCAACACGTGCCTTGCGCATGCATTTCACTGCTATATATTCCTGACAAATAATAAGAGCCAGTTTTTGAGTTACTTTTCATGTTTCAACCAATACTACGTTGTTTTGATGACATGGTGATTTTATTTTATTTTTTACCCTGCTCTTCAATTGTTTTGTCAACACAGCCATACACTTATTTTTCCTCTCTCCCAAGCTTTTTTCTGTTTTTCACAAACTCCACACGCTACCTTAGACATGACATGCTCATCTCTTTGTTTCACTCTTTTCCCTCTTGTAACATTATTACTCTCTCTCTCTTTCTCCATTGTATCTCTTTCGATAGAGTTCCATTTTAAGATTTCCTCTCAGTTCAGTGAAGTCATCGATTCAAATTTTTTCACGTTCTTGCATGTGTGTGCGGGGGGAAGTCTTTATTTCTGTAGTTCTTCCAAGAAAAGTGCGTGTGATTTAGTTCGTGCTTTCTAGGATTTAGTTTTTTTTTCAGTTTTGATCGTTATTCATACGGGTCCTTGTGTATTGAACATATCGGTTTCCCAGAATTTAGTTCTGCCGATTCGAAGGTATTGTTTTGGGCATAAATGATATGAAATTAGTTTTTTGGGTATAGAACTATTATTATATCTTATTTAGTATGTTTTTTTTTTTCAACTTTTTAGCAAACATTTTTTCCGTATGCAAGAGTCAAATATTTTCTTTGGTATCTTGTACTTTGCCTTGGGAACATTCATTTAAAGAAAACCTATGAAGATAAATTATTTAGATTCTTGCAAAATATTTGGACATAAATTGTATGCATTTTTTTTTTCTTTTTGTCATGGATTTGTTATTATATTATATTATTACGATTTTTTATGTTGAAATTTTTGTTCGTTTCTTCCATTTTTTTGGACGATCAGTTTTTTGGGTAATAACCTATTTTTGTTTGGATTACTTAATTTTCAATTATGATGTTGTGATTATGTTGTTAGTAATGGCTCAGATTGAACACAGAGATATGGTGTTCATAGAGCTGATCAGATCCAATGAATGGATAGACTCTAATATTGCCTATCAAGATCAATGTTTGAATTTTCTATTTTCGTTTGCAGATTGCATTGAATTCACCTTTTTATGTTTTTTGAATTAATATTAAAAGGCATGGGTATGCTTGATTTGATCAAAGTATGGACAAATATTTACACGAGTTACATCGATTACTTATAAAATTTTGAACCTCATAACCATTGTTGTGTTTGTTGGATCTTGTTTTAGTAATTTTCTTTAATGATTTTAATCTAATGTTAAATGGCCATATTTGTAACCGATATTATAAGAATTCTATTACAGTTGTTACCTTATTTTGGTGGCCATTTGCAGACTTCGTGAATAATGAGATGCGAACATTTTACTCGAATAACCATCATGGTTTTAGTTTAAGTAATGATACTCGTCTCTGGTCTAATTCTTGATAAACCATCACGATTCATGAATTATATTCTTTTGTAGTAATTAACTTTAATATTGATATTTTATACTCTCATGTTCTTTGTTTCTGATTGTACAAGTGCAGGTTGTTATGTTAGACGAGCATGGAATCTTCAATCCAATGTTAGTAATTCTACTTCAAAATTTCATTATGTTTTATTAGTTTCTTATGTGTAGGTTTTCTTTTATACAATCTCAAATGGGTGTGATCTTGTAAGACATACTCTTTCTCACTGTGCAACTTTCTTGTGTTGATTTCTATAGTTTGCTGTTTAATATGTTGTTGCATCAAATCTATATATCTATGCATAATTTCTTTATTCATCATGTGTAGACTTTCCATTACTCCTGATAATATATGTTTACCACAATATATAGTGTTTATTTGTGTTGCTTGCAATGATGCCTTCTAGGACTTTTTTTTTTTTACCCTTAAATTTATAGTTGTAAAGTGTTGTGTGCGATTTTAGGATTTATAGTGCTATTTAATTTTTTAATTTGTTTAACGCATACAAATAAAGATGAAATTTGACTTTGCAATGTTGTACATGATTTTGATTTTATTATGCTATTTAGTCTATTTTTTGGTTTCTTCTTTGTTTAAATAAAAATGACGTTGTTTGCGATTTTTTGGTTCATTATGTTGTTTAATTTCTTTTTGAGAACATGTTTAACATGTATTTTGGACAATGATTATAAGAGAAAATTGATTCTTGCTTTCAGCAAAATGTATGTAACAACAAAGATTTTACACTAACAATTAATTGAATAAATAAACTCAATTGAACAATAGTATGTGGCTATTAAGATTGATCTTTAACTTAAAACGTTGCTGATTGTCAATAGCCTATTTGACGTGTATGTCTTGACATCTCATTCTCAGTTTTTGAATTTGCGTTCGTGTTTACTACAGTTAGAAGTTCTTTGTGGTTGTTATGCAGCTTCTAGTTAGATTTGGAAGCTAATATAAAAAGGACTACTGCTTGTACTGTTCTTTGATATTAATCTCTCTTATCATTTTGTTTCTCAAATAAAACATGTATAATGAAAAAAATGAAGCCCAGTAGAATACACAATGTTCTTTTTAATGTTTTTTGTCAAATGACAAGAAAATGCATTAGCTCTACTTTAGTTATTCTTGAGCATTTAAAGAACTGCAATAGTGTCAGAAAGAACATTCCCATGTAGGTTTGATTGGTGATCTAAAGAAAGCAATGAAAGATGTGAAGTCGATTACAATTAAGGTACAAAGTGTATGTTGTGTGTTGGAAAATGATTGTAGATGAAGGATGTAAAGTCAATTATTACTTTTGAGCTTTTCGTATGACTATTTCCACATAAAAAATTATATTTTCCCATTTTTCAATCAATTTTTTTTTCAATTAACACTAATTTCAATGGGAATTATTGTTGCCTATTTGGCCTTGTCATGTGTGATTGCAGCGACCTTTATGGGAAATTACTTTATTAAAAAGTTAAAATTTCATGGAATTCATATTATTAGTTGTTTTGGCATCTTTTGCCTTGTGAATTAACTGGGTAAATGTTTATGTGTTGGCATTTAAATATAAGTTTCATCCATTGAGTTTTAGGCTTGGTACGTCCAAAGGACATGAGTTTGGAACTTTTGTAGATTATTCGTATGAGTAACTTTCAATTTCTTAAAGTGATTGACTTATATTATCTTTAAAAAATTTTAAACTATTTAGTCATAATTGTAAGGGACATAAAAATTGTATAAACTTGATGTAAGTAATAAACATCCCAAATGTACAAAAAATTGTACTTTAGATGGAATACACATTTTATGCTAATCATTGTTTTGTTCTTTTCTTTAATGATTGTTGTCTTTTAGCATCCATAATTAAAGACAAGATCTTGATGTTGACTATTTACCCCATTGTCTTCAACTTGTAAAATTTAATGTATAGGTGTGATAATTACAATTTTGTAGTGATCAGGATTCACAAAAAGGGACGATTATGAGTACTCTTGCATGTTTTTAGTATAATTGCGTGTTGTTTTTTATTATCATAGGATAATAACCAAATTCAAATGTCGATCAAACGAAAAGAAAGTAAATAGTAGAAAAAGGGACTCATTTGAACAGACAAAGAAACTTGAGAGGCTTGTCAGGCAAATATCTAAGATAGAAATTTAGGAACTACGTTCAAAAAATCATGCTATCGCATGGTATCCTAGTGCTACGATCACAAGCTTCCAAGATTTTCTGTAGAACGTAAATGGACAAAATTATGCGATCGCAAGATTTTTAACCATGCGATCGCATGGGCAAGACGGGCAACTGGTTGGCAGTTTTATGATAGAAAAAGAATTCTACCGAGTCCAAGATAAGAAAAATAAGTTAACTCACGTTTTGAAGAGTTGGAGAACGAATATAAAAGGCAGAATAGAGGACATATAACAGGAGACGAATTTTGGGAACAAAATATACAAGGAAATAATCGAAGATGGGATTGAAGATTCTTGACCTGAAATTATGGGTTGTAATCTTATTTTCTTCTTTTTGTTTCAGAACATGATTTATACAATTCTTGTATTATTTTACGAAATTATGTCCGACTAACTTACTTATTACTAGTATGAACGATGAAACCTCATGTTTTTAATTAATAAGAAGTTTTTCTATTTTAGTAATTAATTACTTATTGATTGTTTATTCTTTATTCATTCTTTCTAATGTTTTAATGGTTGATCACCATTACAATGTTTTGTGATCTTTATTGAAGTCGAGAGATTCAATATAGATAAGCACGTGGTTTTGAATAACATAGGATCCAATAATAGATAGAAATTACTATTATGCCTTATTCCTCATTCCTTCCATTCTATCGAATTTAAGCTCTGCTTTGAGTTTTAAATCATTGCAAATGGATAGTCCTTCTTTGTTGATAAATCCAATGAGTTGACCATATGTGAGATCATCATATGGCATCATTGAATATTCAGTTTTGATGGCTTCGCGAACTCTTTCAGCAAAGAGTTTTGGAAGACCTGCGGTAAATCTTTCTTTCCAGAAAGCTGAATTACTGTCTTCACGCATCATGACCTTTTGAAGGAAAATATCTGTGTACCATCTAAAATCTTGTAATTTTGGGCATGTTAAGATTCATTAAAAGTTCAGAGGATTTTTTCATAAAGGAAGAAGGTTCGCCTACGAAATGTTTGATTATAGTAAACAAGAGTGTATAAACAGCATCTTGTTTAGTTGGGTCTGCAGGGTTATCACCTTCTTTTTTGACAGCATTCAAAACCTTGTTTCTTTCATCTTGAGAAAGATAGTTAAACCACCAATATTTTATTTGACCAGCAAAACAACAAGTTATATTTGTAGCATCAATTTTGTCAGTGTTTCATCTAGTGGTATCAGAGTCAAGTTCAAGCCATTGTGGATCAAGTTCTATGTCTACTTCTGATCAATAAGTCTTCTAAGTTGGGAAGCATTGGAGTACCTTGGAGTCTCTGGAGCGTTGGTCTGCCGAGTGTAGAGTCCCGTTAAGGTGGTCCCATTGAGATTGGGTTTTACGTCAACCAACCTATCATTCTTATTTTCCAGAAGTCAGGTATCAAACTTAGTTCATCATGTCTTGGTCTAGGTCTTGGTTCAATAAATCTCGAAGCATGCGTAGTTCAAGTGAAGATCCCTTCAATAATAATAATGAAAATGAAGAAATAGACAACCGTCAAGAAAGTCTCAATGTTAGAAAAACTCAAATAGTAGAAATAGAACAAAGACTTCAAAATTGGTCTATTCCTAAAATAGATCAAAAAACTATTTATCAAATAGGTACGTTTGATTTCAAACAAGATTATGCAATAAAAACTTCTGAACAATCTATATCAATTAGACAAAATTCTGACACCTTAAGATTGTTTTTTAGAAAGACTCTCTTATATCAAAGACAAAAATACAATTTTTTACATGTTGGTTTAGTTCAAGTAGCTGTTAAGCCTCTTTTTAGACTTGAATTAGACATCCCAATATGTATTACTCTTAGAGATAAGAGATGGTCAAAATTCTCAAGTTCGTTACTTTTAATTATTGAATCTAATCTTGAAAGTGGCCCTGTTTACTGCAATTGTTTTCCAAACTTCTCTATGGATTTATCGGATGATTCAATCATGAAATCTTTATGTTTAGATATACAGACCAAAAATCTTGATATGGATGTTAGGTCAAAAGATATATGTATTTATCTATCGTATTTATTACAAGGTTATGAGTACGAATATGAGCCCGAAAGCTCTTAGATCTTCCCCAAAACATGAAACCCTCTTAATTGAGATCAATCCCCTCCATTCAAATGTTGCTATTCCAAGAAGGCTATCTTGGGATCAAGTAACACAAAATCCTATTTGGAAATTCGAGAATGAACTACATCCAGTTAAGGAAGTTCGAGAACAAAGCTAAGAGAAATAACCGAGTTACCTGATGAGAGCGTGCAAGTTCAATTTGCTTCTTCATCATCATCTCGCTTTTCTTTTAGTTCCACTCGTCCCGAATCTTTCCAAACTTTCAAAGTTGCTAAACATCCCTCTGAAAAATTCGAAGGAGTTGATTTCAGCCTCAATATTCCAAAAACTCATTATTCAGAAGAAGATGAAGATTCAAACCAAAACGGTTTTGAGTCTTCTACTTTTTCTAATATGAGATCTCAAAAGAATCAATTAAATGTTATCTCTTCCACAATAGATTGAAAACGTGAGTTCAAAAAAGATAAAGATCCAGTTGTTAGGTCTTTTTGAAAAATATTAAAACGGTTACATTCAAAAGAAGAACTAAAAACTCTTTGGGAAGAATTTTATTCTTATCCTGAAGATATTAGTTTCTTTGAATGGGCCCATATCAAAACTCTCAAACAAAAGCCCACTATTTACACTACTCATAGTAAGACAAAAATTTAGAAAACTCTCTCTGGGAATACTTTCCAAACAGTTCATCCTCCCCTTGAAGAAATTCTTGTTCATAAAGGAGATGTCAAAGTCGTTGCTTCTCCTTTTAAGCAAATTTGCGATGAAGGAGAAAATGATACGCCGACAATAAAAGATATTAAAAATATTCAACAGCTAAACAATTATACAAACATTATTCTTCATTCTGTTGCTACTCAATTAAACCAAATTGATCAACCTATCAAATCTGAGGAAATCAAACAAAATGAACCTAAAGAAAAAGGTAAAAAAAAGATTGTCAATACTAATACTCTTCTCAAACCTAGTAATGAAAAGGTTCAATTTGGTTCTAGTCTCTCAGACGTCCTTAGCGAAATCTCAAACAACTTCGAAACAATGAATCAACCAGTAGAATCAATGTAATTGACTCTATAGAAAAAATCCAAGAACAATTCGAAGAAATAAAAATAAACAAACTTAAACTAGAAAATTATGTAACTCATAATCTTCCTCACTTCTACTCAAGACCAACTTTTCCTGATATGCTCAGTGAAGTGCCAAGACAACCTCAAAAATATTATTCTGGTCTTGAAATCGTATCATGGAATATTGATGGTATGAACGAACAGCAAATTCTTCAAAGTATTGCATAAATATCAATGGCAACTAGCGTTTAAATCGCTAGAGGAAACACTGACAAAGTTGCTGCTACAAATATAACTTGTGGCTTTGCTGGTCAAATAAAATATTGGTTGTTTAACTATCTTTCTCAAGATAGAAGAAACAAAGTTTTGAAAGATGTCAAAAAAGAAGGTGATAACCCTGCAGACCCAACTAAACAAGATGCTGTTTATACACTCTTATTTATTATAATCAAACATTTCGTAGACGAACCTTCTCCTTTTCTGGAAAAATCCTCTGAACTTTTAATGAATCTTATATGCCCAAGATTACCAGATTTTAGATGGTACAAAGATATTTTCCTTCAAAAGGTCATGATGCGTGAAGACTATAATTCATCTTTCAGGAAAGAAAGATTTATCTTCCAAAACTCTTTGCTGAAAGGGTTCACGAAGCCATCAAAATTGAATATTTAATGATACCATATGATGATCTTATATACATATATACATATACATATACATACATATTGAAAGAAAAGAAGTTTTGTAATAGTGTAAAGTTGTAATATGTAAACACGTTTTTAGTCTTTCCACTCTATTCATTATTGTATATATGAACAGTGATCACATTGTGGAATAATTAATGATCAGATATTTTTTTCTTTACTCTTCTCATCGTGCTCTCTCTCCCTTGAGTAACCCTAGGTTACCCTTCTTCAATTCTAACTTGGTATCGAGGCGTTACGCTTACTGGCGATGAATCACGGTACATCGTGAGACGCTTCCTCCGGAGATGTTGTCACTTGGTAGCCCTTCATCACATCGGAGGTGTTGCCACAACCAATTACCCAAACAGTTTTCCAACTCTCGTACCGATCTCGATAAAATTAGGGAGAGCAAACTATAATTTCTAGAAATCTCAGATATTACCCAGACTTCGTGCATATGATCTTGAAGGTTTTGTTACCGGAAATCAGATCTGTCCTTAGAAACTTATTGAGGCTGGATTTGATGAGATCGGTGAGATTAGGCGTGTTAACCCAGCATATTTGTTGTGGGTAAAAATGGATCAACTTATTATGAGTTGGCTTCTTGGATCTATTGCTGAGAACATGTTTGGACATGTCATCGGATGTGCTACCTCAAACCAGGTCTGGCAAACATTCGAGCGGCTGTTCGTGTCTCAGTCAAAATCCCAAGTCCTACACCTTCGTTCATCTCTGCAATCTACCAAGAAGGAAAATAGGTCAATTAATGACTATTTTCTTCTTATGAAAGGTATTGCCGACAATTTGACCACGTCTGGTCATCCCCTAAGTGATGAGGATCTTCTGATGTATATCTTAGGAGGTGTTGGTTCTGAATATGATGTGGTTGTGATTAACCTGACATCAAAGAGTGAGTGTGTTACCTTACAAGAGGCTCAGTATCTCTTGCAAACTCATGAGATGAGAATAGAACAGTTATGTGCTGTGTCAACATTTGATTTTGGTGCGTCTGCAAACTATTCCATGTCAAAAAAGGGGTTCAAGGAAAATCAGGCACCGTCTTCTTCCTTTGCTAACTCTGGACAACACTATCAGGGTTCTGGTAGAGGAAGAGGACGTGGAGCTAGATCAAATTTACAATGTTAGATTTGTGATAAAACTGGTCACACTGCATTGAGATATTGTAAGAGGTATGATGTGTCCTTCAAGGCAGAAATGAATTCTCCTCCAAACAGAGGTAGTGGTAATGGTGGAAGTGGAAGAGGGTATTCCTCTCATTCCATTCCCCAAGCTTATGTAGCATCTCCAGAAACTATTAGAGATGATGCTTGGTATGTTGACAGTGGGGCCTCACATCATGTGACCTCAGATGCTGGAAAGCTTGAAATTCTTACTGATTACAAAGGAAAGGGTAAGCTCACTGTTGGTTATGGTAATTCTCTTCCTATTACACATGTTGGTTCTTCTATTTTTCGTTCAAATGTGAATACACCTTTATTTCTGAAAAGTATTCTACATGTTCCTTTTATTAAAAAGAACTTACTTAGCCTTTCAAAATTCCTTGATGAAAATAATCTAATTGCTGTTTTTGAAAATGATTCTTGTATTTTCAAGGACAAAACTTCGAAGCAGGTTCTTCTTCGGGGCAGGCTTAAACATGGACTCTATCAGCTAGATATGTCCAAATCCAAGTCTACCTCAAGCTTGTTAAACTCTGTTTATTGTTATAATTCTATTTTTTCTGCTAATGACTCTAAATCCAATGTGTTGCAACAACATTTAAACTCTGTTTCTGCTTTTGTCTGTACATATTTGACAAGTGCTGATGCTAATGTTTGGCATCAAAGACTGGGTCACCCAAATAAACATGCATTGCAAGTTGTGTTGAATTCCTTGAACTACTCTATTGATACAAAAAAGTGTGTTGTTTTCTGTCAAGCCTGTCAGTATGGGAAGTTATCCCAATCAACCTTTTCTTCATCCAATAGGTGTGCTAAGTCTCCCCTGGATATCATACATACAGATGTCTGGGGACCCTCACCTGTGTCTTCCACTGAGGGATTCAAGTATTATGTCCACTTTATAGATGAATATTCTAGGTTCACTTGGATATTTCCAATGAAACTTAAATCTGATCTTGTGTCTATTTTCTAACAGTTTCAACAATTTGTTGAAAGACAGTTCAATAGCAAGATCAAATGTGTCCAATCAGATTGGGGGTGAGTATAGGAAGTTAGAACCAATCTTGAACAAACTAGGAGTTATTTTCGACATCCTTGCCTCACACTCACCAACAAAATGGTAGATCCGAGAAAAACACGACATATTGTTGAAACCGCCTAACTCATCTAGCCCAAGGCAAAGATGCCTCTAAGTCTCTCAGTGGGATGCTTTTGCTACAGAACATTTCTAATAAACAGTTACCTACATCCAATCTCTCAAACAAAACACCTTATGAAGTTCTCATTTAAAGAAAACCCTTGTATACTCATCTTAAGTCCTTTGGTTGTGCTTGTTATCCTTTCCTTAGACCTTATAATAAACACAAAGTTGGTTTTCACACTACTCAATGTGTCTTTCTTGGATACAGCAATAAACACAAGGGTTATAGATGCTTACATTCCAGTGGAAGGATCTACATAGCTCAAAGTGTAACATTCAATGAAAATTTGTTTCCTTTCACTTGTAGTTTCTCTACTCCTCACAAAATGGTTAGTTCTGATCAAATCCTCAATCAGTTACTTATTCCCAATTGGTTACCAAATGACATGGACATATCTGGTGATTCTGAATATGTGACAGCCTCCCCACCTGTGGTTAATCAACCTCTTGCTTCTTCCTCTCCTTCATATCAAAATGTAAGTTCTTCTTTACCTTTAATTCCTTCTCCATCTGATCCATCTAGAAATGGATCATTTGAACCTGATCCTTCAAATGATGAGTCTAATCCTTCTCCACAAAGACCACTTCATCATATGCAAACCAGATCTCCACAAAGACCACTTCATCATATGCAAACCAGATCCAAATCTGGTATTTTTAAACCAAAAACCTTTGCCTTTACTTCTATTTTGCCTCAGCCCACTGAACCAACATCTGTTAAGGAGGCATTATCAAGTCCAGAGTGGGTGGAAGCCATGAGTGCAGAACTAACAGCTTTGCACAATAATAACACCTGGAGTCTTGTGCCTTTTACTGAGTCTATGCATGTGGTTGGTAACAAGTGGGTGTTTAAAGTAAAGAGTAACCCTGATGGATCTGTTGAAAGGCTCAAGGCAAGACTTGTAGCCAAAGGTTTTCAACAGACTCCTGGAATTGATTATTTTGAAACATTCAGCCCTGTTGTAATGCCCTCAACTATCAGAATAATAATCAGTCTGGCTGTAAATTTTGGTTGGTATATTCAACAAGTAGATGCCAACAATGCTTTTCTTAATAGTGATTTAGCTGAGAATGTTTACATGTCCCAGGCTGAGGGATTTGACGATCAAAAATTCCAAATCATGTGTGTAAACTCCATAAAGCCCTATATGGCTTGAAACAGGCTCCTAGAGCGTGGTTTGAGAAATTAAGACATGCTCTTGTTTCTTGGGGATTCACAAACTCTACTTCTGATACAAGTTTGTTTATATACTTTCATGCTGGATTATATCTATTTGCATTAGTATATGTAGATGATATCCTCATTACTGGATCTGATCAGAACATGGTGTTGAAGGTTGTTAATGATCTGAATACACAGTTTGCTTTGAAAATGCTTGGATCATTAAAGTATTTTTTGGGTTTTGAAGCTAACAGAGATCCGTCTGGTCTATATTTGACACAAACCAAATATATTGATGACTTGTTAGCTAAAACTAATATGCTGGGAGCAAAGGGCTGTGATACTCCAATGTGCACAGGTCAGAAACTTTCCTTGGCAGACAGTGATGTGCTTGATATGCCTACCTTGTATAGATCAACTATTGGAGCATTGCAATATCTTACTATGACTCATCCTGATGTTGCCTTTTCTGTTAATAAGCTTAGTCAATTCTTGCATGCCCCTACTGTTCTGCATTGGCAAGCTTGTAAACGTGTGCTGAGATATCTTAAGAATACTACTACTCTTGGTCTTCATTTTAAGCCTATGATTGGGTTAAAATTGGAAGCCTTTTCAGATGCTGATTGGGCCAGTTGTGTGGATGATAGAAGATCTACCACTAGTTATTGTATATTTCTTGGTGGTAATTTGATACAATGGTGCTCCAGAAAACAAAAAGTAGTTGCCAGATCTAGTACCGAGTCTGAGTATCGGGCACTAGCACATACTTCTACTGACATTGTTTGGATCCAGAACTTATTCAAAGAATTACATTTCTCTTTGATTACATGTCCTATTATGTGTGACAATGTTAGTGCAGGTTCATTGGCAGCCAATCCAGTCTTTCATCAACGCACAAAGCACATAGAGATTGAGATTCACTACATTCGGGAAAGGGTAATGGCGAAGGAACTTGAAGTTCAATATGTGCCAACTGAAGATCAAGTGGCTGATATATTAACCAAGCCTCTTTCATATGGTAAATTCAATGGTTTTCGAGACAAGCTTACTGGTTCATTGCAGTTGCGCTTGAAGGAGGATATTGAAAGAAAAGAAGTTTTGTAATAGTGTAAAGTTGTAATATGTAAACACGTTTTTAGTCTTTCCATTCTATTCATTATTGTATATATGAACAGTGACCACATTGTGGAATAATTAATGATCAGATATTTTTTTCTTTACTCTTCTCATCGTGCTCTCTCTCCCTTGAGTAACCCTAGGTTACCTTTCTTCAATTCTAACTATACATGATTCCTTAACTCATGAAACTTGGATAGGAAAACTTGCTTGTGAACATCAACAAATCTTCGCCATGCTACATGGTCAATCATAGGAAACTTTGGCATTTTGCAAGTAATCAACTTATGGGCCATGGGTGTACCTAAGGGTTGCCTTTAGGCACCTCAATGAGGTTTAAAGTCGCCGTTCTAGGTTGGGAACCTTGCGGAGCAGCTATTTGTAGTACCTTAAAAATTTGCAAAATTTATTGAGGGATTTAATTGAGAAATTTGATAAGTGAGGGACCATTACAAGATTTTGACTTTTTTTTGGAGATGAATGCGCAAAAGATGGAAAATAATCTTTTATTCGTTGAAATCTTAAAATTCAAATTTACCTGCATATTTAAGAAAGTTACATGTTGCGAATTTACGGATAGTTTGGATTAGAATGCCCATCCATACATTTAATTCAATTTTAATTGATATTATTATTTTTGAGTTAGGATATGTTATTTAGGATTTTATAATACGGTTTTGTTCTAATGCCCACAGTGGGCATTGTTATAAGGGATTTTGGCACAAATGGTCCTTAACTTTTGTCCTTAGTGTGGAATTGGTCCCTAACGTTTATTTTTTGACAAACAAGTCCCTAACCTATATATTTTGGTGCAAATTTGGTCATTGTGGGATGAAAAAGACAAATATACCCTTAATTTTAATTAGAAGAAATTGTGTGTGAATTCTTAATCATTACAAAATGTACAAATATGTCCAATACTTTTATTTTTTTATAAAATATTAAAGAAAACTAATGTGTTTTTTTTGGAATTAACACTTTAATAATAAATATGTCAAAGAAAATTATTATTTTTATTATTAAGTAATTATATTATTTAAAATTTAAAATTTTATTTTATTGTTGTATAAAAAAAAATAACTTTGTCATAAACTTGATATTCAAACACTTTTATTTAATTGAGTTATATCTTTATTAACTACAAATATTAGAAATCCAACTATATTCTTCATATTTTAATTTATTATTTTATTTTCGTTCAAAAATAAAACACATAATGTGTAAATTAATTTTTATTAGTATTTTTATGTTAAATAAAAATGTAATAAGATTAGTTCAATGTCATAAAATTATATACGTCATTTTATTATTTATTTAACTTAATTTTTAAAATAAAGAGGGAGAAAAAAATTTATAAGTAAAGAGGAAGAAAAATGATTTCTCACAATAATTTCTCCCTCTTTAAATAATATAATTACTTAATAATAAAAATAATAATTTTATTTGACATGTTTATTACTAAAGTGTTAATTTAAAAAAAAAAAAAAAAACTCATTAGTTTTCTTTAATTTTTTATAAAAAATAAAAGTATTGGACCTATTTGCACATTTTGTAATGATTAGGAATCCACATACAATTTCTTCTAATTAAAACTAAGGGCATATTTGTCATAAGGACCAATTTTGCACCAAAACACATAGGTTAGGGACTAGTTTGCTAAAAAAATAAACGTTAGGGACCAATTGCACACTAAGGACACAAATGTTAAAATGTATTTTGCGCCAAAAATCCTCGTTATAATAATCCACCAAATGACATTTCATCCAACACTCATTAAATGAGTGTAAAGATGTCCATTTTATTATTAAAAGATGTCTAATATAAAGTTTGATATTAGCAGACAAGACCCAAAAATACCATGTTCAAAAAGTACGAGTTGACCCCCATAAAATTAAGATAGATGTGATTCTTTCTTGTAGAATCTAGATGGACTACTGATTTTGAAGTCTCCACTCCGATGGCCAAAATAAATCATACAATCAATCGTTAAGTATATAAAGTAACCAACTTTATTTATCATACTCCATAAATGATGAAGTATATCCAATGCAAATAAATGACTTAGGTGTAAAATTCATGTTTCATTTTACAAACTCAGGCTGATTAAATCAAAAGAACAAAAAAAAAAAGGACAAATTTCCCGCACTTGGTAACCAAAGACTGCTGGCTAGGTGTCCGTTTTCCATTTCCTAGCTCCTTGTGCGAGAGAGATGCATCTCAATCCCTGGTTTCAACTGGCAACCATTCTCATTATCTATATAAGCTGCAAAATTTGGTCAGTGTTGGATTCCCGGGAACATTTTCCTTGCCTTAACCAACTAATGGAGTTTTCCTTAGTCTTTCAATCTTATGTGTCAATATTAGGGCAATATCTTCTTTCCCGTCATCAAGAAGAGCTCGTTTCAGATTCTTAAACATTGTATCAGGAGGCCTTATACCCATGTCAAGCATCTCTTGAAGATATTTGCAGGCGTCAGTCAACTTGTTCTCATTGCACATACTGTTAATCAATGTCGAAAACATATGCATTCCGGGAAGTACACCTCTGGCCTTCATCTGATTCCAGACTCTAAATGCCATATCCGTCCGCTCCTCATTGCAAAACATCCTTACCATGATCTCATATGTACTTACAGTTGGCTCACATCCTGCCTCATCACTCATTAGGCTAAAAACACTATAAGCCTCTTTTGTTCTCCTAATCCTTATAAGATGGTGTAGAATTATATCATAAGTCCGTGCATTCGGCCCAACCCCACATTTTCTCATCTCATCAACTATCCGATAAGCATCATACATTCGCTCTGACCAACAATAAGCTCCCACCATCGCATTATAAGTAGGCGTCTCAATAGCAAAACCACTAGCCTTACATAACTCAAAGAACTTCACAGTTTCGTTCAACCTCTTCTCCGGGCCCAAACCATTGATCAAAGTACAATATATATGAGGGGTCGCCTTGATATTCTTCCTTTCCATTTCATTATATAATTCTATCGCTTCGTTGTACCTTCTAACCTTACAATAAGCATTGATTAAAATCCCATAAGTCACCACATCGGGCTCAAAGCTATCGTCCCTCATCTCCCGATAAACCTCATTCAACTTAAGCAAATTACTCTCTTGACCCCACCCTTCCAATAATATTGTATACGATTTTATGTCAGGCCTAAACTTTCGGATTCTCCATTTATCAAACACCTTTTGAGCACTGTCCACATGCCTAGACTTGCTCAAGGTATCAAGCAACCTATTGTAATCTTGCAACTCAGGCTTAAAATCATACTTCTTCTCCATCCTCTCAAATGCCTCCATAGCCTCTTTCACCTTCCTCGCCCTGGCATATCTCCTCGAAACAAGGGCAAAGGTGTTTTTCGACAACACGCCCTTTCCACTCATTTCATCTACCAAAATCCATACCATTTTGAACTGCTTGATTTTTCCCAGCGCTTCAATTAGCGAATTGTAGCACTCGGGAATATGCTGGAAGCTTTTTTGCTTCTCCGCCCACCTAAAAAACGCTAACGCAATAATTCCCGCATTGTTGAGCTTCTTTAACACTTCTAAAACCACACTTGGAGATACAGCACTTAAATTAGCAAAATTCAAAGCAGACTCAAGATTTTTTGGATCGTGAACGTTGGATACTATTTTAGCGATTCTTTCTGCTTCTTGGGCGGTTTCGGCATCCGGGTTCTGGTTATTATTAGTCTGTAATGAAGTATGATAGTGAACTGCTCTTTGAAAATGAAAATCTGAGGAGAACCTAGATGGGTTGATGTGACCCGTTAACAGTATGTGGTTTTTTATGGGATTTAATGGGGTTAGGGCAGAGGAATGAATCAAACTAGGGATTGTTTTGTGAAGGGAATGGTTGGAGGATTTAAGGAGGAGTTTAGATAAATTCTGGAGGAATTTGGATACACCCATTCGAGAAGGCTTAGAGACAGAATTGAAATTAGCATAATATGATGAAAAAACTGCGAGAGAATCTGGCACGACGAGCTTCAAACTCATAAAGTGGGGAAAGCCAAGACCGGCGTGCTATTGCGCTTTAATTTGATTCCAGAGTATAGATTAGTTGGGCAGGGCGGGATGGGGGTGAGGAAGGCACTCGCCCTATTTTTGCCCATGTCCGGTCAAGATTAAATTTCTTATAAAAAATTGATTAAAGTTAATAATTAATTTTAATTACACGCTTTATAACATTCATAATTTTTATCACGGTCGTAGAAAATTTTATCCACTACTAGAAAAAAAAAAAGAATATATATATCCGTGTGTCTCTACGTTTTCAATCTTTTTATCAAACAAAACTCTCACATAAACGATTTTCTTCTTATTCTACTCACTGCCTAAATCTTAAAATCATAACCACCGCAACTCAAATCATCATCCTCGTCTATCGAAACTCCATCACAAACAAGGGAGTTCAAATCTCAATCACCCAATCTCATAGACCATACGGTCAGATCTCACCGCAGAAAAACGATATATTAGTTAATTTTCAATTACATATTTCATTAATTTATTTCTCAAACAAGCTCTTTAATGCTCGCTCCAAGGGACTTGGAGGGAATCTCCATTCTCCATTTCCGCATTTAATTAATTTTTATATTAAAATTGTAAAAATATTAATTATATAGATAATTAAGTCAGGGCGGAGACCAGAATCCCATCTCCAGACCCAGGACAAAATCTCTTCTCGGATATTTCCCAGTAATTCGACTAATTGTTGGAAATATTTTGACTCAAATTAAAATTAAAGAAAGAAGGAAGGACTTACAATGCAATATATTATTGAACTGTTTAATTAGGTTTTGGGTGTGGAAAAGGTCAGCCGCGAAAACATGAGAAGGAAGGAGAAGGTAAGGAACTAGAAAGTAAATAGTTTAGATTAATAGAAAATTTACTAGAAGTTTAGGGACCATCTTATAAATACTCTAATTCGCTTTGAAGAGATATACATTGGCAGAGAAGAAATTAGCTGATGCCTAAGTGCAAGGTCGGCCTTGAGATTTTGGGGGTTTTAGGTAAAAATTAAAATGAGGCCATTAATAAATTAAGATGTTTTAAAATGTAAATTTTTAACAGACTTACAAGCCAAAAAATATTATATTTTTCTTCTTCTTCACTAAATGAAAAAATGGTTGAAATTTATGTTAATTTGTGGAGTCTAATTTGTTGCGCTACGTGAAGCTGAGCGCAGATCAACCGTGGGGGTTGGAAGGGGGCGGGCGGCCCCTTTCGAGAAACTCGAGGCGACCCAAAAGGTGTCTGATATTTTATCTCCGCTTAAGTATAAGTGTTTTTCGAGATTTTACTTTCGTAATTAGGTTGTCATAGTATTTCATTATAATTTAAAAACTTTCATTGGGTTGTTATATATGATTAATCTCTTTTGTTACTTATTTTTTGTCTTTTTATTTATTGCTCCACGCCTAACAATTTGAAAAATCGTTTTGAATCAAGATAAAGATTTCTATGTATACATGTTTAAAGGAAAAATTGCACTTACTACAATTTAAAGACTAGATTAAAGTAGATAATATATGTTAGATTTAGATTTTTTTTTAGGCTCCACATCTAAGTGGCTGATTTTAAAAAAAACAAAACAAAACAAAAACAAAAAAGAAAATGAAGCCCAAAATTTTTGGGCCCTAAATGGTTTGGGGCCCTAGGCGGTTGCCTAGCCGCCTAGGGCCAGGGCTGGCCATGCCTAAGAGAATGCGCATGCAAGAAAGAAAGAGTGCGTGCGTGTGCTTGTACTTTGAGCGTATTATTCTTGTGTAGAAATGGAGTGGCGCACGGTAGGTAGAGAGCACAAAGAGACCGTTGGGTGCTGAGATAATATTAAGAGAAAATTTAGATAAAAAGGTACGTGCTAGTGTGCTGAGTACATAGAGTGTCCTAGTTTTGAGTAGAGAAAAGTTGTAGAGTCAGGAAAGTATTGTATTATGAGATTTATTGTGTTAAGATTCTCATTCTCTTGTATTATGAGATTTATTGTGTTTAATTTGCATTGTTCTCTTTTTTTTATTATTTTTATTTTCTGTTTTTAGCTGAGATTGCTGTGCGTTTTTGGTGATGTTTTTCCCTAACAAGTGGTATTAGACCTCACGATTCAAATCCACAGAGAGAGAGAGAGAGAGAGAGAGAGAGAGAGAGAGAGAGAATCCTGCACTGAGTATATTAGCTTTGTGTAGAAAAAGGATGACACGCGACACAGAGTACAAAGAAACTGTCGAGTTGGAGCATATTGTTTTGTGTAGAAAGAATATGACACACAATAAAGAGTATAAAGAAACTATTGAGTTTGAGCGTATTAGTTTTGTGTAGAAAGAAGGTGACACACAATAGAGAGTACAAAGAAACTCTCGAATCAGATAGATTTTTTGCCATTTCTATTACTTCACACTAATCTCATTATTTTTTCTCACAAGTAAAAAATCGAAAAAGACAAAATTTCACAGAACCTTTACTACCAGGTTTAAGTGTCAGTTTGAGATTGATTTTGGAGTCAAACTTTTGATTGTCAAACAATCAGAAGTTGTTTTTGGCGTTTAGTAAATTTTTAAAAAGTGATTATAGAAGAATCAGTATCATCTGGCAGCAGATTTTAAGAAACAACAAAATGGTAGCTTTTCAGATTTCGCTTTTAGCTTTTCTATCTATTTTTTATTAAAATACCAATTTTGGCATAAAGTAATTCTTTTTATATCATAGATTTATTAATATTCTAATTATAATGCATCTCAACAAATAATTTAAATTTAAATTTAATTAATTTTTGTACAATATTACTATGCTTTTATTTTTTAATTTTTATAAATTTTGAGATTTAATAGATGTATATTACTTTTAATTTAAAATAAGTATGGTAAATGCATTGCTTTGAAAAAAAATATTTGACAATATTACAAATATTGTTTACTTCTATAACAATATGTAATATTATCAAATATTTTTTTTTAAGACAATGTATTTACCATAATTATTTTAAAATAAAAATAATATATATCTATTAAATCTTAAAATTTTAAAACATTAAAAAATAAAAGCATACTAATATTATACAAAAATCAATTAAATTTAAATTTAAATTATTTTCGGAGTTGCATTATAATTGGAATACTAAAAAATATGTGACATAAAATGAATTACTTTAATTAATTAGGGTTAAATTTGGTATTTTAATAATAGAAAAGCTAAAAACAGAATCTGAAAAGCTACTATTTTGTTGCTTCTCAAAATCTGCTATCGCCAGATGATATAAATTATTTTAAAATCAATTTTTAAAAATTTATCAAACGCCTAAAACAATTTAAACAATTAGAAGTTAGACTTCAAAATCAATCCCAAACAGGCCATAGCTGGAGATTAATTTCTATAGGTCATACTATCAAATGGGAATGTCAAAATTATTCAAAGACATTTCCTAATTGAAATTTGAAATACTCTTCCTTTTCAATCTTTTTTATTCCCAATCTGTTTAAAGATGAATAGTTTTTCATCCCTTGGTTTTATAACTCTCTCTCCAAAAATTTTGAATTTTCCATTCATAACATTAGCGCATGTTTGATAGTGATGAAATTATTTTTTAAGTGCTTATATAATAAGTTGTTGGTGAATGTGTAGATAAAAAATAGGTTGTAAATTGTGAGTCCTATAAAATGTGTAGATAAAAAATATATTTGACCAGTTTATTGATCCCAGGTGCGGATACCAGGGGCCCTCTCATGTGTTGGAGACTCTCTTGGTCAAGAAATTTTCTACTTTTTTAGTATAAAGAATTTTTTTTATTGAAAAAAAAATTATATGCAATTATTTATTTATTTATTAGTTTTGGCTAAATTTTTTTTTAGTTCCCGTCTGACGGTGTCTTTTTAGTGTTTATTGATATCTTGTACCTAAATAATAATTGTATTTGCAATGAGTATAGTACATTACCATGTAATTCATTTGATCCTTCAAGATAATTTGTCAATGAGGATGCACTGGTCAACCCATCATTCATTTAGAGCATCTCCAATGCAAACCATGGATTGAAAAAAAACACATGCCACATCATCAAATAGATAATATGTATTAAAATCACATCTCTAATGCACTATGTGGAGCACCATGTTAGGCTGATATGATACAAAATAAAATAGATGATGTGAGGTACTCTTTCTACATGTAGAAGTTCTGTGAGATTTGATGACTTAGCAATTATTTTAATTTTAGACTTAATTTAATTCACAAAAGCAGGACGTGGAAAAATGGAAATTTGGTGGGAAACATTCAAAGAAAGAGGAGAGAACTTCATATCTTCACCAAAGAGGAGGAACTTCATATCTTCACGAAATTAAAATCACTATTGGCCGATTTTATTGGATTTCGGAGCAATTTTTTTTTGCGAACATATCAAGGTTTGTGGAGAAGATTGAGCAGAGAACAAGAAATGAAACGAGAAAAATGAGCTTTGTTGCGATTTCAAAATCTTCAGTGAGAATAAAAATTGAATAATATTTTAGAGATAAGTTTTTCAAGAATCTTCTTTACTGGATCATTTGATCTTCAAGGTTGTTGATTGGGTTTGTTTTGAAGTTTTTATAAATGCCCAGGATTATAAAAATACGATTGATAAAATGATGAATTTCTAATGATTTGTCGGTGGGCTTGCAAGATTTGTTGGGAACCCATGTTTTTATTTGCCCATTTTGTGATGAGTGCTAATGGTTTCCCCATCATCATCATCAAGAAAATCTTCTGGGTTTGGTGGGTCTAGGCTAAACCGCACCAAATGTAGACTTTCCTTTCTTCTTTGTGGTACAGCCTCCACTTCTCGGTCAAATCTTGAGGTAGTATATATGAATAACCCATAAGGTGTTTGTAAATAGTTCTATGAAAATATAGTGTTCAAGGAAATCTGTTGAATTAATTGCTTTAACTTTTGGTTAGTCAATTTTCAGATTTTTTGTTGAAAGATTGAAAGTTAAGGTTGATCAGGTGCCTAAGTTAAGGTTGATCAGGTGCCTCCGTGAAATTTTGTTGTCATCAACTAGTAATTTCGTGATACATGTTGCACTTTTCCCTATTCTTTATAATATTATATGGACATCGTCTTCCCCCGTGTTGTTTTAATTTTTGGTTTGAAGAGGACATTGGGATGCCACTCTGGTGTTTTGTTACCCTAGACAGGTTTTTATTACAAGGGGTGTTAATCTGCAAAATGCTTGTTTTCGTGCAGACCATGTATTCCTTAATTGGTTGCAAGGCATGTAGGTATACTTGTTGAAATAGTTAATTACTCACTCTCCATTATTTGCACTAAAAAGGTGTAGTTAAAGAAACTGTCAAAACATAAACTGGTGCATGCATGTTAAACATAGTTAATCTTTCTTGTTAGCTAATTAGTAGGTTATCAGTGGAAAATATCCGTAAGTATTTTTTCTGATTGTTTGCATGAAAATATGTAGTTAAAGAAATGGTTGAAGAACTAGGTACCATGCATGCATATTTGAGAAAGTCAATCATTTCCCTGAAACTTTTTAATGTTACTACTTATCTTGTGCATTATTGAATTTCATTCTAATAAAATTGACCTTTCTTTTTAATGTAGAGGTTAGTTATCAAAACAAAAAGTGTGGAATTCTTGCCATTCTTCTTGTCGTTGTTCGTGTTCTTATGTGGTGCTACTGTCTGGTTCATGTTTGGCCTGCTTGGAAAGGACCCTTTTGTTGGTGTAAGTATATGCTGAAAAACCGCGACAGATTATGCATATTCATGTTGATTTCAGTCATTTGATCACTTTATTTTCAAATATGCAAGTAATAATGAATCAATATTTAACCCAAATTAATGTCCATTTTTTGTGATCTTATATTAAAAACAAATAATTTTTTCCTTGTGCAGGCATATCTTTTAAATGGATTCACAACACTCTCATGTTTCTCCTTCGCAACAACATTCAAGTGACACCATCCCAACTGAATTTCCAAACCCAGTTGATTCATTCAACATACCATTTCAGCTTAACTCTTCATACTTTTCGCACATTAGCCACCCATTCAATTCAAGATTTTCTTACCAAGATCTATTGAACAATCCTAATAGTCCATTCGATTATTTTCAAACTTGTACTCCACCTAAAGGACGAAAAAATAAAGTGAGTAATACCCAAAAGTCAAACTCTCAAACTTCTTGTGCCAACCCAAACTGGTCAAAAGCAGAAGATATTGCACTTACAAAGGCATGGGTATACATCTCGGTTGATGCTGATGTTGACAACGGTCAAAAAAATACAGCAATGTGGAATCGTATTTTTGAAACTTGGAGGGACAATGGGGACGGAATGTAACGATGTTCGAAATACCAACAGCTTAGGATGTCGTTGACAAAAAATACAACAAGATGTTAGCAAATTCCATGGATTTTATAAACGGCTAGAAAGACATTCAAGAAGCGGAACAACTCCAGATGATATGGTAAGCCTTTCTTCTTACTATTATATTGTAGCACACTTCATTTTGATTCCGCATAACACACTCTAAGATTCGAAAAATAGATTTAACTACCTACTTGAACGAAAATTTTAATCTAATTCTTTTTTTGTAGAAAATAGAAGCAATACGAATGTTTGAGAATTGTAACGATAGCAAAATATTTAAAATTGAACATTGCTGGGAGATCCTAAAAAGAAATGCGAAATGGTGTACAACTCAGCTTACCAAGATGAATGAATCTAACAAGCACCGATCCAGCAATGGTAATACACCAGCAACTAATGAGAATGTTGTCAATCTAGGTGACGAATCTATGACATCAACCGGTATCAACTCTGATGAGGTTGTATGCCCCCAAGGAATAAAATGTTGTAAAGAGAAAAGAAGAAGGTTAAATGATGAGAACAGTGTAGTGGATGTGTTGAAGAAGTTACAATACACTTTAGAAAAACAGATTGAATTTAATCAAAAAGAGTTGGAGCTGAAAAGAGAGAAATATATGAAACAATTTAAAATGCGAGAACAAACACTGAGAAAAGATTTAGAACTCAAAGATACCGCACAAAAATTGAAAATCAAAGATCAAGAATTGAGAGAGAGAGAGAGAGAGAGAGAGAGAGAGAGAGAGAGAGAGAGCTCAAAAGAGGCAAAAGCAACACTGCATTATGAACCAAGATATCAGCAAACTTACACCAGCACGGTAAAAGACCTATGAAATATACGAGACTAAAATATTGAAGGAATGGGAGAACGATGACCTTTTTGAAAATGATATTGTAAGTAATTAGTATTGACTTTATGTTGTGTCTTAATATTACATTCAACCTGTCTTCTAAACTGACTTTTTTTTCATTGGTCATTTTTTTTTGTTCAGCAATTGTAGCCAAGTTCAAGTACATTTTTGCGGCTTTCCTAATTCTGTCGAGTAGCTAAAGACTAGAACATTTAAGAATGTTAGAATGACAAATCATAGATTTGTTCTCGTTATTTTTTTAACTGACTATCATGTTTATTTTTCATTGAAAAATTAATGTTAATTTCTTTTCTATTAGTCGTGATTCTATATTACATGTAGCTTTCAGTTTTAATCTATATTCAAAATTCATTTTTTTTCTTTGAAATTGTACAAGAAAGCATCCTTTTCTACTTGAAAGATTCAATGAAGAGGAAAAATTGATGATCATCCATGGGTTAGCAGGTAATGAAGGCAGCTTGTGATGTAGGATTCTCCAAAAGATGAAGGTGGTGTGCTCAAAGTTGTTCAAAATGTTCCTGCAATGATAGACAATGAGATAGTTGCTGGCACCAATCCTAAAAATATCTTTGTATGTGGATTTAGTCAAGGTCTCTCCCACTCTGTGTGTGTATCTGTGAGTCAATGTCCGCGAGCATACTCACCGCCCACCCCAATTACCTAATGCAAATGGAAATGAATTCCTTGTTGATTGTAATGATATTCGTGAATTTTACTAAGTTATGTAGGTGCCTTGACATTAGTAAGTGTTGTGCTGTATCCAAAGACTCTGGGTGGCGGTGCAGTGTTTAGGTGATGTATTCCATTTAACCAATATCTAAATACATTTAAGCAAGACATTGTTTTAAATTTGTTATTCGAGCATCGATTTATGACCTTTTCAAACCAAACCATGCGAATTTTGAAAGCAAAATTTGGGAACAAGAACATGTTCAGATTCTTATGTGTGACTTACAATTTTTATATCTACATTCTCATGGGGACATTAAAGCAATTTTTATATCTTCAAGAGTAATTCCACCCATGTTTGTTCCTTGCAGAGGAACTTTGAGTACTCACGCAGATCGATCAGCTCCTCCTTAATTATATAGATACAGAGATAGAAGGAAGAGACGGACAGAGAAATTAAGAGAGATGAAAAGAGAAAAGATTAGTTAACCAATGCATTAAATGAATTTTCTCGGTCCTCACTCCTCACTCCTCACTCCTCAATGAAAAGGAAAATCAAACTGAAAATTGCTTTCCTCTCTGCTTAGTGCATACCCAATCCCTGTTTTTATACCTCACCAGTCACCAATGTGTTTGTGATGATACCCGAAAGTGGTCCTCTCTCTCTCTACCTATACAAAGAGAAAAATGGTATGTATTTAATCGGGTGATTTCTCACAAGACTATATTGTAATTATGGATTCATGTTCCAATTGTAGAAGTAGAGGAATAATGATATATCAAATGATAGAATTCTTGTCCAAACATGGAATACAAAATGTTTTCTCAGTAGATTCATGATGACATGTAAATGTCATATGAGAACCAATCAAACCCATATGTCATTGATATCATATTTGCACAGATTCAATGTGGATAAAGACAAGGGTTTTGAGAGAAGTTTAGTTATGGTGTAAGAATTAATGTCCAAGGTCTAATTAGTTGGGTCGAACTTAATTACTTATTGGACCGAATTAATTAATTAGATTAATTAATGGGGCCTATTTGTTGATAGGTTCTAGTTGGACTAGAACTATGGCTAGGGTTAGCCCCGCCTATAAATACAAAGGCACAACATATTAAGGTTAAGAGTTGATCTTGATTACTTGCTACAACTAGCAAAAGACAACCCAATACAATCACTTCCAAAAAGTTCTGCTTTCATCTGTTCTTGATCATGGAAGTCCAGATCTGTTCTTACTGTGTGGATTACCATTGGAGGCTGAACAATTGGACAGCTGTGGTATTAAAGATCGCACTTCCAACTAATCAGGAAATCAGATTTCACCGATATTCATCAAATGTAAATTTCTATCACGAATTCTCTCTAAGTACAAGGTTGATCCGGCTTAAAAGAATTGAACATTTAATTTCTGATGTGCATGCATACCTCAATTTCTAACAGTGGTATCAGAGCCTACCTTGTTACTTGTTAGGGTTCGTTAGACTGCTTTGATGAATTGAACAATAATTGTTATTAATATATTAATTTAATTTGTGTTTTGACTATAAAATAAAATTATGAATTTTTGAAAAATGAATCTAAAATTATTTTGGATTTATTTGGGAACGGAATTAATCGCCAAAAATTCATCTGCGGCGATGACAGTGCTTTGGAAGTACCACCAGGTGGACTACCCGGAATTCATCCACATGCGGCGGTGCTGAAGCACCACCAATGGACTCATCGCCGCGAAATCGCTGCCGCTAATTTCTCTTGATGTCGCCCAGCCGCCACTTGCTATAAGCGGGCGCATGCTCTCAATCGAACAAAGAACTTTTAGCTGTTGTTCGATGGTGAAATGGCGGTGGTCGCCGGTGTTGGACACTGGCGAGGCCACCGCCAGTGTACAGAATGCAGCACCGGACTTGATGAAACGGCTTTAGGGTTTCCACCTTTCTGCGTTAATTTTGGGAGAATGGGGACAGGGGCCTCATTGTAATTTTAGAAATTACATGAGAAGCCCTTATTCTAAAATATTTTAAATTGGCCTCCTATGCAATTTCAAAAATTGCATAGGAAGGACAAGTGTTTTAAAATTGAAAAGGGACCTTCTGTGCAATTTTTGAAATTGCACAAGAAGGCCAACTATTTTAAAATAAAAGCGGGGTCTTCTGTGCAATTTTAGAAATTGTATTTAAAGACCTACTATTTTAAAATTTTACGGGAATGACTTTGCAATTTTAGAAATTGCACAGTAAGTCCTCAAACTTTAAAAAGGGAAATAGGGTCTCAATTGTAATTTTATATTTTTTGGAAAAATTATAATTATTTAATTTATTTAATGTTGGTCAAATATTCAAAATTAAATTAAAATCGTTTTTAAACTATATTTTGTTTTTTACCAGATTCAATTTTGTCTTTACTTTATAAAATTATAATTTTGACCATATACAAATTTTATCTTCAATTAGAGTATGACTTTAAATTGGAAGATAAAATAAATTTTGAAAATCTTCTCTATGAATAAAATTAATTGATTAATTGTTGAAAATTTTAATTAATTAATTAGATTAATTATTTAACGATGGATAGTCCGTTCCAAAATGTCTAAAATGTTTAGACTTATACTGTCAAAGCTGTAAATTTAGAAATTAATATATATTTAATATTAGATATGTAATTGGTTGTATGGTTAATTATTCATGTTGATTGTTGGTTGGGCCTGCGAGCCTATTATTAAATTAAATGGGTCTACGAGCCTATTATTTATTTAATTAGATTTTTGAGCTATTTATTTATTATGGGCCTACGTGTCCATTTATCACGGCCTGCGTGCCAACTAGTATATGATACTTGTTACAGATGGGCCACAAGAAAGCAACTAGTATATGATACATATTGCAGTAGGATATGGAGATGATTGCATTTAGCATTTGATGAACGAATGCAACGTCCCTTAGGAATTGGCTGACTAATCTTCCTTTTGGCTCAGGAAGATTAGATAGATAAAGTCCATTATCATCAACAGTTGTTATTATTATGTATGATTGACTGCATGTTAGATATTAGTTAATATACATAAATGTAATTAGACAAACCCCTCTTTATAAAAATATTAAATTCGTATTAAATGGTTAATACAACGTGCCTTCTATTTTTATAGTGAAAAACCAGAGTCTATTATCAATGTCAGTATGTTGAGTCGCTCAAGGCTGCTCGCTCATAGAATTTTATTTTTGAACAATGAGTCTATTCGATATTTCTGAACAATGAGTCGAATTTAACTAGAATTTTATTTTTTGTTGAGTCGCTCAAGGAAATAAAATTTTAAGGGCACAATCAAGTAAAACACATAAAATGTGTATGACAATAAGTTGTCTACTTAATGATCTAGGAGTCACATAAAGATGTGATTGATATAGTATCTATCTGGATGTTTTATTAGAGTTTGTTGAGTCGCTCAAAGTTCTAATAAAACAAAAGGGATCCTAGCCCACTGAGAATCTAACCGGTTCTATTGATTAATATTTGAGGGTCATTAATTCAATTTAAACAGTGGAAGTATAATTAATTTAATATAAGTCCATGTTAAATTAATTATTCTGCATTTAATTAATTGTTCTATCTTGTTATTTAATAGTTGAATCATGAGTAACTATATAAGTTTGAGAGGCATATTGGATGCCAACATACATATCGGACCAAATTTTCTAGACTGGTACTGCATTATGAGATTTTTTCTCAAGCATGAAAAAGAAAAATTGGATATGTCAATAAGCAGCCAATACCGGAAGCTCCTATTGAGGAGGCTACGTCGGGGAACGTTCAGGCTTACAAAAACACAGTGATAATAGTAACACTGCAACATGTGATGCTTGCAGTATGTCACTTGAGTTAGAAAAGCATCACGAGGGTATGGATGCCTATACCAAAATATATCATTTCAAGGAGTTGAATGATATACAGTCACGGACTGAAAGGTATGAGACATCCAAAGGGTTATTCAGAGATATGATGGTAAAAAAAAAGATCTTTAGTCAATGTCCATGTACTGAAGATGATTGGTTGTATTGAAAAATTAAACCAATTGAGTTTTACCATGGACCACGAGCAGAGTGTTGACTTGGTTCTGCAGTCCCTACCTAATAGCTTTTCACAGTTCATTATGAACTTCAACATGAATAAGATTCGTGGTACCTTAATCGAGTCATAAAACGTGCTAAAAACTGTTAAGCCCAAGGAGATGGGTAAACTTTGGCCATTGATACCTCTAAGAGCATTAAGAGGAAATTTAAAGGGACCTTTTAGAAAGGATCCAAGAAGGCCAAATCTATTGAAAAACAATTAAGCAAAGACAAATCCGAGTATGAAGAGGAATTGCAAGGCATAAAAGAGATAAAACTAACAACTCAAATCTTTGGCATTGCAAACTCGGTCATATAAATGAAAATGCATCACCAAGTTACATAAAGATGAATACTTAGATTCAAATGATTATGAATCATTTGATAAGTGTGAATCATGCCCGTTGGGCAAAATGACCTAGACCCTCTTTTCTGGAAAGAGAGACACAGTTGCAGACATTTTGGGTCTTGTACATAGTGATGTATATGGACAAATGTCTAAAGATGTTAAATGTAACTTTTCTTACTTCATCATATTTACAGATGACCATTCTAGATGTGATTTTATATGCTTGATCGAATTCAAGAGTGAAACCCTTGAAAAATTTAAGGAATTCAAGCAAGAAGTAGAAAGGCAAACCGGGAAAAATATTCTAACACTTAGATCTGATCGAGGTGGAGAATATTTGAAGGGTGAGTTTTTAGACTATCTAAAAGAGAATGAGATTATCTCGCAGTAGACTCTACCTTATACATTAATACAAATAGTGTATCTGAAAGACAAAACCGCACCTTATTTGATATGGTGCGATCAATGGTGAGTCGCGCAGTTCTTCCAAAATTATTTTGGAGATATGCATTTAACACTGCATGTTATACACTAAACGGTATCCTATCTAAATCGGTCAATAAAACTCCATACGAGTTATGAAAAGGGAAAAAGACCTAATCTTTCATACATAAAGGTTTATGGATGCGACCTTTATGTGAAGCGCGTTGAATCAGATAAGCTAGGAGCTAAATCTGATAAATATTTATTTGTGCGGTATCCAAAAGAAAATGTTGGATACTATTTCTACAATCCCATCGAGATGAAGGTCATCATATCGAAACTTACTGTATTCTTAGAGAAGACAGTTGGAGCAAAGTAGATCTTGAAGAGGTTCAAGAATCCACAAATAAAATTGACCAATTAGATGTTCCAATGGCTGAGCTTGCATCTGATGAAGCACAGATTGAGAAAGTGGAAACCACCAGTTCCCAAGGACACACCAGCTCTGCGTAAGCTGAGCGGAGCCATTCATTTTTCTCTGAGATATGATCTCTTGATTACTAGTAATATATTACTAATCGAGAAAGATGAACCTACTACTTACGCAGAATCGAAGTCAAGTGTTGACTCAAAGAGATGGCAGGAAGCCATGGAATCCGAGATGAACTCCATGTACGAAAAAACAAGGTTTGGACATTGCTTGACCCGCCTGATGGGATAAAACCTATAGGCTGTAAATTGGTTTACATTAAAAAGGTCAACATGGATGGTAATATTCATACTTACAAGGAAAGATTGGTTGCGAAGGGTTACAAGTAAAGACAAGAGATTAACTTTAACGAAACCTTCTCACCAGTAGCCATGTCTAAGTCAATTCAGATTCTGCTTGCGATAGTAGCATACCATAACTATGATATCTGGCAAATGGACGTCAAGATTGTATTCCCTAACGGGAATCTTAGCGAGGATGTGTACATGACACAACCTGAAGGTTTTGAATCCACAGAGCCAAACAATGTATGCAAACTACAGAAATCCATATATGGATTAAAGCAAGCCTTTCGGAGCTGGAATCTTCGTTTTGATAAGACAATCAAAATGTTTGATTTTATCAAGAATGAAAATGAACTATGTGTGTATAAAAGGTTAGTGGGAGTAAAGTCGTGTTTCTAATTTTGTATGTGGATGACATACTATTTTTAGGAAACGATGTCTCCGATGCCAAAAATCCGTAAAATTGTGGTTATCCAAAATTTCTCCATGAAGGATATGGGAGAGGCAACGTACATTCTCGGTATAAAGATCTATAGAGATAGATTTAAGAGAATGCTTGACCTATCTCAAGATATGTACATAAATAAAATCTTGAGAAGAATTAGTATGGAAGAGTCCAAGAGAGGATTCTGTCCCATCGGGTATGGGATCTATCTCTCAAAAGATGTGTCCAAAGACACAAATTGAAAGAGATCGCATGGATATAATTCTTTATGCATCAGCAATAGGATCTATCATGTATGCAATGCTATGTACTCGACCGGATGTTTCATACACTTTGAGTGTCACAAGCAGGTTCCAAGCGAACCCTGGCGAGAAACATTGGATCGCAGTCAAGAACATCCTTAAGTTCTTAAGAAGGACTAAAGACATGTTCTTGGTGTATGGGAGTAATGAACATAGAGTTCAAGGTTATGCCGATGCCAACTTTCAATCTGAAAAAGACAGTAGCAAATCTCAATCTGGATATGTATTTACTCAAAATGGTAGTGCGATCGGTTGGAAAGGTTCCAAACAAGAAACGATCACGATTCAACTACGAAAGTTTAATATATAGCTACTTGAGTAGCAAAGAAAAACGGTTCGGATCAAGAAGTTCATTCTTCGAACTTGAATAGTTCCTAGCATTGTTGATCCAATAACTTGTATTGTGATAACAATGGAGCTATCGCACAAGCGAAAGGAACTCGTGTCTCATCAATGATCCGATATTTATTGCGGCAGCATCATCTCATCAAGGAGATAATCTTAAGAAATTATATAAAGATAGCAGATCCTTTGACAAAGTTGTTGTCCCCGCTCAAGCATGATGGTCATGCTAAATTTGATGATATTAAGATACCTGAATGATTGGATCTAGTTTGTATGGGACATTTTGTGATATACTCTTTTTTAGACATTGAAGTATATGAACAAATTGATTAATTAAATGCGTGTCTACATTTTAATGGCAGATCTGTTATTTTTTAAATTTTATTATTTAAAATAATAGAGTCCGAAGAAAAGTTCATAGTAACTTGTTAATCACAATGCGTTGTGATTGTGAGATACATGTTATAAATAACTTATTCTTAAAACATCCCTAGTCATTGTAATAATGAGATACGGATATCATTATTATGGATAGACTAGCATGTGTTGCATTTCTTTATAAGAAAGTAGTTGATCTCATGAGCTAAGATGTAGAAGGACATCTGAATGAACACATGAATGCATTGTTATAAGAACATGACATTGGATGTTCCGCCTAGAGATTCCACATGGATAACTATCCAAGCATCAGTGGTAAATCTCTAATGCACGGTTGTGGATTTGGTCCTTTGACTTGAGGACATCATAGAATCTTATGTGAGGACCA
The DNA here is from genome assembly GCA_023638005.1 of Forsythia suspensa. Classification (NCBI taxonomy): domain Eukaryota; kingdom Viridiplantae; phylum Streptophyta; class Magnoliopsida; order Lamiales; family Oleaceae; genus Forsythia; species Forsythia suspensa. The sequence continues at coordinate 18,128,597 of CM042666.1, forward strand.
CTATACTTTGGCGAGCGTTTGATGGGACTTGAAGATTTAAGTCACCAGGAAGACGTCGTACGAGTATAGTGAGAATCATATAAAGGTTGTGAATGTCCAATATGAGAATTCGTCACTATTGGAAAGTAGGAGATTATAACATGTATTTTGCCTACTTAAGTTGATATAAATTTCCTCGGCCGGGGTGGAGTTATGAGTTAAAAAATATTTCAATCATAACTAGATTAGATCAACGAAGAGTTGAGGTGAATAACATAATTGGTTGAAATGAGATTGACGCTGATCCATATCTCTTAACCGATTGTGTTATATTGATGAAGGGATTATATTTTCACGGTAACCGCACATATATTGGTTCTGTCATACCACATGACATTTTCCTTCACATGGATTGCCTTGACACATTGCTAGATGTCAATCTTGGACGGCGACGTGAATTGATCGATCTCGGTAAATCGATGAGAATATCACTGCGTTTGCCATCGTGAATGGGAACCTAATGGGTTACACACATAAAGCGAGAATTGAGCATCTGGAGTTGGACCTTGTCCAAGTGGGAGATTGTAAGAATTAATGTCCAAGGTTCAATTAATTGGGTCAGACTTAATTACTTATTGGACCGAATTAATTAATTAGATTAATTAATTGGGCCTATTTGTTGATGGGTTCTAGTTGGACTAGAACTAGGGCTAGGGTTAGCCCCGCCTATAAATACAAAGGCACAACATATTAGGGTTAAGAGGTGATCTTGATTACTTGCTAGCACAAGCAAAAGACAACCCAATATAATCACTTCCAAAAAGTTCCGCTTTCATATGTTCTTGATCGTGGAAGTCCAGATCTGTTCTTGCTGTGTGGATTACCATTGGAAGCTGGACAATTGGACAGCTGTGGTATTGAAGATCGCACTTCCAGCTAATCAAGAAATCAGATTTCACGATATTTATCAAAGGTAAATTTCTATCACGAATTCTCTCTAAGTACAAGGTTGATCCGCCTTAAATGAATTGAACATTTAATTTCCGCTGTGTATGCATACCTCAATTTCTAACATATGGGAGAATAAAACCATGACGAATAGATGAACAAAGAAAATGTTGAACTGCATAGTTAAACAAGATTATTCACTACATTGAGAACTTTTCTGCCTGCCACTATTATCTGAAAATGTTTCAGTAAGCAAAAAAAATTTAAAACCCAGATTGTTCACAACATTGAGAACTTTTTATTTTTCCCTATCTAATAAAATTAAACCATGAAATCAAAGAAGCATTCATTAACATAAACATCAAATTGTTTGATTATCACCATATTTTTCCCATAAGTGATTGATAAGATCACTCTTTAATTCTTTGTGCACCCTTATGTCTTGGACTTGTTTCGTTCGGTTAATCATCTTTGAGACGAGAAAGGTAAAATCATGTTCTACGTTGATATCTTCCATCATTTCTACGCCGTGAGGTTGCCAATTTTCAGGATCGATACCTTGACTAAGCTCACTCTCAATGATCATATTGTGCAAGATGATGCATGTCTTCATTATCTTTCCTAGATCCTTTGCATTCCACATACGTGCAGGCCTTTAACAATATGCCACCGACTTTGTAACACTCCAAATGCTCATTCTACGTCCTTTCTCACAGCTTCTTGGTGCTTAGAAAATAATTTCCCCTTAATAGAAGACGGTTGAGATATTGTTTGAATTAAAGTGGCAAACTATTGGTAGATTCCATCCGAGAGGTAAATATCCCATATCATACTAATGACCTTGTACAACAAAGTTGCATAGGGGTGCAATATCATTAATAAGATCATCGAATAAGGGAGATCTATCTAAAACATTAATATCATTATTTGTGCTAGCCATGCCAAAGAATGCGTGCCAAATCCATAAATTTTGTGAAGCCACAATCTCTAAAATGAGAGTAGGAACTCTTTTAAAACTGTTAGTATACATTCCATGCCAAGCGGTAGGACAATTTTTCCAATGCCAATGCATACAATCTAGACTACCGAGCATACCTAGAAATTCTCGACCCTCACCTTCTTTTAAAAACCTTGCAATATCATCTTTATTTGGTTTTCTTAAATATTGTTCTTCAAACAATCCTATGACAGCATCATAGAAATGCTTCAGGCTTTCAATTGCAGTGCTCTCTCCAATTTGAACATATTCGTCGAGTAGATTTGCAGGACAACCGTATGCAAGCATGCATATTGCTGCTATCATTTTTTGTAAAGGACTCAACCCCTTCTTGCCAACTGCACCAACCTTTTGGGTAAAATAATAATCGTAATTTTCAATTGCCTGTAAAATGCGTTTGAATAATTCTAGATCCGTTCGAAATCGACGTCGAAAATGCTCCGGCGTATACTTTGAGTTCTCACCTTTGAAGTAGTCATTAACAATTAAATCATGACGTTTTTTTTTCCTATCATGACGAATATAGCACCTACCAGGCATCAAACCGCCATGAGGACGGTTTAGGTTGTTCATTGTTGTGGAAAGTATCATAGGAACATGAATTGCGATAGTTCGAATCACATTATGAGATATTTCAACACATGAGCTTTCTTCCATCAATTCCTCTTCTAATAGTTGTTTGGTCAGTGAAGATGAGTCATTGCTTGACGATGAACTATTGGAGTCTGATTCATAACTTGGTGACGACATGGTTTATAATCACACCTATTAAACCAATAAATAAATAAATATTAACATCTCATTGGCATATAGATGCCATATAAAATTTCTTGCATTATTCTCCATCCAAATTAACATTGATGCTATAATTTTTTTTTTTTTTTTTGTTAACAATGGAAGTGAATAAGTCAATTTTCAAGAGACATACAAATCAAAATATATCATCACAAAAAGAGGCTAAGATGGAATCCATGACAAAATTCATTATTTGGTAATTGTGGAATCCATAACAAAAATCGAGTAAATAAGAAGTATCCAATGAAAAAATTGATTAGATTGAATCCAAAAAAAATACTTTGTTTTTAATCTAATTATCCAATATTCATCAATTACATAAGGAGAAATTGTGGGTCTCAACATTTTACGCTAATGACAATTATTGCTGTGACGATTTCCATTCATTCAAAAACCATATTAATTCATTTCACAAAAATTCTTTCAAACCTAGTAAGATTAATGTCGAGCTTGCACACCACAAGATACAAATGTGGTGAATTTGAGGAGTAAATAACCTATTGTGTGGATAATATACAATTTTGGTAAATTAGATTTTACATTGGGAATAAGGAGATATAGAGACGATAGTTTTTGGGGAAAAAATAGAGTTGAGATTTAAATTCTATTAAGTGGATTAGTTTTATTATTTTTAATTTAAAAAAATAAATGCCACATAATCACTATTATTGAATTGTAGAATGAACCCAATGGAGAGAACTTTTGGACTTCACCGTCTATTCATTCCACATTCATCTAGAAGTCCTTCTATTTAATTACCAAGTCAGCCACAATCCATGAAGTGAATTGGAGATGCTCTTATAGATGGGGACTTTACTCATGGCGCATCTCGTGTTATTAATTTGAGGGGGAAGCGTCTTCCACCACCTTTCTTATTTCATTATGTATAGTATAACAGGTCCAATTTTCAGAACTATTTTTCGCCCGTTAGGCACTGAGCACTCAGATTATTCTAAATAATGAAGAACATCAATAATTTATGAAACTGACGTAAAGCAGTAGATTAACACAAGCATATACGGGAACACTCCCAACATTTATTGCCTCAATAAAAGAACTCTCACAAAATTGACTAAGGATCATAACAATGCACTATCTGCCTTGTGTCTCAAAGACTTACAATTTTATACAAATTTCTGCAGTTGACATCCCCAACTGCTAGGGCCAAGAATTCAAAGTTTGCATATTGTTCTTTATAAATTGTCTTTCTTTTGCAATCAATGTAGACACTTACAAGAGACTTAAAGAGAGAAGTATCTTGAGAAAATTATTGAACTTTCATTGAATTTACTTCTTCTACATTTTCATTGAAAAACTTTGATTGATTGAATCAAACTTATAAATCATTATTTACATCAAAGTTTCTTACCTAACACTTGAACTTTTTTATTCATTGCTACTTATTGAAGTGTTAGTCTCTCTTGGTACTTAATTTTTCTCTATCACTTATTAATAGAGAAAATTCATTATAAATAATTTTTTATACGTTTGGATCATATTGAGGTCCCTTTAAAGCTCAATATTATATAAATATCGGTGCTCCTTGCTTGTAAGTCACCAAAAGCATTGTAAGGGTTTCGATTGTACCATAAGTCAATCAATATAGTGAAAAGACCTTGCTTGTTATGGAGAGCTTGGTAATGGGAACATAGATCATTGGTTTGGATCAAACTTCCATAAATGTATCGTTTGCATTCTCTCCACTGCCTACGATTGTTACTTAATTGATCTACATATATTAAATTGCTTATTTTGAGACTAATTTTTGAAAAATTTTATAAAACCCAATTTACCCCCTCTTGATTAGTTATTCTTGGACTATCAATTGGTATCAGACCAAAGTACTCACTTTGAAATTAAGATTTTACAATCTTGAGTAATGGCTAACCATAATCTTCAAAATCTTGAGGGGCATTCTAAAATCGTCATCATTTCTTTAATGACATTCATTATAACTATTAAAAGGTGATGCGAACCACAGACCGGCTAGCAATGACTCGTTACATATTCTGGTGGGGCCAATAACGAGATCAAGAGCAAAGAAGATCAAGGACACCATACAATGTTTTGTCCAAGATACGTGGGCCAAAACTGACACCCAAAGTGCAACAAGCAAGACACCAACCTTCAAAATGAGCATGACAAAGGAATAGCCAATATTAGTACATTTGATTCAAACTAAGGACCATATTAAAAGCATATTATAGGCTAGTGGAAGATTGAAGGGCCAAAATGAGCATGATTCAAAGTTTAGAGATCAAAACGCAGAGGGGTGGCATATATACCTAGGTGATCGGCCCAGGCAAAATGTGGGGCGATCGCCCCACACCATAAATTAAAACCATAGACTACAACTTTAGCTTGGATGATCGCCCAGTCCAAATTCCAAAAATCCAGAAATTTTTGGGATTTTGTTTCCTTTTTTGTTTAAAACTCTATTTTGTTAAGTTTTTAGTTATATTTTCAAGTTAGACTAGGATTTCATTGATTTTTGCATATATAAACAATTCTCATAGTAAACAAAGGACAATTATTCATTGAGAGAATACATTAAAAGTGAGATTCACTTTTCTTCCTTGTTCTTAATTGAACTAATCAAACTTATCAAAGACTTCGCAAATCTTTGTGGTATTCATTCAAACTTGGTTTTTTGATTCAAGAAATCATCGGGTCAAGGTCTTGGGGCTTGATTTTAGCTTTCTTGGGGTTCATTATCAGTCTTTGTTGTGTGTTCACATCAGTTGGTATTAGAGCTCTGGCTCTAAAATCAGGTTCCATCTTTCTTTTTTGTTTCCATCAATTACATCTTAGAATTATTCAAAAAAAAATCTTTTCTTGTACCAAAAACATTTAAGAATTGTTTGGGTACAATCCATTAAGGCACCAAAGCTAATATTTTTTCTAGTTCTTGCCATGTGATATTTTTTTTATTAGTTTTTTGTGTTGGATCAACAAGTATAAAAGAAACGAAATTCAATAAAGTCAAGAAACACATTCCTTTGAGATTCTTGTGTTATATTTGACAAGAAACATACACTTTATATTGTCATCTGGTGCTTAAGTCTTCAAATCTTATTCTTTTTATGATTTTTCTTTTTGAGTCGTTCTCATTATCTTTTATGTCCTTCTTATTTCTTGTTCTTAAACGTTGTGGAGACTGAATTTTTGTTTGAGTATAGTTAGAAAAACAAAGAAAGGTAAAATACAAGAGTGGTGAGATTATTATCGAAAAAAGCCAAATAGAGTGAAATACGAGTATAAACACATGAGGTTAAATTTTTCTTTCAATACTAATTTCTATTTTTTTCATCCCAAAATATCTAATAATGAAGAAACAACACCTAGAGAAAAAAAAAACAACCAATTCTTTTTGTTAAAAGTCATGCAACAACAATTTGAGTGGATGAACATGGTGTTTGACGAGATGATGGAAAGATTAAAGACATTAAGGAATGGCCAACACCTAAAAGTGTCACTGAGGTGAGAAGCTTTCATAGTTTAGCTATCTTTTATAAGCGTTTTGTTAAAGATTTTAGCACACTTGCTACACCACTTACTGAAATTGTAAAAAAAAGTGTTGGGTTTAATTGGGGCATTGAACAAGAATAAAGCTTTTAATGTTATTAAGGATATACTATGTTGTGCACCTGTTTTAGCATTACTTAACTTTAACAAAACTTTTGAGATTGAATGTGATGCCTAAAGAATAGGTATTGGAGCTGTGTTGATGCAGGAGAAAAGACCAATAGCTTATTTTAGTGAAAAATTAAGTGGAGCATCTTTGAATTATCCAATATATGACAAAAAACTATACACATTGGTGAGAGCATTGGAGACTTGACAACATTACCTATAGCCGAATGAGTTTGTTATCCATACTAACCATGAGTCCCCAAAACACTTGAAGGGGTAAGGTAAGTTGAATAGGAGGCATGCCAATTGGGCAGAATTCATCAAGACTTTTCCATATGTAATTCACTACAAACAAGGTAAGAAAAATGTTGTGGCTGATGCGTTGTCTAGAAGGTACGCACTCGTTTATACTTTAAATGCCAGGTTATTGGGATTTGAGTACATTAAGGACTTGTATGCTAATGATATTGACTTTTCTTATGTGTATGGGGTGAGTGAGAAGACAACTTTTAGTAAATTTTATAGACTAGATGGCTAATTGTTTAGAGAAAATAAATTTGTGTGCCTAATAGTTCTATCCGCGAGTTATTTGTGCGTGAGGCACATGTGGGTGGTTTGATGGGACATTTTGGTGTGAGAAAAACCTTAGATGTATTGCATGAACATTTCTTTTAGCCTAAAATAAAACGTGATGCAGAGAGATTGTGTGCAAGATGTGTTACATGTAAGCACACCAAATCTAGAGTCTTACCTTACGGTTTGTATACTCTTCTTCCCGTACCTAGTGAGCCTTTTGTAGATATTTCCATGGACTTTGTATTAGACTTGTCTAGGTCAAAGAAAGGTAAGCATTCAATCTTTTTTGTTGTTGATAAATTTTCTAAAATGGCACAGTTTATATCTTATAATAAAATTGATGATGCAACTAACATAGCTGAATTGTTCTTTAGAGAAATAGTCCGACTCCATGGTGTTCCAAGGAGTATTGTGTCTAATCGTGATATTAAATTTCTTAGCTACTTTTCAAAAAACTTGTGGGGTAATTTGGATACTAAGTTGTTGTTTTCAACTACTTGTTATCCTCAAACGGATGGACAAACAGAAGTAGTAAATAGAACTTTATCTAATTTATTACATACTGTAATTCAAAAGAATCTAAAGAATTAAGGGATTGTTTTCTGTTTATTGAGTTTGCGTATAATAGAAGTGTCCATTCTACTACTAATCTTTCACTATTTAAAGTTGTGTAATGAGTTTAATCCACTAACCTCTTTAGATTTGATTCATTTACCTGTTGATAAAGAAATAGCTTGGATGGACAAAAGAAGTCGGAGTTAGTAAAGAAGCTTCACGAGAGTGTACGACAACAAATTGAAAAGAAGAATAAACAATATGTAGCCAAAGCCAACAAAGGCTGTAGACAAGTTATCTTTGAACCTAGTGATTGGGATTGGGTGCATATAAGGAATGAACGATTTATTGCCTGTTGATGGTCTAAGCTATATCCTAGGGAGGATGGACCATTTCAAGTTCTTCAGAGGATAAATGATAATGTTTATAAGCTTGACCTTTCAGGTGAGTACAATGTGTCTGCTACTTTTAATGTTTCTGATCTTTCTCCATTTGATGCAAGTTTGGAGACCAAAACGCGGAGGTGTGGCATTTATGCCTAGGCAACGCCCATGCAAAATGTGGGGATATCGCCCCACACCATAAATTAAAACCAGAGGCTAAAATTTTAGCCTGGGCGATCACTCAGAATTCTACCGGGCAATCGCCCAAGCCAAATTCTGAATTTTTTTGGGATTTTGTTTTCTTTTTCGTTTAAAACTCTATTTTGTTAAGTTTTTAGTTATATTTTCGAATTAGACTAGGATTTCATTGATTTTTGCATATATAAACAATTCTCATAGTAAACAAAGGACAATTATTCAGTGAGAGAATACATAAAAGTGAGATTCAATTTTCTTCCTTGTTCTTAATTGAACTTATCAAAGACTTCGTAAATCTTTGTGGCGTTCATTCAAACTTGGTTCTTTGATTCAAGACATTATTGAGTCAAGGTCTTGCGGCTTGATTTTAGCTTTCTTGGGGTTCATTATCAATCTTTGTTATGGACCGAGATTCAATCTTCGTGGGTTTGCATCAGATGGCTAGAATGATGATAGATAAAAAAAAATTAATCGTATTTGCACATGTTTTTTCGCTTATGATATTTGACATGCTTTAGAAATCACTCACATGGGTAATAGCAAAGTGAAAGAAACTAAGATCAATCTTTTCATAAAATATTTTGAAAATTTCTTTATGAAAAAAAATGAACCCATTGTTGATATGATTACTCGTTTTACCAATATTGTTAACAGTCTTAAAGGCTTTGATCGAAAATTTATTAACAATGAACTTGTGAGTAAAATGGTCAGGTCTCTCTCAGAGGATTGGAGCTCATTGAGGACGTTGATAAAGAATACAAAAGATGTCAACACATACCCATTGAAGAGCTCTATAGAACATTGATGACATATGATCTAAACCACACTAAGACAAAGAAGAAAACAACAAAAAGCAAAGAAAAAGAAATGAAGGAGCCTCCTAAGCGACAAATTGCTTTAAAATCAACAAATGATGAAGACTCCTCAAGCATACACATGAGTGATGATGAACTTGAAGATCTAGTTCTTCTTGTCAAGAAATGGAGAGGTTTTCTCAACAATCTCCGATTCCAAAAGAAAGAAAAAAAAGAGAAAGAAAAGAATAAAAATATTGTTTGCTATGATTGTGACAAACCCGGTCACAAAAGAACCGAATGTCCAAACAAAAAGAAATTCAGCAAATTGGGATAATAGTGATGATGATGATCATGAAGAAAATGAGAGTCAAAAGGAAGTTGCCAACATGTGCTTCATGGTCATTGAAAATAAGGTAAATTTAAGTGACAAATGTTCATATGATGAATTATCTACGTTTTGTGCTGAAATTTTTGAAGAATTTGAAAAACTTGCTATAAAATACTATATTCTCAATAATAAACATTCTTTATTAAAAAATGTAGTAAAGAAACTTTTGGTAGCACAAAAAAATTTTGAAAAAGAAAAGGTTGATCACAATTGTTTAATCAAAGAAAATTCCTCCTTGAATGATAAGATTATAGACTTGACTAAAATTGTTCACAAATTTACTCAAGAAAAGAATTTTTTTGACTTAATGCTTGGTGAACAAAAATGTGTTTCCAATAAAAGAGGAATTAGATGCAAACCATTCTTGAAACAAAAGTCCTTTAAAAATCTCTTTGTCAAAGCATGTAATTCCTCTCATCCAAATGTTACATGTAATTTTTGTAAGAAAGATGGTCAGGTAGCTTTTAAATGTCTAATAAAAAAGAGGTTATACTTTGAAATCAAACATAAGTAGGTCAAACAGTCCACTTACACTAACTTTCAAGGACCTAAAGTTATGTGGGTACTAAAGATCAAAAATTAAAATATTTTTTGTAGGTACCAAAGAAAATGAAGAGCAATTAGTTCTTGGATAATTGATACTCAAAACATATGACCGGTGATTTAACATTATTATCAAGCCTCAAAAGAAATGATGGAGGTCATGTCACATTTGGAGATAATGCTAAAAAAATCATTGGCATTGAAAATATTGGTAATCATTCATCCTCTTCCATTGAAAATGTTCTATTAGTTTATAACATCAAACATAACTTGCTTATCATTAGTCAATTATGTGATAAAGGTGACATTAAATTTGATTATTCCAAATGCCTTATTGAGGATACTATATCTAAAGAGGTAATGTTCATAAGAAGCCAAAGTAAGGATGTTTATATTGTAAACATTGAACTTGAACTTGAAAGAGATAACACTTGGTTGTGGCTAGAATATTAGGTCTTGTAAACATGGACTTACTTTCTAAAATCTCTAAGAATTGCTTTGTTAAAGGTTTGCCATAATTGAAATTTGAGAAAGACAAAATTTTTTATGCTTGTCAATTTGGAAAACAAGTAAAGAGTTTTATTCCTTAAAACTTAAAAAATATTTTTCTATTACAAGACCATTACAACTTCTCCACATGAATCCTTTTGGATTCTAGCTATGCAAGATGAACTAAATCAATTTAAAAGAAATCACGTTTGAGACTTAGTTGCTAGACCAAGTTTTCAAACCGTCATTGGTATAAAATAGGTTTTTTTGAAATAAACGAGATGAAAATGGTATAATTATGCGTAACAAGGCTAGATTAGTGGCCCAAGGTTACAATCAAGAAGAGGCATAGATTTTGAAGAAACTTTTGCACGGGTTGCTAGATTAGAATCCATTCGCATGCTTCTTGATTTTGCTTACCATAAAGATTTTACTCTTTATAAAATAGAAGTCAAGAGTGCATTTTTAAATGTTATTCAAGAAGAAATATTTGTTGAGCAACCACTTTAAAAATAATAAGTATCCAGACAATGTTTTTAAACTTAGAAAAGCTCTCTATGGTACAAATTTCTTCTATCAAATAGTTTTTTAATAGGAAAAACAAATACTATACTTTTTATAAAAACCAAAAGAGATTATATGATTGTTGTACAAATTTATGTTGATGATATTATATTTGATGTCAATAACATTTCTCTCCGTGAAATTTCAAAATGTATGAGCAATGAATTTGAGATGAGCATGATGGGATAACTCAATTTCTTCTTTAGACTACAAATCAAACAAACTAATGATGAAATATTCATTAGTCAATCCAAGTACATCATGGACATGCTCAAGAAGTTTGAAATTGAAGAGTTAAAACCAATGAATACTCCAATAAGTTCATCAATCAAATTGGACAAAGATGAGCAAGTTACTTTTGTAGACATAAATAAATATCGAGGTATGATCGGATCCATTCTTTACTTAACCACTAGTAGACCCAATATTATGTTTAATGTATGTTTATGTGCAAGATTTCAATCTAATCCTAAACACTCTCACCTTTGTGCCGTCAAACGTATTTTTAGATATCTTAATAGAAGATCATTAGGTGTTTAGTATCCTAAGAGTAATTACATTGATTTACTTAGCTACTCGGATGCCAATTGAGCCGGTTGCACAATTGACCATGTAACGTCTTAAAATTTTAGAATTTTAATTCGAGTTAAGTAAAATTCTTAGAAAGTATTGGTGGCCACATGTCTGTCCAAAGTCCAAACGTGGTCCAATAATAATAAACGACTCAAGTTCACTAGAGAAAATATCCAACAATTTTTGAGATTAATTAATTAATTAAATTAATTATAATTATTTTCTAAAAAGGGCAAGAATTGTAAGATATTTTAATTTATGGTAATTGCACCACATCAAAGACTTACCAAATTCCAAATAGGTAAGTTCCTTGATATGTATGCAAGAAAGAGCTCAAAATCCTCAAATTCATCCATTCCTTCCCCTCCCACCTTCCAAAACTGGCCCGCCCCTTCCCCTTTCCCTTACACACACTTAAGCATATTTTACAAAGAAAGAAAAGAAGAAGAAAATAAATGAAGAAGAAAAGAGATGAAGAAGAAGGAAAGGAGAGATTTTTCAAAAGTTTTTCATTCTTTTTATTATGGAAGCAAGGTAGGAATATTCATATGCAAGTTGATTTAATCCCTTTTTGAGTATTGAAATTTTATGTATAATCTATGCTAAAGAAATGAATTTTATAGCCATTCGGTTATGAATGGGATTTATTCTATTGGAATGAACAAGAAATGATGTTCATCTTATTTAGATGTATAAGAATGAATGTTTATGGTTTTAAATCCCTCGGGATTAAACGTAAAAATAAATTTGGGGTTTCGACCCTTGAGCTCACCGGAAATTGAAGTATGCATGATTTATTTACATTAATTGCAATATATAAATTAGGATTTACATTATTATTATTATGATATTCCTATTGAGTTTTCCCAAACTCACCCTTCTTCCATTCATAGATTGATTGTAGGGTTGGATTGAAGCTCGATGATAAAGGGATTAAGCCATGGAAAAAGAGACTTCGATCTAGAAGATGAATAAATGGCAGTTGCTTTATGATGTTATGAGTTCTGAAATTTATATGTTATGAGATGATTTTTGATATGAATGTTAATTTTTTTTTTAAATTATCATAAACTTGCTTGGGACTCTATGAAATAATAATTTTAATTTTGAGGATGTTTAAATAGTTTAATGTTGACCGAGATGAAAAACTGTCCGGAATTTCTAGCTTGCAAGTCCAGTTTCAAAAGGATGTATTGAATGGTAGACTTTAGTTTTTGGGATGAAATTTGATGAGATCGTTGACATATCAATTTCAATCCTTTGAAATTTGGAATTACCTCGTTCGGATGTCTGTAGAGCAAGATATGCAAGGTTTGGTAATGATGGACAGTTGTACTCGGGAATCTGCCTTTCATATTTTGGAGGTTATTTTGGAGACCTTGCAAATTTTATTAAATTCTGAATTTTGGATATGAGTTAATAAATTATGTGGTGTTGTCCTTGGTTCATTTTGTGACAAATAAGTTAGAAAATCTGGACAATTTTTTTATTTTTTATTGGCTTTCTTGCCCTCTTACTAGGTATTGGTTCTTCATTACTTTGATGATCGCCATTTGTAGCATCATATGTTAGTTTTTGTGAACCTATCTCTTTCCTATCCTTACAAAGAAATATGTTCCCAAAGAATACATCATTTCTAGATTCAATGTTATTATTCTCATGTAAATTTGGAATAGTTTTTGTCCCTATCTTAATCTATTTGGGCTTTGGTACTTCTACCTTAGCCAAACACTTCCACAATTTGAAGTATTTGTATGAAGTTTTGTAACATTTCTATAATTCGTAAGGAGTTTTATTCCTTCTTTTGTGTGGTATCTTATTAAGAATTTCATTTGCCGAAAGGATTGCTGATAAGTGTGGTTTTACACTTATCTGGACCATCAAAAGTGGACAATTGTAAGTACTCTTAAGTGATTTTCTACTTAACAATATGTCTATTTAATTGTTTTAGGTCAAAACCTCGAGATCGGATGGAATTGGAGAAAAACAAAGCAAAATAGGCGAAAAAGGACTGAAAGCGTACGAAAACTTGGATATGGGGATCCAACTTGCAAACATCCAAAAGTTGAAGGACTTGGGTTGTAAATAAAAGAGGACTAAATTGAAATGAAAGAAGAAATCCAAGGACTAAAGAGGATGAATTCAAAGTTGAAGGACACGGGATGCAAATAAGATAACTAAAGAGGAGAAAAGACAAAAATATTACCAAGGACCAAATAAATTACATGTCAAACATTGGAGGACCAAGTGTGCAAATTTGGAGATTGGAATCGAAATTTGGTAACGTGTTTATGTTGTCGCCATGGCAATCAAACCGTGGTTGACCACTGCACCATGCGCAGAGACGCGCCTAAGTGTTTTTTTCGCTTATTTTTAATTCCAATCGGGGCCGTTTTCGTCTTTTCATGTACATGAGTTTTAATTTTAGTAAAATACTATATAAAGACATGACCTAGGTCAAAATAGAGAAGGTGAATTCTTGGAAGAACACAAAAGAAGACGGAGAAAAGAACGGCGAAAGAAACGAAGAACGACCAAGATCAAGAAGATTGGAACGTGAAGATCAAGATATCTTGGTGCAAAATATTCAACATCTTCTCTTCTTTCATTCAAATCCGGTTATGTATTCAATTCTTTTAACGCTTTCTTTCTCTCGAATCATGAGTAGCTAGATTTAAAGTTTGGATGAACGATGTAGCCTAAGTTTAATTCTTTAATTTCAAATCTCAAGTCTTGACTTATAAATTGTTTAAGTATTTGATTTTACTTCTTCTCTTAATGCTTGGAATAATCGGCCATTATTTCATTGATCTCGTGGGATTGTAATGAACTCGAGAAGCAAATTATTAATTTAGACCACGTAGTAAAATACGGCAATTGGATAAAAGGTAGAGATACACTTTTATTATTGCTGCGGTCTTAATTGAATTCTTAGGAGAATTAATGCATCTAATTAAGGTCCATTCTGACTGCCTAAGTTGACTTAATTAGATAGGACTAATTTGAACTCGAGAGAGGTAAATTAGGTTAAATTCGTGAATTCGACCAAATACAACTTTAGGAAACAAATCTTGAGATGAGGAATTAAATATGACAACTAGGTGAATTCGTTTGTCCAAACGTTTTAACCATCATTCTTTCCTAAATTCTTGTTATTTGCTTTTACATAAGTTATTATATTATTTTCTTAAATTCATAGTTCTAGTCTAAATCTTTCAAATCAACTCATTCCAAATTGTTTTAAATAAATTAGCATTACAATTAATTTAACTAGTACTTAAATAAGATAGTCTTCGTGGGAACGATAATCCGGACTCAATAGGTCCACTTTATTACTTGTTTGCGATATTGTACACTTGCAATTATAATATTTTCACAACAAGTTTTTGGCGCCGTTGCCGGGGACTATTCTTATTTACTATCAGTTTAAATTAATTTTTATAGTTAATTTGTTCCTTTTCATATACTACTAAAAATAGTGTTTGTTGCATGCCTCGTACTCAGGTCGACAATCTTGAGACTTTTGATCCTGAGATTGAACGTACTTTCAGACGAAGACGCAAAGAACACAACCAAAAAAAAAAGACCAAAGAACAAAATCGATGGCGGATGCGCAAATAAGAAGAGAGCTTGAACAAGAGGTTGCAAGAGCAGTCATCAGAGAAGCGTACCGAATGGCGACTCAAAGAAATTCAACAAAGGAAGAACAGAAGAAGATGATGATGGAAACATGCCAATGGCTCGGCTTCCTAACTCCCGTGAGCCTCCGATCGTTCAAGCATAGTTTATCCACTTTTGGTCGAACGATTTCCAACTAAGAGCCGATATGATTAATCTTTTCAAAGAACACCTGCAGCTTCTATGGAAGAGCGATCGAAAACCCTAATACTCATCTCTCCGATTCCTACGTATGTTCATAATTTTCGGTTTCACGGAGTAAATGAAGATGCCATTAAACTCCTGTTATTTCCCTACACTTTGAGGATGGGGCTTTGGAATGGTTAGACTCGTAACCACATGCTAGTATCACAACTTGGGATGATTTAGCCGAGAAAATTCAGTAATAAATACTTTTCACCAGCTAAAGTAGCAAAGATGAAGTTGGAAATTTCTACTTTCCAACAACTGGAGGGCGAAATGTATCATGAAGCTTAGGACAGATTCAAGGAATTGCTCAGAAAATGTCCAAACCATGGCATTAAAAAGGGCCAACAGGCTCAATATTTCTACTCTGGACTATCTCCTCACTCCAAATCAACAAGATGATTCCTCTCAAAAGCGGGTCCATTGCGAATAAAAATGTCAACGAAGCAATGGATTTATATGAGCTGATTGCCAACACACAAACCATGTTTTCATCTGATCGTGCCACTCCAAGAAAAGTAGCAGGTATACATGAAGTTGACAGTCTATCAGCTATGAATGCACAACTTACCACCTTGACAAAACAGATGGAGCTCATGCTCAGAACACATTCTCAAGGAGTGAATGCAATCCAAGCAACCATGATGTGTGAAAACTGTGGGTCTAATCACTCCACATCGGATTGTTTGTTATTGGCCTCCCGAGATGAACAGGTCAATTTTGTGCGTAATAATACGGTCGTGAAGACAACCCTTACTCACAAACATACAATCCGGGTTGGAAGCAACACCCCAATTTTAGATGGTCTGAGAATCAACAAAGTGGAAATGCATATATGCTCAGCAAGAAAGAGGACCGAGTTTAGGAGAGATGTTCCAACAATATATGCAGAAAACTGATAAAGCATTGGAGCGATTGGACATCAACAGTCAAAATCAACAAGCGTCTATCAGAAAAATAGAGACTCAGATTGGTCAGTTAGCCCTACAATTGTCAGATAGAAAATCAGGCACTTTACCCAGCACTACAGAAACAAATCCAAGAGAACAGGTAAATGCCATCACTACTAGGAGCCGGGTACAACTGCCAGAAATTCTTGTGAAAAGAACAGAGAAAAATGATGAACAATTGATGATTAAGGAAGAAGAAACTGGACAACAACATGAGAAATCAAAAGAAGAAGTTTCAAAAGAATCTGCTGAATCATCAAAAGTAAGGGCGCCAATTCCTGTCAAAGCTTATGTGCCACCAATTCCATTTCCTTAGAGGCTGAATAAGAACAAGCTCGACAAGCAGTTTGAAAAATTTCTTGAAGTTTTCAAGAAATTGCATATCAACATTCCTTTTGCCGATGCATTAGCTCAAATGCCATTGTATTTGAAATTTATGAAAGAAATGTTGTCCAAGAAGAGAAAACCAGATGAAAACGAGACAGTGGCTTTAACTGAGGAATGTAGTGCTATTCTGCTAAGTAAGTTGCCTCCGAAGTTAAAAGATCCAGGGAGTTTTAAATTACCTTGCACAATTGGAAAATTTTATAATTTTAATGCTTTATGTGATTTAGGTGCAAGTGTAAATTTAATGCCTCTTTCTGTCTACAGGAGATTAGGGTTGGAAAAAGTAAAAGCTACAAGTATATCTCTACAGCTTGCTGATAGATCGATCAAGTACCCACGGGGTGTGGTTGAGGACGTACTCATCAAGGTGGAAAATTTTTTCTTTCCAGTTGATTTTATTGTCCTTGACATCGAAGAGGATCGTAATATGCCAGTCATTTTGGGACGATCATTCTTAGCAACGAGTCGGGCTCTTATTGATGTTGAAAAAGGTGAGCTAGTCTTGAGGGTACAAGATGAACGAGCAGTATTCAGTATGTACACCATACCCGAGCAACCAATCGACCTCGAGGAATGCTTTAGAGTTGATGAAGGGGTAACAATTGGCCAAGAAAACGCAAACCGGATACAAAAAGGACTAGTTGCACCAATTAAAGATGAAAATGGTCGATTTAAAATATGGAGAGCAAAGGATAAATCATGCAAAGTGGTAATTGCAACCAATGCAAGACTTTCAAAGCCCAATTCAAGCCTCCATAAAGGATACCGGACAATAAGTCGAGCTCTAGACTATAAATCGAGCGCGCTTAATGGGAGGCAACCCATTTTTCTATCCCTTATATGTTTATTGCATTGCATGTAGAATTTTAGGACCGCATTAGGAAGTAGAGCACGCTTTCCCATTTTTAGTGATTAAGTATATTTAATCATTATTGTTTTTATATTTCGGGTTGTACATCGTCATTCCAATCCAATGCGTCCTGATGAGCTAAAAGTCCGATTGTTATCTCCACACCTTTTGATTCGGGTTGTCTCTTTCCTTATTTCTTATTTACTTTGCTTTCTTACATCACATTGAGGACAATGTGAACTTTAAGCTTGGGGTGACTTTAATTACTTTCATTATTTTTGTGTGCCAAAAAAAAAAAAGTGTTATGTGTGCGTGTATGTTGGATAGCCTTGCCGGCTTATGATGATATTATTTGAAACTGTTATCAATTCATGAAATATGACTAGGTTATACTACTTAAGCTATTTTTATAGACTATACTTATCTATGTGAGAGATGATTAAGTGTGAGCAAAATAGTCATGATTGTCACTCTGGGTTGGTTGGTATATTGAATAGAATACGTTGAAAGAATTGTGAAACTAAGTTGTGAAAACCAAAACCACCAATTGACAACTCAATTACCTAACCATTGAGAGGATAGTTTGGGGTGGTTAAACCAATGCGGAAGCTGTTTAGATATGTGTTGATTCTGTGCTTGAGTAATATATGTGTGGAGTGTATTTTCGCTACCAGGTGGAATCTAGGTATTGATCGAATGCTAGTAATCTAATCCCCGCTTATTTATCTTGCAAAAAAAAAATGAAAGACATTGCACTTGCATTATCTTATACCTCTCTTTGTAGCCTAGTTGACTCGAGTGATAAAGCCCGTTGGAGTTCTCAAAACTCGGTGCCCTAAAGTCTATCAGACCTGGGAGCCATCGGCCTAAAGCTCGCTACAAGGGTCATCTAGAAAGCTTAAGGGAGTGAGGTCTTACACATAAGATATATATCTATATATGATTATATATATATATATATAAAAAAAAAAAAACAAGAAGCAAAAGCAAGATTGAGTATTTGTGTGCATAACTTGGGGATTTAGATGACTAGTGGGTTTGACTTACCTAGTGGAAGCTTGATGGTCAAAGCATTCAATAAAAGGGAGAATCATCACAGATCTAAATAGCAACTGTATTGGCTAGACCTAACCAAAATTTGAGCGGTAAAAGAATAAGTGTTTTGAATGCAACTTTAGAGTTAACACCCGGGTGAGAGAATGAATATCAACATGGGAGTGTGTATTCTTACGAGAGAGAAAGGAAACATTTGACCATTGGGGGACGGAATATTACCAACATAAAAGCTTAAGTTGATTGGATTGACTATGCGCACACACATATATCAATCGAACATTGGATAAGAAAAAAATTAATTTTGGCAGCATAATTTAGAAGTTTTTTATGAATTGATTGAGTTGTTTCAAAAATATGAGGCAAATACGGCAAGCTATCTATTATAGTATATTTTAATATTATTTGTTTGATTGTTTAAGTAAATAGTCATGTTCGAGGACGAACAAATGTTCAAGTTTGGGGGTATTTGATAAGTGTGGTTTTACACTTATCTGAACCATCAAAAGTGGACAATTGTAAGTACTCTTAAGTGATTTTCTACTTAATTATGTGTCTATTTAATTATTTTATGTCAAAACCTCGAGATCGGATGGAATTGGAGAAAAACAAAGCAAAATAGGCGAAAAAGGACTGAAAGCATACAAAAACTTGGATATGGGGATCAACTTGCAAACATCCAAAAGTTGAAGGACTTGGGTTGTAAATAAAAGAGGACTAAATTGAAATGAAAGAAGAAATCCAAGGACTAAAGAGGATAGAATTCAAAGTTGAAGGACCTGGGATGCAAATAAGATAACTAAAGAGGAGAAAAGACAAAAATATGACCAAGGACCAAATAAATTACATGTCAAACATTGGAGGACCAAGTGTGCAAATTTGGAGATTGGAATCAGAATTTGGTAACGTGTTTACTGTTAGCCGCGGTCAAACCACGGTTGACCGCGGCAAATGCGTCTAAGTGTTTTTTGGCTTATTTTTAATTCCAATCAGGGCCGTTTTCGTCTTTTCATGTACATGAGTTTCAATTTTAGTAAAATACTATATAAAGACATGACCTAGGTCAAAATAGAGGAGGTGAATTCTTGGAAGAACACAAGAGAAGACGGAGAAAAGAACGGCGAAAGAAACGAAGAACGACCAAGATCAAGAATATTGGAACGTGAAGATCAAGATATCTTGGTGCAAAATATTCAACATCTTCTCCTCTTTCATTCAAATCCGGTTATGTATTCAATTCTTTTAACGCTTTCTTTCTCTCGAATCATGAGTAGCTAGATTTAAAGTTTGGATGAACGATGTAGCCTAAGTTTAATTCTTTAATTTCGAATCTCAAGTCTTGACTTATAAATTGTTTAAGTATTTGATTTTACTTCTTCTCTTAATGCTTGGAATAACTGGCCATTATTTCATTGATCTCGTGGATTGTAATGAACTGAGAAGCAAATTATTAATTTAGACCACGTAGTAAAATACGGCAATTGGATAAAAGGTAGAGATACACTTTTATTATTGCTGCGGTCTTAATTGAATTCTTAGGAGAATTAATACATCTAATTAAGGTCCATTCTGACTGTCTAAGTTGACTTAATTAGATAGGACTAATTTGAACTCGAGAGAGGTAAATTAGGTTAAATTCGTGAATTCGACCGAATACAACTTTAGGAAACAAATCTTGAGATGAGGAATTAAAGATGACAACTAGGTGAATTCGTTTGTCCAAACGTTTTAACCATCATTCTTTCCTAAATTCTTGTTATTTGCTTTTACATAAGTTATTATATTATTTTCTTAAATTCATAGTTCTAGTCTAAATCTTTCAAATCAACTCATTCCAAATTGTTTTAAATAAGTTAGCAGTACGATTAATTTAACTAGTACTTAAATAAGATATTCTTCGTCGGAACGATAATCCGGACTCAATAGGTCCACTTTATTACTTGTTTGCGATATTGTACACTTGCAATTATAATATTTTCACAACAATTGCTTCCCTCCATTCCTCTCTCACAAATTCTGGGATAAACAAGAACTTATCAACATAGCGTTTATCATCTCTTTGAGAGTACATATTTTGCGTTCATCAAGACCATTCGATTGAGGTGAATAAGGAGATGTAGTTTGATAGTCTGAACAAAATTATTCAAATAGTGTTCCAAACTCTCCTTTTCTAACACTACGAATAACCTTTATTTGTTTACTAAGTTGATTATCTACCTCATTCTTGTATAATTTAAACACTTCTAAGGCATTGTCTTTACTTCTTAGCAAATAGACATAGCAGTATCTTGTACAAGTAATAAATTATTATTTTTTACCACATTTAGTTTGCAAAAACTTTAAATCACACATATTGCTGTGAATTAACTCTAGAAGACGTGTTCTTTTCAACTGAATCAAGTGGTGTTTTGGCTAATTTAGCCTCTACATAAATTTCGCATTTGTGATTGTGAAATAATCAACAAGAAAGCAATAAATCTAAACATACTAATTTTAATAAAGTATTAAAATTGACATGTCATATCTATCATAACATAAATTAGAAGACTCTACCAAGTAAGAAGAAGATTTATTTTTATTATTATCAAAATCACGAATCACAAGTGTTACATTTATTTTGAATAGCCCATTGTCTAAGTACTCTTGCTCACATACATGCCATTTTTGGTCTGTTTAGCACATGTGATTCTGTTTATGATAATTGGCATGCTTTAGAAATCACTCACATGGATACTACAAAGTGAAAGAAACTACGATCAATCTTTTGAAAAAAGATTTTGAAATTTTCTTTATGAAACAAAATGAACTCATTGCTGAAATGATTACTCACTTTACCAATATTGTTAACGGCCTTAAAGACTTTGATAAAAAAAAATTTAACGCCGAACTTGTGATTAAACTGCTTAGGTCTCTCTCGGAGGATTGGAGCTCATTGAGGATGTTGATAGAAAATAAAAAACATGTCAACACACTCCCATTGGAGGAGCTCTATGGAACATTGATGACATATGAGTTAAACAACGCCGAGACAAAGGAGAAAACAAGAAAAAGCAAAGAAGAGAAAATGAAGGAGCCTCTTAAGCGACAAATAGCTCTAAAATCAACAAATGGTGAAGGCTCTTCAAGCATAAATGTGAGTGATGAAGAACTTGACGACCTAGTTCTTTTTGTCAAGAAATGGAGAGGTTTTCACAACAATTGCCGATCTCAAAAGAACGAAGAAAATGACGAAGAAAAGAATAAAAAGATTGTTTGCTATGATTGTAACAAACTTAGTCACAAAAGAACCGAATGTCCAAATAAGAAGAGATTAATCAAAAAGAAAGTTCTCCAAGCAACATGGAATGATAGTGATGATGAAGACCATGAAGAAAATGAGAGTCAAGAGGAAGTTTCCAACAAGTGCTTCATGGCCTTTGAAAATGAGGTAAATTTAAATGACAATTGTTCAAATGATGAATCATCTACCTCGTATGATGAAATTCTTGAAAATTAGAAAAACTTGCTCTAAATTAGTCTACTCTCAATAATAAACATTCTTTATTGAAAAAAGTAGTGAAGAAACGTTTGGTAGCACAAAGATTTTGAAAAATAAAAAGTTGATCACAATTCTTTAATCAAATAAAATTCTTCTTTAAATGAAAAGATTAAAGACTTGACTAAAATTGAGCACAAATTTACACAAGGAAAAAAATAAATTTGACTTTATGTTTGGTGAACAAAAAAAATGTGTTTTCAATAAAGAATGAATTTGATACAAACCATTATTGAAACAAAAGTCCTTTAAAAACTTTTTTTGTCAAAGAATCTAATTCTTTTCATCCAGATGTTACATGTAGTTATTGTAACAAAGATGGTCATGAAGTTTTTAATTGTCTAACTAAAAAGAGGTTACACTTTCAAAGCAAACATAAGTGGATTCAAGAGTCTACTAATACTAAATACCAAGGACTCAAAGTTATGTGGGTTACCAAAAATAAAAAAAAAATAAAAAAATTTGTAGGTGCCAAAGAAAGTGAAGATCAATTGGTTCTTGGATGCTCAAAACATATGTCCGGAGATTAGACATTATTATCAAGTCTCAAAAGGAAGGATGGATGTCATGTCACTTTTGGAGATAATGCCAAATTAAAAATCACTGGCATTGAAAATATTGGTAATCATTCTTGTCCCTCCATTGAAAATATTCTATTAGTTGATAACTTCAAATATAACTTGCTTAACATTAGTCAATTAGTGATAAAGTTTATCACATTA
The DNA here is from genome assembly GCA_023638005.1 of Forsythia suspensa. Lineage (NCBI taxonomy): Eukaryota > Viridiplantae > Streptophyta > Magnoliopsida > Lamiales > Oleaceae > Forsythia > Forsythia suspensa. The sequence goes on from CM042666.1 coordinate 18,151,376, forward strand.
AATTTAATTCTTCTAAATGTCTTATTGAGGATGCTATTTCTAAAGAGATAATGCTCATACGAAGCCGAAGTAAGGGTGTTTATACTATAAACAGTGAATTTGAACTTGAAAGAGATATAAAATGTTTATCAAATCTAAAACAAGCACTTGGTTGTCGCATAGAAGATTAGGTCATGTTTGCATGGACTTGCTTTCAAAAATATTTAATAATTTCTTTGTTAAATGTGTATCAAATTTGAAATTTGAAAAAGATAAAATTTTTGATGCTTGTCTATTTGAAAAACAAGTAAAGAGTTCTTTCAAACTTAAACAACATTCTTCTACTACAAAATATTTACAACTTCTCCACATAAATCTTTTTGGACCTTCTAGAATTGCAAGTTTAAATGGTAAACACAATGCTTTCGTCATTGTTGACGAAGTTTCTAAATTTACTTGGATCCTATTTTTAAGTCTAAAACATAAAGCTTTGAATGCATTTAAACATTTTTGTAAAACCGTTCAAAAAGAAAAGGGATACACTATTACTACCAGTAAGAGTGATCATGGTGGAGAATTTGAAAATATTACATTTGATGAGTTTTGCAAAATAAATGGCTATGAACATAATTTTTCGGCTCGTAGATCTCCTCAACAAATTGGTGTAGTGGAAAGGAAGAATCGCACATTGCAAGAAAGAAAGAAAACTAAAACTCCATATGAACTTTGAAAAAATAGAGTTCCCAATATTGGTTACTTCGAAGTACTTGGTTGTAAATGTTTTATCTTAAACACAAAAGAAAATTTGATTCAAAATTCGATATTGGATATTCATCTACTAGCAATACTTATAGAGTTTTCAACAAAAGAACTTTAGTTTTTGATGAAACTAATCCTTTTTTATCAAGAGAAATGTATTGAAAATGATGTGGATTTGGATATTCTTTTTGAACAGTTGAACATTCAGAATCAAATGAAGAAAAAACCTAACAATGTTGAAGATCTACATGAGAAAGAAAAAAATATGCTACAAGATGAAGTGGAATCTCCCAAAGTACTACATTATCCATCTCTACTCAAGGAATGGAGGTTTGACCCTTCTCATCCAAAATAACTCATCATCGGTGATCCATCCAAAGGTGTAAGTACTAAAAATTCTACTAGAAGTTTTCTTAATAATTGTCCTTTCATCTCACAAATTGAACCAAAGAATCTCAAAGAACTCGAAGTTGATGAATTAGCTATGCAAGATGAACTAAATCAATTTAAAACAAATCATCTTTGGGATTTAGTTGCTAGACCAAGTTTTCAAAATGTTATTGGTACAAAATGGGGTTTTCAAAATAAACAAGATGAAAATGGTATAATTGTGCGTAACAAGGCTAGATTAGTGGCACAAGGTTATAATCAAGAAGAAGGCGTAGACTTTGAATAAACTTTTGAACCGGTTGCTAGATTCGAATCCATTCGCATGCTTATTGCTTTTACTTGTCATAAAGATTTTACTCTTTACTAAATAGACGTCAAAAATGCATTCTGAGCAATTTCCTGGTTACAAAAATCATAAGTATCCAGACAATATTTTTAAACTTATAAAAGCTCTTTATGGTTTAAAGCAAGTTCATTGAGCATGTTACGAAAAATTGAGCGAATTTCTTCTATCAAAGGTTTTTCAATGAGAAAACCGGATACTGCACTTTTTTAAAAGCCAAAAAGAATTATATGATTATTGTATAAATTTATGTTGATAATAATATATTTGGTGCCACTAACATTTTTCCTTTGTAAAGAATTTTCAAAATGTATGTGCAAGGAATTTGAAATGAGCATGATGTGAAAACTTAAGTTCTTCCTTGGACTCAAAATCAAACAAACTAATTATAGAATATTCATTAGTCAATCTAAGTACACGATGGACATGTTCAAAAAATCTGAAGTGGAGGAGTTAAAAGCAATGAATACTCTAATGAGTTCATCAATCAAATTAGATAAATATGATCAAGGTACTTTCGTAGAAATGACTAAATATCGAGGTATGATCGGATCCCTACTTTATTTAACCTCTAGTAGACCCGATATTATGTTTACCGTGTGTTTATGTACAGGATTTCATCTAATCATAAAGACTCTCACCTTAGGGCCAATAAACGCATTTTTAGATATCTTAGTGGCACTAGAACATTAGGTCTTTGGTATCCTAAAGGCTATATTGATTTGCTTAGCTAATCAGATGCCAAATAGGCTGGTTGCACATTTGACCGTAAAAGCACTAGTGAAATTTGTCACTTTTAAGGCTTTGCACTTGTATCATGGTTTAGCAAGAAACAAAATTTTGTTGCTTTATCCACCATCAAAGCCAAATATATCTCGGCCTCTAGTTGGTGTGCTCAAATTTTATAGATGAAACAAACCTTAAGTGATTATCACTTGTTCTTTGATCATATACCTATCGTGTGTGATAACACTAGTTCTATAAACTTGTCTAAAAATCCCGTCTTTTATTCTCGAACCAAGCACATTGAGATTAGACGTCACATTCTAAGAGATTCATTCACACAAATGGAATATTGTTTTAGAATTTGTGAATACGGAGAAACAATTGGCCGACATTCTCACAAAACCTCAAGCACTCGATAGATTTTCATATAACCGAAGAGGTTTGGGGATAATTGATGAATCTAAAGTATGTGGCTAAATTGAGTTTATACTATTGTTTATGATGTTAATTAGTTGAAATTTATATGATAGAAACTTCATCAAAATACATGATGTAAATCATTGCATCAATTTTCAAATTTTCATTAATTTTTTGCCAATCAAACGGCCGACTCAAGAATTCAGTTGACCTATCTGTCATCTGAAGTGTCTTTTGATTTGACAAAGAATTATCCAAAATTTCTTTCAGCAAAACAGAAGACCGATCCAACATCATTCGGTTGATCAATTGATCATTCGAATTAACAGAGAGTTTTCTTCATTCGCTGGGAAGAATTTGGTCGAGCGTCCAGCTCCATCGGTGACAAACCTGACGTGAAATCATATTTTTAGATTAAAAAATCTATCATTTTCTTCAAAACCCTTCTCTCATTTCTCTTATTTTTCTCAAAATTTATTACCGCATTCTCAAAACTTTAAGATTTCCACTCAAATTCAAAAACCCATCTCATCCATATTCAAAATCTCTATTTTTCATCCATCAAAACTCCAAAATCTCTTCTTTTAAATTGGTCATCCGAACACTAAGTCTCTAATCCAACTTCATATTCCAATTGAAACAATGCCTCGGGTAAAAAATCCTAACAAGAGACCAAGAAGGACCACAAGGGAACCAACTCCTTTGTCCGATGAAGAATCACCATTACCGAAAAATTGGTTCGACAAATGCCCAATTGGTTTATTGAGGGTTGCCCTATACGTGTGCTTAAGTGGACATGTGATTTTCATCCTGATGCTGAGACCCTCATTGCCCCTGTATGGATATCTTTTCCTTCATTACCTGTTCATTTGCATGCAAATGAATTTTATTTGCTTTATCTAAAATTGTTGGGGTGCCGTTGAGGATTGATAAGGCGACTGCTGTTTTGTTGAGGCCTAGTGAGTGAATCTAGAGCATAAGCTACTAGATAGGATTTGGATTGATCAAGGTGAATCCTGTAGTTTTTGACAGCCTCTTGTATATGAGAAGTTGTCCCATTTTTGTGCTAAATGCCGTCATATGGGCCATATTATTGATCATTGTAGGGTGGGGGCTACACTAGTGGATAGTGTTGTTACCCAGGCTACTAAGCCTTTTGTTACTCCGACTCCGACTCCTAAGCCTGTTTTTGCTCTGGCTTCTAAGCCTGTTGTTGTTTTGGCTAAAAAGCGTGTTGATACTCTGGTGCTTATTGTTGATAGGGCTAGGAAGGGTAAGGAGAATGAGGTTGATGTTGAGGTTCCTAGACAATGGGTCCCTGTTGCTGGTTCTTCTTCAGTTGTTGCTATACCACCTCCAGTGGCTCATGTGGGACCCACCCTTCAGCCTACTCCTAATATTTCCACTATTGTGGCTTCAAAGCCCTTTCATGATGCTGGTTTTCTGGATCCACTATTAGATCACATGATGTCAGCCCCTCGTGAGTTTTCTATTTTGTCAGAGTCAGTGCAACCAGTTTTTGACATTGATCCATATGTCAGTCCACTCTGCAATAGTAATCAGAATGTAAAGGCTTTGATTCCTTTTGATACTGCTAGTTCTATTTAGCTAGAAGTTCATCAGCATGGATATTTTAGCAAGAATTCTTTTAATGACTTAGTTGGTTTATATGAGCAACAGGAGACTGATGGTTTTACTATAGTTCAGAGAAAGAAAAATCCAAATGTTACTAATATCCTGCGCCTGATCAAATGGGTGACTTGTAGTCAGACAAGTGATTTATCACGTAGCCAGTCTTTTTGATGAGTGTTATCATCTGGAATGTGAGAGGTGTACACAGTATTACCATTCGTAGACGACTTAATAAATTGGTTCGGCTACATGAAGTGTATTTTTTGGTAGTGTTGGAGCCGTTTGTCTTGAGGAAGAACTTTGATTTTATCCAACGAGTTCTCTCTTTTTTATGTGGGCTTACAAAATGAGTTGGATAAGATTTGGTGTTTTTGGAATTTGGGGACTACTGTTACTTCGATTGTTGATCATCCCTAATTCCTTCACATTAAAATTGAGGATCCTAAATTGGCCAAACCATTGTTTATTACTCCGATCTATGCTTCTTGCTCGCCGGTTGGACGTAAGGATTTATGGGCGAGTCTTCACTAGATATCTCTTTCGATGGATGGGCATTGGCTAGTTGGGAAAGACTGTAATGTGATCGCTCATAATGGTGAGCGTACTGGTAGGAATACTCATGATATGGGCACTTCAGACTTTGCAGATATGATGACGGATTCTGGTTTGACAGATGCAAGGTATTCTGGAAGTCAGTATTCATGGACAAATGAGAGGGTTTGAAAGCGTCTGGATAGAGTTTTGATTAACTCACTGGTTGTCTCATTTTATTCTCGATTTTTTATTAGTCATCTAAACCGAAGCACTTCTGATCACTCACCTCTTCTGATTTAGTGGTCTTCTGATGATGATTTGGGGCCTCGTCCTTTTCTATTCCTCATCGTGATACTTTGCATCAGGCTCAGGCAGTTCTAAATCGTACTTTATGTATTGAAGAGGCCTTTTGGAAACAAAAAGAAGGGATACATTGGACTTGTGAGGGTGATCATAACACCAGATACTTCCATTCTATAGTTCAGGGACAATTTATTCGAGCCATGATCCGGTCTATTACTTCAGCTTCGGGTGACGTATTTGAGTCTCCTACGACTATTCATCCTTTATTAGTATCTTTCTTCTAGGAGCTTCTGTCGACTCTTCCTCAGTCTGTCGACCCTATTCGACCTGGTATTATACCTAGATTGGTGTCCGATGAGAACAATTTGCAGCTTAATTGGACTCCTACTTTGACTGAGGTGCGAGAGGCTATTTTCAGTATTGATCTAGACAGTGTCGTCGGGCCAGTTAGGTTTTTATCTCATTTTTTCAGGTCTGGGACATAGTATCAGAGGATGTGTTTTAAGCAGTTTTGGACTTCTTCGCTGGAGGACACCTACGTAGGGGTTTTGCAGCTACTTCTATTGTCTTGCTTCCAAAGTGGGATAATGCCTGTAGGTGGTCAGAGTTTCGTCCTATCAGCTTATGTACAGTGTTTAATAAGTTGATTACGAAGTTGATGAATTCAAGACTGAGTACTTTACTTCCTCAGATCATCTTAGCTCCTCAGAGCGAATTCATCTCGGGATAGCTCATTGGGGATAATGCCCTCTTTGCATAGGAGTTACTACATACACTTGATACAAAAGTTCGAGGGAGGTAATGTTATCATCAAGCTTGGTATAGTTAAGGCCTATTACCGCATGGATTGGGGCTTCTTGATATCTATTTTGGAGGATTTTGGGTTCGATGCTCTTTGAATTGATTGGATACGGAGGTGTATTTTAGAGTATCGATTTTCGGTCCTGCTTAATGGCAGGCCGTGTGGTTTTTTCTCGTCATCTTGGACGCTTAGACAGGGTGATCCCATATCTCCATCGCTATTTATTATTGCTGCATAATATTTTATACGACTACTCACTTAAAAGTATCAGCATATCCCTTCGATGGCATACAGACATGGGGGTGACGCTCTCATTTCTCATTTGTCCTTTGTTGATGATATGATTATTTTTTGTCAATGGCCAGAAGCAGTCTATCAGAAAAGTTTTATAGTGTATTGAGTACTATGAGGGGGCTTCTGGGCAGTTGGTAAACAGAGATAAGAGCGGGATTATCTTACCTAGGAGATTTTCTACTAGTTAGATAAATAGACTGGAGCATCTGACAGGGTTTCGTCATCAGCAGCAGCCCTTCACTTATCTTGGTGTTTCTTTATTTAAAAGAGCCAGAAATATCTTCTTGTATGATGACTCAGTCCAGAAAATCTGGAGTAGAATTTCATTGATACGATTAGTGTTATCCTCTATTCCTTTCTATCTTCTTCAGATTATAAAGCCTCTCAAGGCTATCTTGAAGAAGTTAGATGGCATATTGCTAGATTCTTTGGGACTCTAGAGACCATGCACACATATTACATTGGAATAGAAGGAAAGACCTTTGTATTCCTACTGAGGAAGGTGGACTGACTGGGCTTTAGAAGACTGCAAGATCTTGTTGATACATTCTCCATAAAAGCTCTGGTGGTTATTTAGATCTTAGCGGTCATTATGGGCTCAGTTTTTATTGAGTAAGTATTGTCAGGGTACCCATCTGTTATTGGCTAGTATACTTTACTATGCTTCACTTGTAAGGAAGAGATTGAAGCACATAGGCCCACAGACAGAGACACACATTGCTTGGCAATTAGGGCGTGGGCAGATATTCCTTTGGCATGACTACTGGATAGGCGAGTCTACATTAGCTGTTCAGCACCCACACTTTCCACATTCTTCTATCCAAGTTGGAGACTTATTTGATGATACCAGATGGAACATTGACCGACTTCTTGATCTAGTACAATATATTATTGCTGAGCAGATAGAGAGCATCCCTATCACTGCTGAGGGCACGATCAGATTATGTAGAAGGATACTTCGAATGGTAGATTTTCTACCAAGTTTGCATGGCAGCTAGTTCACACGGGACATACTATTCAGGCTGTATATAGCATGATTTGGAGTTCTATTATCCTGATGACTGTCTCTTTCTTCTACTGGAGACTATGACAGGGTCTTATCCTAGTTGATGTTGTGATTCAGAGGCAGATTGGGAGTCATATGACTTCTCGTTGTCAGTGTTGCTCGGCTATTGAAAATATTTAGCATTTATTTATTGATAGTTGTATTGCCGACCAGGTTTGGTGCCATTTTTCTAACATTTTTCATATAACCCTTCGGCCGATGGAGAGTTTTCAATATCGATTTCAGTATTGGCATTTCTCGGGTCAATTTGTCAGGTAGGGTCATATTCGCACGATCGTTCCTCTTTTGATTCAGTGTTTTTTTGGACTGTGAGAAATGATGCAAAGTACCAGGATATCTCTATGGATTTGAGACAAATCATCTAGAGAGTGTACCATACTATCTTCCTACTACATATAGGTCGTTAATTTTGGATTATTCATTGGCGAGGAGATATGGATATTGCTCCTCTTTTTGGTATCTTTCTCACTACTCCATCCATTCTTCCATCTGTTTTGGATTTGAGAGATGATGGAGGATTATTAGTTATTCATCAGGTCAGTGTGTTCGTGCTTTCTTCTCTTCATAAGGCGAGTGCCCTATTCTGGAGGCCGAGCTCAGGGCTATTCTTGACGGCATCATTATTGCTCAGATGATGGTACTCTCAGATTTATGGATTGAGTCCGACTCTACTTTGGTCATTCACTGCATTACTAGAGGTGGAGGACCAAGGTCTATTCAGGCTACTCTTCGCCACATCAGATATCTCCTTACCTTTGACCATGATACTATTTTTCATATTTATCGCGGGGGCAACCAGGTGGCTGACTTACTGACTTCAGAAGGTTGGGATCGTCGTTGCTATTTCGAGTACAGCGCTCAGGACTTACCGCGACATTACCATAGCTTAGTTCAAATTGACAGACATGGGCTTCCTATAGTTAGGGGTCTATAAAAAATTTTAGGACTATTTATTTAGGAAGTAGTACCTCATTATTTATTACTTTATTATTTATTCATTTATTTGGTTGCTTTAGCTTTTAGAATTGGAGATCAGGTTTTATGCTTCCTTCCCATGTATTTTTTATGAGTTTTTTATATATGATTGGGGTATTTGAACCCCCCATCCATTCCTGGTGGAGGCCTGACCACCACATTGGGGATGTGATTGAATGTTGAATAAAAAAAAAAGATGCCCAATTCTCATTGGTAGAAGTGTTGACTTTGCATCATTTACCTTTGATGCTCATTCATTTCATATTGAAATTTTTTTATTACCATGGGTTGAGTATCAATTGCTACCTTAGAAGAAAGAGCCTACCCAAATCTTATGAAATTTTTTTACAAAAACATGATTTACTCTCCGGATACGGGTATCAATTGTCTTCTTAAAGGAAAACGGATCAAAATTACTAGATATCTCATTCGTTCCCTACTTGAACTTGAAGATTGTGAAAATCAAATTTATTGTCAAATGATTCCTCCTAGTTTTGAAGTCTATAATCCGGTCGAGGCTTGTAGTAGAGTCACCGGCAAACCATTTCAAATTGCCGCAAAACGTAGCTTAAACCAACTTTCTCTAACTTGCAAAGTTGTGCACAATATTATTACACATATTGTGGTTCCTAGGGAAGGTCACCTTGATGTGGTTACGCTTTTTGATCTTTTCCTTCTCGACTCCTTCTTAGTTGGTCGTAAGATTGACTTTTCCTTCATTGTCTTAAATCACATGAACTATGCACATTCTGCCCATAGGATCATGGGGTTACCTTACAGAATGCTTCTTACCAAATTTTTCCAACATTTTGATGTACAAACGAGTGATGAGGTTTCCATTAGCCAAAAACCTACTGACACTATCAACCTTAGCACTCTTAAAAGGATGAAAATCGTAAAATAGCAAGGGCAATGGATGGAAAAGATTAGATTTGATACAGAGTCAGGGCCCTCGACATTGCCTTTATAAGGGGACGAAGCTATGGAAGATGATGGCCAAGATGAAAAAGATATACCTTTTCCGAGTCCTCATCGTGACTTTCGAAGGTCGAGTATCCCATCATCTTCTTCTAGTTTCACTTTCTCCGAAGATCACTATAATTTCTTTAATGGCTGGATCGACTCTCTCACTTCCACCGCCAACGGTTTACAACATTCGTTGGATGGATTATCATCTTCACTTCAACAAGTGCTTACCTCACAACAAGCACTTAATTCTCCTTTCGACATTGCCTTTCCTCCGCTTCCTCCTCAGAAGCACTAGATTTTCTTCACTTTTTGAGTACCATTTTTATTTGGCTTATGTATTTTAAAATCTTACTTTTTCCTAAAACAATGGTTATTTGTTTCTTGACCATATCAATGCATGTTTTGGCATTTTATGTTTAATTGAGGGGGAATATCACTTGTCCATATGATTGATTTCTTGTTTTGATCATGTCTTGCACTCATATTTGTTATCTTTTTACTTGTGCCAAAAGGGAAAAAATGAGTAAAGATAGAATGGCCACGTATTGAATGATTGAATGGCCATGTATAGAATTGTTATGTATTTTATGATAATCAACTTGAAAAAGGTAGGGAGAACACATATACATGAGCTTGTCAATTGTTGTGTTTTACTTTGCAAATCATCTTGTTTGTCATAATCAAAAAGGGGGAAATTGTTGACCTATGGTTGACTTTTACCTAAATGTTTGATCATAACAAATATGATAATCTTATTTTATTGATAATTGATATAATATGATCATAATTTTCAAAACGCTAATGATAAATCAATAATCGTCAAAGATCGAAATCAAGACTATCATTACATATCTATCTCTCAAAGAAGGTCGAGATCAAAGTAGACAATACTCAAAGCGTAAGCCAGATGTGGTCTAGTATGAGACAAGTACATCAATATCCCTACAAGTCTTTGGTATCTTCCTTTGTCAACTGGTATTTGGTTGGATTCAACACATAGCTTTAAACCTTCTTCTACTGGTGTATCAATTGGTTGACATGCTGACATACATGTCTCTTGTAATAGATCTAAGGCATATTTTCTTTGAGACAGAACTATTCCTTTATTAGATCGGGATACTTCAATCCCAAAAAAATATTTCAGGGGGCCTAGATCATTCATTTCAAACTCTTTGGACAAGTAATTCTGTAAGGCCTCCTTTTCTTTAGGATCATTCCCTGTAACCACCATATCTTCCATATATACAATGAGTGCAGTGATCTTATCTTGCCCTTTTTTTAGGAAAAGAGTATGATCTGAGTTGCTCTGATGGTAGCCGAAGGCTATCATAGATTTTGTGAACCTTCTAAACCAAGCTCTCAGAAATTGTTTCAGTCCATATAACGATTTCTTTAGCTTACATATCTTTTGGCTGTGTCTTTTGGGCATCATGTACCCTAGTGGAAGATCTATGTAGACTTCTTCAGATAATTCACCATGTAGGAAAGCATTTTTCACATCAAACTGTTGTAATGGCCAATCCAAGCTTGCAGCTAAAGACAGCAGGACACGAATTGTGTTGATTTTAGCTACAGGTGCAAATGTTTCTGTGTAATCAATCCCATATGTTTAAGTATATCCCTTTGCTACCAATCTTGCTTTAAAGCGTTCAATTGTACCATTAGCATTGTACTTCACGGTGTAAATCCATCGACATCCAACTAGTTTCTTTCCTGGTGGAGGATCAACTAGTTCTCATGTTTCCTTTTTTTCCAGAGATTTCATCTCCTCGTTCATAGTGTTTTCTATATAGGATCAGTTAAGGCTTTCTGCACACTATTAGGAATAGAAACAATAGATAATTGATTCACAAATGACATGTTTGTTTCTGACAAACATTGGTTAGATACATAATGGTTCATGGGATATTTTACTTTACTAGAAAGCTCAGGTTCATATGTGGCTTTAGGAATACCTCTGGTATGACGTTGTGGTAATTTTCTTCTATGTGGCTCAGGAACATCTTCAATAAGCAATTGGTGTGAAATGTCGACCGGAGATAAAGCCATATTTTCAAGGAACTCGGTTTCATGCTGAGTTAGAGATAGACCCACTTCTTCGATTATTTGGTGCTCATCACTTACTTCTTTGATTATTAGGTTCTCATCACCACTTTGATCTAATGTCATACCACTTAAATCCATGTTGCCCACATCCTGGTTATCATCTTCATCATAAACTAGAGTTTGAATTTCCTTCTGGTACTCTCCTTGAAATTCAGAATTGGAGAAATACATTGTATCTTCATGGAAAACAACATCTATCGTAACAAAACATCGACGTGTTGGAGGATGGTAACACCGATATCCTTTTTGATGAGTGGCATACCCAATGAAAACACATCGCAATGCTTGAGAGTTAACTTGGTACGTTGATGCTTGTGTAGGTATACAAACACCACATACCCAAAAACACGATGAGCTAAATTCGAGATAGCTGGGGCAATAACTGCGTCAGTAAGGGTTTGGAATGGTGTTTTGAAATTGATGGAGCTGGAGGGTACTCGATTGATTAAATAAGCTGCAGAATTGAGTGCTTCTCCCCAATAAGAAAATGACATATGGGCTTCGATTAACAAAGCACAAACAATTGCCAACAAGTGTCGATTTTTTCGCTCGGCCACCCCATTTTGTTGGAGGTATGTTAGAACAAGTTGTGTGATGAGTCATTCCTTGTGTTTTCAAATAGTATTGAAATTCAGTACTCTGATATTCTCCACTATTGTCACTGCGAAGAACTTGAATCTTTCTATTGTACTGAGTTTCAACCCTTTTATAAAACTTTTGAAATATTGAGTTCACTTCACTTTTGGATTTCATCAAGCAAAGCCTTGTCATCTTGGTACAATCATCAATAAATGTTACAAACCAACGTGACCCACCCAAAGTAGTGACCTTAGATGGACCCCAGACATCAGAATGAATAATCATAAAAAGAAGTGGACTTTTATTCAATCGTAATGGAAATGAAGCACAATGACTTTTCGCAAGTTCACAAATATCACACTGAAAACTAGAAACATCAACTTTTGTAAATAAATTAGGAAATAATTTTTGAAATATCCAAAAGAAGCATGCCCAAAACGGCGATGCCATAACCATATTTCTTTCTTTTTTGTGTCTTCAAAACCACCAACGGCCAGAGCTTGTCATAGATTATCGATACTCTTTGATTCCAAGTCCAAGTAATACAGCGTCCTCCGCCTAATACCACAACCAATCGTTTTCCTGGTTTTGATGTCCTTAAACACACAAAAATCAGGCCAAAAAATTACAACACAAGATAAGTTAGCCGTTATTTGAGAAATTGACAAAATGTTATAATCTAAACATGGAACCACTAAAACGAAATCTAAATTTAATGTATTGTTTAGAGTCAAAGATCATTCTCCAATAACTTGGGTCGAAGTTCTATTTGTAGTAGAGACAAACTTTTGGGTAGAAGGATTAAGTGGTGAGAACTATCTAGAATCATATGTCATGTGATCTGTTGAGCCAGAATCAATTATCCATGCACTATTCAAAATAAGTGTAGAAATACTTAAAAACTTACCACCATTGTCGACAACTATTACCAATGCTGAGGCTGTGTCAGTAACTTCATCTTCTATTTTTGTTTGAGCAACTGCTGTAGTGGAAGGATTTTGTTGATTTTTCTTTGCGCGACTAGGATCCCACCATTCTGGATATCCCACCAAATCAAAACAATGACTTTTGGTATGACCAGTCTTATTGCAATGAGTGCATTTGTAGGAAGACTTGTCAATACCATTGGTCGGTCTGCCATTGTTAGGCCAGGCTCGATCTTGTTGACCTTGATAAGGACAGTTCTGAGCTACCATGGCACTGGATTCAGATGCTTCAGAATTACCTTTCAGGGTGGTACTACGAACAGCTTCACGGCGACCCAAAGAATAACACTCATCTAAGTTTGGCACTGAGTCTCTGCGCAAAATCTCTCGACGGATTGAATCAACCTCTTCGTCCAATCCAGGGAGAAATATGTGAACTCTTAATCGTTCAATAGACTTGTGGTGTGCTTTGACATCATCTGGATCTTTCATAATCACCTTATCACGATGGTCCAACTCTTGAAAAATTTCACTCAACTCTCCATAATATACAGAGATGATTCTTCCTTTTTGTGTTGCAAAAAAAGCCTTCTGATTCAAAGTAAAAACTTGTAATTCATCACTTCCATCGTAGAATGCTTTTGACAAGGCATTCCAAATGTCGTAGGCAGTGGGTAAGCGTAGATAACGCCTCATAATTTCTGGAGACATAGACATTAAAAGCCACCGTTTGACTTTTTTATTTTCAACATACCATTTTTCATAGCCTTCATCAGATTCTGCAGGTGGCTTGGTCTGGCCACGAATGTATGTGATTTTGTCCCGTTCAGCAATTTGCATTTTCATTAGTTGAGACCATATGTCGTACTTTGATTCGATGAGGGTGATTCCTACATTAAAAACTTCTTCGGACTGAACTACAGCTGGATTTTTTCCACTCATTTTTTTCTTCAGATTCAAAAAAAAAGGAGGATTTTGAGAATTTGGGTTTGGCTACGACTTGAATTTGATTTAATATCTGGGTTTTCGTTATGGATATGGAGATGGGTATGATTTAATTTTATGAATTTGGGTTGTGAAAATTTTGGAACGAACGAACCAAACTTGTCTCTGATACCATCTAAAGATTGATGAATTATGTTTTTCATTCATAATACATCTCTATAATTACAAGGTATATATAGGGTTTTCATGACATAAACCCTAGAATCAATCTAAGATTATAATCTCTTAATTACAGTATTGCAATCTTCTATAGTTAACCGAAATCATCCTAAAATAGGAATGAATCAATGACATATTTCAACAATGAACGCTAAACATCAAAATTAGGATAACGTAACCAAAATTTACGTCAAAAAAATTCCCAGAACCCATGCACCGCGTGCTAAGAGTGGACGTCATGCAGCCAATTATTTGGAAAAAAAATGTGGTACGTGAGGACACATAAGGAAATTTTCTACAATTTTGAATATTGTACAATAGTCCCCATAATATTATGGAGTTATTAGTTGGTTTAAATTAATTTTTCTTAAGAAAATATTTTTGTGCATTTAATGTTTAAATAAAATTCATTTACAAATACTTAATAAATATTTTGAGTGAATTAAAATTCTGAAATTTTTTACATGAAATCTAGAATATATACTTGAGAGTTCTGTTACCTAGTGGGAATTTTTTAATTATAATATTGATTATAAATCATATTTAAATGAGAAAATTGTGATTTTAGAATCAAAATCCTTCTGATTTTAAGTAGTATAATATTTTGCGTTCTTAAGTAGAGTAGGTCTTAATTTGTTTATGTGATCCCTTTGAGATGTTCTCGTCTTCTCGTACTTAATCAGATATGACTGGATTTACTCACACTTTTTGCATCCTTGAAAGGAAGGCTAAAAGAGTAAGGGCTAAAGAACATGTTGAGAAGCTACCTACTTATCGAGATTATGAAATGGATTCACAACATAACCTAGTAGAACACGTAGAGCATCTCGAAGCAATGTGCATAGAAGTAGCGCATTTGAGACAATATATTTGTGCGAATGAGAAAATATATCATATAATGAGGACACTTTTTAGCTATTGAAACCACGTTTCACCTGAGATTTTGAACCTAATCTTGCTTACAACTATTTGATCAGAATTTGAAAAAGAAAATGGAAGAAAGAAAACTAGTTGTAGTAGTGACTTTATGAGTTGTTGATTCCTCCTATGCCTAGTGGCTATATTTAGAAGAGTTGTATATAATCGAATGTATATGTATGACAATTTTTCTTATCAATATATATTTTATGTTTATTGCATATGATCAAAATGTCTTGTTTATATACATGTTTAATTGATTTATTCATATGGAGTTCTAAGGTTAGAAGAGTTTATGTAATTCTCATCTAGAATTTATTGTTTTGCACTAAGAGATTAATTTTGTGATAATGAAAGAATAGGATAATAGATGATGATTGGGAACTTTGTGAACTTTTAACTCTATGCCTATTGTTAAATTATTTTATTTGCAATAGTACAAAATGACATGTGTATAGAAAGACAATTGTATGATTGTCTCTAAAATTTTGACAGATCATGGCATCTAAGAACATCATTATCGACCTAAATAAGGGTGACAAAATGAATGGCAATAATGATGCCATAAAATTTGGTGTTGGAAGAACAAGATTGCTTTGAGGGCATTAACCACGTGATGGAAGACCCACATGTGGGTCGAACTATTGGGTTGTGGCTATTAATCCCACTAGGAATTAATTTCCTTTGAGAGAAAGGGATGGAACATTATGAATTCCAAAGGTTAATGGAAAAATGAAATCTACACATAACTAGTTTAAGGAAATTACCCTAGAAGCGTGCTTTAAATCGCTCTCCTAAACAATAAAGCAATCCTCCCTTCAACTCCTAAGCCTTCTCCCTTGTAATTCTTTAGATTCAACTTTTGGAAAAAGTTGATGTGTCTAAAACCCCTCAACCCTAAAGCGTGGTCTTAAATGACCTATAAATAGACCACAATTAGGGTAACACTCGAGAAGGTCAAATTACACTAATGTCCCTAGTGTAATGCACCATTTTTTTCTTGGATTTATTGTAGTAGATCAATAAAGTCCTCCATCTATCTTGGAGCCAAGAGTGGGACCAAACCAGACTCACAAGACCCGAGCTCCAATAGACAATGTCACTAAATTAGTAATATCTTGACCAATTAGAACTTATCTATTAATTCCGATTCATTGAACTAAAGAATCAAAATTGCACTTGTGTCAAGTGACAATTACAGAAGTAAGTCATGATCCGATAATAATATTCTCTAATCATAATGCCATAAGTCAACCCCCTCCCCATTTGACTATCAATAGAGCAGGCAAAATGATCAAATTGCCCTTCCAATATATATAGACTTCCAAGTCCTATTTTCATAAGGCAAATCCATTGTGAATGCATAACAACATAGAGTCCAACGATTTCGTCGTTAGACTATTGAGCTCAGATTTGATTGCCTACTAAAAAGGTCCTTTGAAGTAATGATTATCTCAACCAAATGATTAATAGATTCTCTTTCGCAAATAAATGATCTGAAATCGTTTTGTCCCGATTCCCAAAATAACGAGATCGATCTTACAAGCAAGATTTCACTTATTGGTACCTAAAAGAACTTGAGCTAGCAATTAAAGGTGCATTACTCGGTCAGGATTTAGGTAAATCGTTCGATAATCAAGTAGAGTTTTATTCCTAGCGGTCACGAATAAGTCATCTACACGGTCTAGTTCAATGTGCTCCAAACACATCATTGTTCTTAATTTTAGAATCTAGATAAATCTAATAAGAACAATAAAATCTTAGCAAGATAAAGCGTCCAACTTTATCTATCGATTGCGAACATTATAATTTTGATTACATCACAGATTGTATCTTACTATACTCGACAATCAAGTATACAATTTGTAACATATTATATGATCATGGAAAATTAGATTAATTAATCAAATTAAATATTTGAGTAAATGATAAAATCAAGATATAATTTATAATGTCGTTTACAAAATTCTACTCTTATGGCATTAAACTAACACAGACTACTCAACAGCAGAGGTATCAGAAAACTTAAAAAGCATGGAAAAAGAAAAATTTCGTTGCACATGGGATTTTGGTAAGTTCTATGGTGGATGATCCCATTCATGCTTGTGAGCAACTTTGGACTGCTCATGAAATATTGGTGAATGTGAGATAGAAATATAGTGGTACTAGCGTGAATATGCTCAGACATTTGACTATTAAGTTTGGTATTTATATAAAATCTCATGATCACAATATCACAAAGCATGTGAGGACGATGTCTAACATGACTAGGGAGTTAAAGTCGACTGGTGACACGCTGTCTGATGAGTAGGAAGTTCAAGCTTTGATCCGCTCTTTTTCTAATAACTAGGAACATTTGAAAGTCAATCTAACTCACAATGATAGCATCAAAACTTTTGCTGATGCTGCCATCCATATTGAACTAGAGGATGAGCAGCTTAGTGCAGTTATATCTCTAGGACGTGCTTTTGTAGCTGAGTCTAGTTCTGGCAGAACTTCAGGCTTTAAGCATAAGAAGAATTGGAACAAAGGTGGGAAAATGACAAAGAAAAGAGACTAGATATGAACCTTAAAAGAACTAGCCAAAATGCAACAAAAATGGAATAGTTTGGAAAGAAGAAAGACAAGAGCAAGCTAAAATGCTACAACTATCAGGTAGTGGGTAACTTTGCTCTAGATTGCCCTGAGCCAAAGACTATAGCTCTTGTTAATGCTTCTTTTAGTGCTATTTATGTTTCTAGCACTGTTTTGCTTACTGAATCTTATCCTATGTGGATTGTAGGCTCAAGAGCGAAAGACCATATAACTAGGGATCGAGAAGAGCTTTTAGAGTTATCTAATTTCCAACTGGTATAGAATGGATATATATTGCAACGATGATAGAGTGGATGTGAAAAAAATTGGTACATGCAAGTTGCATTTGCGTGGTGGCCATACTATTATCTTTCATGATGTCCTGTTTGCACCAGGAATACGATAGAACATAATTTCAATTATTGTTCTTTTAAGAATAGGTTTTAGATTGAACTTTAGTGGTACTTTTATTCGTATTAGCAATGGTGATTTATATTACGGATTTGGATATTTGTTTGGTGTTTTTCTAGTGTTGGATTGTGAACCAAACATTTAAAACTATTGTGTTGGTTGTTGTTTTTCTATGAATGTATCTATTTCTTCTAAAGATGTGAATGTCGATACATATGTATGGCATGCTAAATTAGGGCATATTGGGAAAGAGAAAATGAATAGGTTAGCTAAAGAGGGCTTAATAGGTTCAGTTTCTAAAGTTTCATTACCCACTTGTGAGCATTGCCTAACAAGAAAAACTACATGAAAACCATTCGATAAGGCTTTAAGAGCTGACTTCCATTAATTAGTCCATTCAAATATATGTGGTCCTATGAATGTTAGGACAAGACATTGAGCCTCTAATTTCATTAATTTTATATATGATTTCATGCGGTATAGTTATGTCCATTTGATTTCTCGTAAGTCGGAATCATTATAATGCTTTATATGATATTTAAATGTAGTAAAAATTCAAATAGTTATAAAGGTGAAAGCCATAAGAACTAATCGAGTACGTGAATATATATCCCAAGAGTTCATAAGAAAATTTACATGTATCCTTTTGGAGAGCTGTTTTGTTGAATGTGACATATGATAAGTGTATTTTATATGCTTATTTATACTTATAAACTTATTACATATTCACAATATGAGAAGATTTCTATTTAAATGAGTTCAATTATTGTATACGTAGGTACAAAATCCAATTTAGATGAGTTTGGAACGAAAAAGAAGAGTTTGAAGCTTAATTGACGCTTAATGGAATGGCAAAGACATAAGTTGAAACTATTATAAAGCAACTGTGGTGAATATAAAAGTTTCGAGAGTAAAAATCAGATTTCTAAATTTCAGGGACTAATTTTCACAATTTAGAATAGTTAGAAGGCCACTTTGAAAGACTTTAGAAGGATGAGGACCAATTAGAATGTATTTGGAAGTTTTTGGATTGAATCGAGAAGATGTAAAGTAGAAAGGACCAAAACCGTACATCAGAAACCAAATCAGGGACCAAATTGTAAGTTTTCAAAAAAAGTCACACCTAGGTAGTATGACCAAGGTGCGGTAGTGAAAACTTACTGGAGGTCGCACCTAGGTAGCAGAATGCATTGTGCGACCTAGGTGCGACCTACGCTAAAGGAAATTCATAAGTGCAGTTTTCTAAAGTTAAGTGGGATTAGAACTCTTTTAAAACACAACTTTGAAGAGTTCCCAAGGACTATAAAGAGACATCTTCTAGGTCTTTTGAAGGGGTTACACAATTGAACAGAGATAGAGATCAAGAGCAAGAGAAAGAAGAATTTTTGGGCAACATTCATCAAGTGCAATAGGAGATTTTGAATTAATTCAAGATTAAGGGTTGTATCTATTCTTCTTCTTTTTCTTCCGGTTCATGATTTTTTTATTAATATTTCTATATTCATAGGAATCATGTCCAGCTAAATCTTTTATATCTAGGATAAATAATGAAACCTCATGTGTTTTATTAATTAGAAGTTATTTGTTTTCGTAAATTTATTGATTCTGGGTTGATTATTTATTATTCATCATTTTCGTTTTGATGTTTGATCACCATTAAATCATTTTTGTGGTCTAGATTGCTTTCGAGAGATTCAATTTAGATGAGCACGTAACAATAAATAACATAGGGTTCAATAATAGATAGAGATTACTATTATGCTTTATGAAATTTTTCTAGATGATCGTTGTGATTAAATGCATACCTTTGTGTTCAAAATTTAACTAGAGATGATTAAGTTCATATAGAGGTATAGAATTGATTGACCGTCGAGATGGGTTTTTGATTATATTAGAATCATCGATTTTTGACCTAGGGCAATAATTTGCAAAGACGATTAATTGATAATTAATTGTTGAAACGTGATGGTAGATTCGTGAATTCTAGTGCTAGTAAAACTTGAATTTGATAATTATTTTATTTTCGTTAACATGATAATTTAGACTTAGTTGAATTAGAATAGGATAATCGTAGGAATTGAAATCATAAAAAATCTATGTAAAACTCTAATTATATAATAAATTGGTTAATTGATAGCTAGTCCTTGTAGGTTCGACACTTTTCACATCACTTTATTACTTGTAATCGATCTGTGCACTTGCAGGATTAAAATCAACAAGAAGTTTTTGGCGCCGTTTCTAGGGACTAACTTTATTATTTACTACATTAATTGCTAATTTAATTTTTAACAAATTTTTTATTTTTATTTTTATTCTTCTCCTTCTCAGTTCTTTGTTTTGTGTAACTGTTGAATTTCAGCAATTTTATTAAGTTTCAGGTGTCGATTGTGTATACATTGTGCAAAAGATAAAGATCTTTTTGTTTTCAACCCAAAAATCAGATAGAGTTTTCACCAACGACAATGTGAACAACGAAAAAAGAAAAAACAACAAAAAGACAGTGGATGACAATAATCGAATCCGTGATCACCCACCTACAGATATGAGAAATATTCTTGCACCAGTGGTACGACCAGTTGAAGTTAATGAACGAGATATTCTTATGGGTGAGTATATGATGCCACCGATTGTTGATAATCGATCCAACATAATCTATCCGCCTTATGGATATGATAACTTCCAGTTGAGAACAGATGTGATTAATCTGTTCTCGAACAATATGCCGTTCTATGGAAGAACAGACAAAAATCCTCATTACCATCTTTCTTGCTTCAATGAATACTATGAAAATTTCAAATACCATAGTGTTAATGAAGAGGCACTTAGGATGAGGATTTTCCCACACACACTAAAGAATAAAGCTAGAGAATGGTTAGATTATCTACCGTTTGGGAGCATCACTACTTGGACAAATTTGATCCACAAATTCACACTGAAATACTTTCCTCCGGCCTTAGTGAACAGACTGAAGTATGAAGTATCCAATTTTCAATCATCTGAGTTGGAAATTTTTTTTGAGGCATAAAAAATATTTAAGGAACTGCTCCGAAAGTGTCCAAGTCATGGTTTTCCTTTAGCGGCTCAGAATCATTATTTCTGCTCTGGATTAGCTCCCAACAGTCGTTCTTCAGTAGATTCTGTAGCAGGTGGCTCTATCCAAAATAGATCCCCCAGCGACCTTCACGACTTGTATGAGACGATGAGTGAACAATTTGTTATATGGCCAGACAGAGGATTGCAGAAGAAAGTAACACGGATGCACGATGTGGAAATCAATTCGCTCCTATTTGCGAAAATTGATTCGTTGGCAAAGCACATGGAAGCAATGAAACATTCTTACTCAACCAATATGGTTCAGATGTCCCTACCAATATGTGCAACATGTGGGGCAAACCATTAATCATCTGAGTGCCCTTTAACCACTATTGATTTGTCATCACCTGAACAAGCTGCATATGCTCAAAACTTCCAGCGACAACAGCATAATCCATATTCACAGACCTACAATCTGGGATGGAGAAATCATACAAACTTTTCCTATGGCAATACCCAAAACAGTCAAAATCTGCCAAATCAAGAGAGACCACAAGAAAAAAATGAGGATTAGAAGAAACTGTCACAAAGTTATCAAAGCACATGGAATCTGAATTAAAGGAGATGTAGAAAAGACAAGATGTCGCGATAAAGAATGTAGAAAATCAGATTGGGCAGTTGGCTAAACTATTGACCGAGCGACAACCAGGCACATGGCCAAGCAATATCGGAGACAATCCAAAAGAGCAAGTAAATGCAATCACCACGAGAAATGGAGTTGAGTTGCCAAAGATTCATGTGAAATGATCGAGTGTTGAAAATGAAACTATGTTTAGTAATGAGAGATAGAACAAATCAGATGCAGCAGTTGAACTAGAAAAAGAAAGAAAGCTCTTCACCAAATTATATTCCGCCATCAGTCAAAGCTTATGTTTCTCCAATTCTATTTTCTCAAAGGCTGTGAAAACATAAGCTAGACAAGCAATTCGAGAAATTTCTCGATGTATTCAAGATACTCCAAATCAACATACATTTTGCTGACGCTTTAGCTCAAATGCCGAACTATGCAAAATTTATGAAAGAAATTCTTTCAAACAAAAGAAAGTTGTATTGACCTATGGTTAACTTTAAACCTTAATGTTTTGATTATGACAAACAATGTGAGAATATAGAGTAATAAGATAAATTAAGGCAAATATATTTCCCATTTCTTTTTCAAGTGAACATGGTTTGATAAATTTGTAGCGCATAATATCATTTTCATTATCAATCACATATCAAATGTTCAAGTCATTTGTCAATTACCAATTTTTCATCACATCTTATTCATATGTCGATTACCAAATTTTCATCATATATCATATTCATATATCACATCACATTACCAAATTGTCAATTACCAATTTTTCATCATATCATATTCATATGTCAATTACCAAATTTTCATCATATATCATATTCATATATCACATCACATTATCGATTTATATCACATCACATTATCGATTTTCCACCTTTCGGCATAAACAAAAATGTATGATCGAAACATTAAGGTAAAAACATTCATTGATAAAACTTGAAAGTTAAAATATGCCATACATTGATAAACGGAAAAGATAAAGATAATCATAGTTTGTAGATGGCATAAATGAAATACTGGAACAATGCATTGTTTCAAAAACACACAAATTAAAAACGAAGCTAGTTCTCCGGTGGCGGATGCGGAGGAAGCACGGCATCAAGACGGGAATGAAGAGCTTGAAGCAATGTAGTCATGACGTCAACCGAATGTTGAAGAGTCTCCACAGTATGGTGTAGACCCTCGACTGAAGATGTAAGCGAGTTGATCCATCCATTTAGTAAATTAAACTGGTCATCGTTGAAGCCGGCGGTGGAGGACGACGGCCGATGTGATCGTGCTCGAGACGGCGGCTCATCTTCATCAACATTAATATCTTCTCCTTGAATGGTAATGTGGAGGGTCCCGACTCATCGTCAAACCCTTTGGACTTCCCACCCATTGTCCGTTTTCTTGGATAATTTTCATCCATTTGAGAGTAAGGATATTGATGGTATCAGTGGCTTTAGGAAGAAGGGCGACCGAATCACGGAAGGAGATTTCAAAGTGTTGAAAACTTTAGTAAGAATCATTCCGTAGGGAAGCGCCTTAGCTCTAGTACCGCTAAGAACGCAGTTCATATGTTAGATCATAATGTATGAAAAGTCGAGCTTACGTCTACGGAGGATAGAGTCGAGAAGGAAGATATCAAAATGATTGACCTCATCTAAATGACCTTTTCGAGGAACAATAATATGGGCGATGATGTTATGGAGAACACGACACGGAAGAGTGAGTTGATTCGTGCTAGGACGTACGGCAGCCTCAAAATGCTTGCCGGTGACGTGACAACAAGCCTCGACTGGATTATATTCGTTAGTGTGAGGAATTGTTTTGGTGGTGTAGAGACGCATACCACCATCCTCAAGATGAAGAATGGAACGAATAAGGTCTTAAGTGATCTTAATTGGTTTGTTCCTAAGGAGACACGAAATACCCGACCCCGGAGAGAAAATCATATTTGTGTAAAATTCTTTGACAATGGAGGGATAAACTTTATCATTTAGGGTAAGAAGAGGAACCCAACCCATACCCATAAAAAGATTTTCAATATTGAATGAGGGTACATAGTGTGTGAAGGAGGCAAGGTCGACGTTCTTACCTAAGAGGACGGGGCACCGATCGATTCGTTTCGTTTGAGGATCCTCTTCGGAGGAGGATGATGAGGATGGTATCCTTTCTCTCCTAGAGCGCTTGGCAGCCATCTTGACCTGAGGCGTGATGATTGAATCTAGGGTTCGTCTGTTTGAGAAATTCGATGATTTTGTGGACAAAAATTGGGGATTTTCGGAGTTTAGTGTGGAAATAATATGGGTTTTGTGATTTTGAATGTAAATTTGAAAGATTTTAGGAAGATTGGAAGATTGGAAGAAGATTTGAAGAGAAAACTGTGGTTCGCGCGAAGTTGGAATGAAGAAATTTGAAAATTTTCAAACTTAAAACCCTGATTTCCGCTGATACGGATGACCGAAAAACTCAGACGGTCAATCGTTTGAACTGAATTTTTGAAAATGAAGTCTCTGTTCAAAACAGATGATAAGACTGATGATTAGACGGACGTACGGTTGAATTTAGGCGGACGGCCTAGTAAATGAAACGGTCTACCGTTTGGATTTTTCAATTTTTACATAACTCTCTACTTAGACGGATGATGAACCGGATGATCAATGGTTCATCCGTTTAACTTCAAACGAACGTCCGTTTTTAATAACGGTCGTCCGATTGGACAATTTTTCAAAATTTTTACCAAAATCATTGATTTGGTCCTTTGTCAAATAATTTTAAAACATGTTTGTCATATAAAATACAATCAATTATAGACAACATAAAGAGTTAGCCACATATTTCACATGCATCAATTATACTTAAATTTCGTCGAATGTATGAAAATCTTTCGAATGCTAATGGTTTTGTGAGAATACCGACCAATTTTTTTTCGGTGTTTACAAACTTCAAAGTTATATCTTCCTTTTGTGCATGGTCTCGTAGAAAGTGATGTCTAATCTCGATGTGTTTGGTACGAGAATGCAAAACGGGATTTTTAGATAAGTTGATGGCACTAGTGCTATCACACATAATAGGATCTTTTTCAAAGGAAATGTGATAATAATTTAGAGTTTGTTTCATCCATAGGATTTGAGCACAACAACTAGCGGCGGAGATATACTCGGCTTCGACGGTTGACAAGGCAACGGAATTTTGTTTCTTACTAAACCAAGAAACTAAAGCAAAGCCTAGAAAATGGCACGTTCCACTAGTACTTTTACGGTCAATTGTGCAACCGGCCCAATCGGCATCCGAATAACTAAGTAAATCAAAATGAGTTTCTTTAGGATACCAAACACCTAAAGATCTAGTTCCACTAAGACAATGGAAAATGCATTTTACAGCACTAAGATGGAAATTCTTAAGATTAGATTGATATCTAGCACATAAGCATACACTAAACATAATATCGGGTCTACTAGCGGTTAAATAAAGAAGGGATCCGATCATACCTCGATATTTTGTTATATCAACGAAAGTACCTTGCTCATCTTTATCTAATTTGATTGATGAGCTCATTGGAGTGTTCACTGGCTTCAATTCTTCCATTTCAAACTTTTTGAGCATATCCAAGATATACTTGGTTTGACTAATGAATATTCCATCATTAGTTTTCTTGATTTGAAGTGCAAGAAAGAACTTGAGTTCACCCATCATGCTCATCTCAAATTCTCTACTCATGCACTTAGAAAATTCTTCACATAGGGAAATGTTAGTAGCACCAAAAATGATATCGTCAACATAAATTTGAACAACAATCATATCATTCTTTTTGGTTTTTATAAATAGTGGTGTATCCGCCTTACCCATTAAAAAGCCATTTGATAAGAGAAATTTACTTAATCTCTCATACCATGCTCTAGGAGCTTGTTTTAATCCATAAAGGGCTTTTCTAAGTTTGAAAACTTTATCCGGATACTTATGATTTTTAAAACCGGGTGGTTGCTCAACAAAAACTTCTTCTTGAATGACTCCATTCAAGAATGCAATTTTGACATTTATTTGAAAGAGAGTAAAATTCTTATGACAAGCAAAAGCAAGAAGCATGCGAATTGACTCTAATCTAGCAACCGGTGCAAAAGTTTCTTCGAAATCAATTTCTTCTTCTTGATTTAACCTTGAGCTACTAATCTAGCTTTGTTACGCACAATTATACCATTTTCATCTCGTTTATTTTGAAAAACCTATTTTGTGCCAATTACAGTTTGTGAATTTGGTCTAGCAACTAAATCCTAAACATGATTTCTTTCAAATTGATTTAGTTCATCTTGCATAGCTAAAATCCAAAATTCATCAAACTCGGCTTCTTTAAAATTCTTTGGCTCGATTTGTGAAAGAAAAGCACAATTATTATGAAAATTTCTAGAAGAATTTCTTGTGCTTACCCCTTTGATGGATCACCAATGATGAGATCCTTTGGGTGAGAAGGGACAAACCTCCATTCTTTTGGTAATGATGAAGTGTTAAGATCTTCATGAGGTTCTTCTTCATTTTGTTGCATAATTGTTTTCTCCTCATGTTGAATTTTAATGTTATTTGGATTCCCTTTGTCTTGATTTTGAACACTTAGTTGTTCAAATGGAATTTTCAAATCTTTATCATCAATGACTTTTTCTTGTTCAATGCAGTTAGTTTCATCAAAGACCACATGCATAGATTCTTCAACTACTAGAGTTCTTTTGTTAAAAATACTAAAAGCTTTGCTAGTAGATGAATATCCAAGAAAAATTCCAACATCAGATTTTGGATCAAATTTTTCCAAATTTTCTTTTGTGTTTAAAATAAAGCACTTACAACCAAAAATTTTAAAATATCCGATATTGGGAATTCTATTTTTCCAAAGCTCATATGGAGTTTTGGTTTTCTTTCGACTAACCAAAACTCTATTTAAAATATAACATGAAGTATTTACGGCTTCGGTCCAAAAGTATTTTGATAAATTGTTTTCATTCAACATGGTCCGAGCCATTTCTTGCAATGTTCGATTCTTTCTTTCTACTACACCATTTTGTTGAGGAGTTCTAGGAGCCGAGAAATTATGTTCATATCTATTTGATTTGCAAAACTCATCAAAAGCTATATTTTCAAATTCTCCACCATGATCACCCATAATTGTGGTAATGGTGTATCCTTTTTCATTTTGGACTATTTTGCAAAAATGTTTAAATGCATTTAAAGCTTCATCTTTTAAATTCAAGAAAATGACCCAAGTAAATCTTAAAAAATCATCAACAATAACAAATACATAATGTTTTCCACGTAAACTAGTGGTTCTAGAAGGTCCAAATAAGTCTATGTGGAGAAGTTGTAAAGGTCTTGAAGTAGAAGAGTGTTGTTTAAGTTTGAAAGAAATCTTTACTTGTTTTTCAAATTGACAAGCATCACAAATTTTATCTTTTTCAAACTTTATATTTGGTAAACCTTTTACAAAGTTATTTTTGGAAATTTTTGAAAGTAAGTCCATGCTAACATGACCTAATCTCCTATGCCATAACCAAGAATCATCCTTTATACTTGAAAGACATTTTATTTTTTTTTAAAGTTCAAATTCAATAGTTATGATGTAAACATCCTTACTTCGGCCCTCCATGAATAATACCTCTTTAGATACAACATCATCAATGAGGCATTTGGATGAATCAAATTTAATTAGATAACCTTTATCACATAATTGACTTATACTAAGCAAGTTATGTTTACGGTTATCAACTAATAAAATATTTTTAATTGAGGGAGAAGAACGATTACTGATATTTCCAATGCCTATGATTTTTCCTTTGGCATTGTCTCTAAAAGTTACATGACCTCCATCTTTTCTTTTGAGATTTGATAGTAATGATCGATCTCCCGTCATGTGTTTTGAACAACCACTATCCAAGAACCAATTGCTCTTGACCTTTCGCGGTACCTACAAAAATATTTTTGATTTTTGATTTTTTGTACACACATGAATTTGGGTCCTTGATAGTTAGTGTTTGTGGATTCTTTTATCCACTTGTGTTTCCTTCAAAGTATAGTCTCTTTTTGGTTGAACAATTATAAGCAACATGACCAATTTTCTTGCAAAACCTACATGTGATGTTTTGTTGAGAAAAATTAGATGATTTCACAAATATGGTTTCAAGGGATTTTTGTTTCAAGAGAGGTTTATATCCAATTCCTCCTTTGTTGAATACACATGTTTGCTCACCAAGCATTAATTCAAAATTTTTCTTTCCTTGGGTAAACTTGTGAATAATGCTTGTTAAATCAACCACTTTTTCTTTCAATGAAACATTTTCTTTAATTAAGGATTTATGATCATCTTTTTCTTTTTCAAAGTCCTTTTGGGCAATAAAGATTTTTTTGACTACCTTTTTCAATAATGAGTGTTTATTGTTAAGAATAGAGTATTTTGAAACAAGTTTCTCAAATTTTTCAAGAATTTCATCATAAGAGGTAGATAAGTCAATGTAAGAGTCATTGTTGTTTGTATTTACCTCATCCTCAATAGCCATGAAGCACATGTTGGCGATTTCTTCTTGAACTTCATCTTATCCAAGATCATCTTCATCACTATCGTCCCATGTAGCTTGAAGAGCTTTCTTTTTGGTGAACTTCTTTTTATTTGGGCATTCGGTCCTCTTATGACCAGGTTTGTCACAATCATAGCATATGATCTTTTTGTTTTTCTCTTCACCTTTATCATCCTTTTTTTGAAATCGCCTATTGTTTTGAAATCCTCTCCATTTCTTGACAAGAAGAACTAAGTCATCAAGTTCTTCATCACTCATGTTTGTTTTGGAGGATCCTTCATCATTTGTTGATTTCAATGCAATTTGCTTCTTGGGAGGCTCCTTCATCTCTTCTTTGCTTCTTCTTGTTTTCTCCTTTGTTTCAACATTGTTGAGCTCATACGTCATCAATGTTCCATATAACTCCTTCAATAGATAAGTGTTGACATCTTTTGTATTCTCTATCAACATCTTCAAGGAGTTCCAATCTTTCGAGAGAGACCTAAGCATTTTGCTCACAAGTTCACCGTTAGTAAACTTTCGATCAAACTCTTAGGCCATTAATAATATCGGTAAAGCGAGTAATCATATCAACAATAGGTTCATCTTGCTTCATAAAGAAATTTTCAAAATCTTTTGTCAATAGATTTATTTTAGTTTCTTTAACCTTGTTAGTACCTAAGTGAGTTATCTCTAATGCATGCCAAATATCATATGCAGAATCACATGTGCTAATACGATTAAATTCATTTTTATCTAATGCACAATAAAGTAAATTTTTGGCTCTAGCATTCAAATATAATTTTCTTTTATTTTCTTCATCATATTCTCCTCTAGACTTAGGAATAGTTTGGTCCGGTTTATCATCAACCTTAATAATTTTTGTGGGTACAAAAGGACCAAACTCAATAACTTCCCAAATATTATAATCTATTGATTGAATATAAATCATCATTCTAGTTTTTCAATAGTTATAGTGGGTGCCATTAAAAAAGGGAGGACAATTTGTAGAGTGTCCCTTAAGACTTTGAATATTTTGGTTAGCCATTACTCAAGATTGTATAATCTTTAAAAAAATGAGCACCTTGCTTTGATACCAATTGATAGCCCAAGAATAACTAACCAAGAGGGAGGTGAATTGGTTTTCTCAAACTTTTTCGAAAAACATTTTAAACAAAATGATATTTAAGAAACGAAAATTAATCCACAAAAATATAAGCACATATAAGTAAATAAAAGAGAAGAGAGAGTGTAAACAATATTTTTATAGAGGTTCGATCCAATCAATGATCTACGTCCCCCGTTACCAAGCTCTCCAACACGAGCACGGTCTTTCCACTATTTTGATTGACGTGTGGTGCAATCCAAATCCTTACAATGTATCTGGTGACTTACAAACAAGGAGCACCGGTCCTTATACAATATTGAGCTTTTCAAGGGACCTCAATATGACCCAAAAATGTAAAGAGATTGATTTGAGTATTTCTCTCTAGATGAATGATAAATACAAGTTAGGTTCTAAGAGAGACTAACACTTTAATAAATAGTAATAGATGAGAAAAGCTCAAGTGTTAGAAAAAAAATTTGTTGAGAATGATGAATCAAAAGATTGATTTTAATCAAACAAAGTTTTTCAATAAGAGATATTGAATATATAAATACAATGAAGATTTGGAGTTTTTCAATATGATTCTCTCTATAAATGCTCTTGTAAGTGTTATTGAATGATAATAAATAAAGTGGTATTTATAGAGATGAATTTTCGTCACTTTCTGTTGAAACGGATGACCAAACGGTCAACCCGGTCGATGGTCGAATCGAAAAAATCATAACTGACACTTTTTGGACAGTGACAGTCAAACGATCGACCGGTTCAACCGGTTGATCAAATGGATGACCGTTTCCACAATTTTGAATAGTTGATTTTTGGCTTTAATAAAAATATTTTATGCAAGTGATAATGACGTACGTTTTGTGCATAAAAATATTTTTGACCTTTCATTCATTTAATTGCTAAAGATCAAAGAGTTAATACCTTTACAATTTTATCTAGAAATCTATTCTTCGATCTTGATCTTTGAATCTTGAATTTCGGATCTTGAGATACTTGAACTTTTGTATTGATTTTGACTTGATCTTGACATTGCATGAGAGTTCGATTTGTAGCGCTTTGAATATTGCTTGAAAAAATATTGTTAGAAAACATAACTATTTTGTTTGTTATAATCAAAATATTAAGGTTTAAAGTTAACCATAGGTCAACAATTTCCCCCTTTTTGATTATGACAAACAATGTGAGAATATAGAGTAATGAGATAAATTAAGGCAAATATATCTTTTTTTTTATTTACTTATATTGTGCTTATATTTTTGTATATTAATTTTCATTTCTTAAATATCATTTTGTTTAAAATATTTTTCGAAAAATTTTGAGAAAACCAATTCACCCCCCTCTTGGTTAGTTATTCTTGGACTATCAAGTTGGAGGAGCACGAAACAATTATGCTTACCGAGGAATGTAGTAGTGCTATCTTGCAAAATAAGCTACCTCCGAAATTAAAAGATCCAGGGAGCTTTTCTATTCCTTGCACTGTTGGTAGTTCATTTTTTGAGAAAGCATTATATGATTTAGGTGCTAGCATTAATTTGATGCCTTACTCTATTTTTAGGCAACTAGGTCTCGAAGAAGCAAAGCCAACCACAATCTCACTACAATTAGCTGATCGATCAGTTAAACGTTTACATGGGGTTGTTGAAGATATTTTAGTGAAAGTGGACAAGTTTATATTTTTAGTTGACTTCATTATATTGGATATTGGGGGAACACAAGGATATACCACTCATCTATCCTATTTCAGATAGCACTTGGGTAAGCCCAATTCAGGTGGTACCTAAGAAAGGGAGAGTTACAGTTGAAAAGGATGGCAATAATGAGTTTATACCAGTCAGATTGACTTCTGGTTGGCAAATTTGTATTGACTATAGGAAGTTGAATAATGCCACTTGAAAAGACCAATTTCCTCTGCCATTCATCATTCAGATGTTGGAACATTTGGCAGGTCATTTTCATTGTTGCTTTCTTGATGGGTATTCAGGCTACAATCAGATTTATATAGCCCCAGAAGATCAAGAGAAGATGACCTTTACTTGCCCTTACGGTATGTTTGCATATAGGCATATGCTATTTGGCCTGTGCAACGCTCATGCCACATTTCAGCGTTGTATGATGTCTATTTCTTCGATATTGTTGAAAAAAAGTATTGAAGTATTCGTGGATGATTTTTTAGTTTTTTGGATCGTCGTTCGATGAATGCCTAAAAATTTTGACCCTAGTACTTCAGCATTGCGAGAAAACGAACTTGGTACTTAACTGGGAAAAGTGCCACTTTATGGTCCAAGAAAGTATTATGTTAGGACACATGATTTCAACTAAAGGCATTGAGGTCGACAAAGCAAAGATCCAAGTTATAGAGAAACTTCCTCATCTGACAACAGTTAAAGGAATTCGATCTTTTCTGAGACATGCAGGGTTCTATAGATGGTTTGTAAAAGATTTTTCAAAAATAACTAAACCGTTGTGCAATTTGTTGGAAAAAGAAGTCAAATTTGATTTTTCCATAGACTGTCTTAGAGCTTTCAACACTCTCAAAGAAAGCCTAATCTCAGCACCAGTGATTGTGGCCCCTGATTGGGATCTACCGTTCGAACTCATGTGCGATGCAAGTGATTTTGCCATCGGGACAATTTTGGGGCAGCGAAGAGAAAAAGTCATACATGTCATATATTACACCAGCTGAACTCTCAATGACGCTCAAATGAATTAAGCTACTACAGAAAAGGAATTACTAACAGTCGTATTTGTCTTCAAAAAATTTTGATCTTATCTCATTGGATCGAAAGTGATAGTGCACACGGACCATGCAGCATTGAAATATCTCTTTGCTAAAAAGGATGCAAAACCAAAGCTGATTCAGTGGATATTACTTCTTCAAGAATTTGACTTGGAAATTCGGGATAAAAAAGAGAGTGAAAACGTGGTAGCCGACCACTTGTCAAGAATAGAGCAGTTAGAAGGGAATGAAGAAGGTGAAATAAATGAAAAATTTCCAGACGAGCAGATTTTTGGGATAAATCAGATGGAAAAAGAAGATAGCGCACTGTGGTATGCCAATTATGTGAATTACCTTGCAAGCAACATCGTGCCACCTGATTATGATCACCAACGCTAAAAAAAGTTCTTTTCAGAACTTAAATACTACTTTTGGGAGGATCCTATTCTCTACAGAAGGGTGCAGATCAAGTAATTCAGAGGTGTATACCTGAAGAAGAAATGAAAACTATCTTGGAGCAATGTCATTCCTCACTATATGGAGGTCATTTTGGTGCTACCAAGACAGCAGCCAAAGTCTTACAATCCAGGTTTTGTTGGCCGACATTATTCAAGGACGCTTACAGTTTGGTAAAAAAGTGTGACAGGTGCCAAAGGACGGAAAACATATCCCGAAAGCAAGAAATGGCACTTCGAAGTATTATAGAGGTTGAACTATTTGATGTATGGAGAATCGACTTTATGGGACCATTTCTACCCTCGTTCTCAAATTCCTACATTTTTGTAGCCGTGGACGATGTTTCAAATGGGTAGAAGTTGTAGCCTTACCAACTAATGATGGCCAGGTGGTGGTGAATTTTCTCAAAAAGAACATTTCACGCATTTTGGGACTCCTCGAGCAATCATAAGTGATGGAGATAATTATTTTTACATTCGGCAGTTTGAAACTCTCTTGGAAAAATACAATGTGAACCACCGAGTGGCTACTCTTTACCATCAACAAACTAGTGGCCAGGTAGAAATTTCCAACTGGGAGTTGAAACAGATTTTGGAGCTAACTGTGAGTATCTCAAGGAAAGATTGGTCGAACAAACTAGATGATGCTCTTTGGGCATATCGAATTGTATTCAAAACTTCAATTGGAATGTCTCTATACTGCTTAGTTTTTGGGAAGGCGTACCATTATCAGTCGAGTTGGAGCATGGAGCTTACTGGGCATTGAGAAAATTAAACTTTGATCTGAAAGAGGCTGGTAAAAAGCAAATGCTTCAATTGAACGAAATTGATGAATTCCAGTTTGAGGCCTATGAAAATGCCAAACTATACAAGGAGATCACGAAGAAGTGGCATGACAAGAACATTCAACAAAAGCAGTTTCAGGTGGGAGAAAAAAATTTCATATTCAATTCACGACTCAAGCGCTTTCCGAGAAATCCACGTTCAAGATTGTCCGGGCCATTCACAGTAGTGAAAGTCTATCCACATGGGGTGGTAAAAGTTGCTCATGACACAAAGGATATGTTTAAGGTGAATGGACAAAGGCTTAAATCATACTTGGATGGTGAATTTTCGAAGGAAAAGTCGTTGACCACATTAGGCAACCAGAAGTGACCACCGTGACAAAGTCAAGCTATTAACTTTAAAGAAGCACTTATTGGGAGGCAACCCAGGTTTCTATCCCTCTCCTTAGCTATTTTATTTCTTTTTGTTTTTCACTTCTTAGTTTATTTCTTTATGTTTAGCTTAGAATAAATTTTTTCCATTTTTTTTAGTTAAGGTCATCATAACCCTTTCTCTAATTTTTCTTGCGCATCATGAACTCTATAGTGTAATGAGCTAGTGGTTTAAAATTGGTGTAAATCAGAGTTTGTTTGATAGGGGACGAAAGGGAGACGAAGATAGCAGCAAAAAAATGGGCAGCAGGTCGCGCATACATCACAATATGCACGACCTGTAGAAATATTCTGCAGCTTACGGTATGCATGCCGCGGTAAGACTGCGAGCTGGGCCAGTTGGTTAAAACCGGCCCTCTTCCCTTATTTGTTCATAAACTTTTCAATTTTTTCCCCAAAATCCTCCTACCCACACCCCCAATTTCATACAAACTACCAAATAATTGAATAGAAATATGCATTACACCAAGATTCAAGCAAGTTCAACTCTTATTTCATATCAAATTCGGATCTTGGAAGGTAAGTATGGCATAACACTTATTATTTTGGGAATTTTGTGCTTTACCTATAGAATTTGCTTGTTGATGGTGTATGAGATATAGTTAGGACATGGATTGATGTGCTTTGATGTGGGCTTTGAAGTGTGAAAATTTGGATTTGCTCAAGATACCCATATTTGTGATTTTAGGTTTGATTTAACTATGCTCTCAAGGTGTTTGCTAGAATGACCCAACCAAATACTTAAGTGCAATACAAAAAGTTATTTTGGGAGGTTATTATACCAAGTAGGGGGAGATTATTCACCTAATTTTTACACTGCTTTGTGGACAAATTTACATAATTGACATTAGCAAACCAACACCACTATGCCACTAACACTTAGAACTTACATTCTTGTTTTTTTTTTTCACTTGAACTCTCCATGATTAATGGCTTAGACTTCAATGTGCATTGTAGGTACCTTCACACATTTATCATGACACCAAAAGCCCGAAATATGACAACCTCAAGAAAAGGAATGGAGATTGTTGAAAGGTCAAATGTCAATAAGAGGGCACGTAGAGAAGCACAGCAATAAAAAATATATTTAATGGAACACGCCGAGGAAAGAGCTAAAACAATTTCCAAATGGACTCTTCACCTAAAGAAGAAGATAGATCTCACAAGCATCGAGTCATTCGGTGTCTCTGAAAAGGTAATGGTAAAGGGATGGACCAAACTCTGTGCTACACCATACAAAATCTACACACCAGTAGTGCGAGAAGTTTTGGCCAACTTCAACCCAAATATTTTTTAGAATGTGGAAGATGAAGAAGAGAATCACTCTTTTAAAACTTATGTCAGGGGCGTGTGGGTTCGATTTAGCCTCGCAGACATCTAAAATTATTTCAGGATGGTGACCGGGACGGATACACCGGATATCGAGGATTGGAATGATGTGGCTCGATTTAGCTTCAGATCAGACATGCTACAACAATGGCGGATCGCAACACGATAGAGCACAGTGAGTTGAACACTAAGCTTAAACTATTCCAGTACATCATTGCCTACAACTTTGTCCCCTTATCTCACATTACACAAATTCACACATCTCCCTCCCCAGCGTGGATGCAGTTGCTCTATTAGGTGGCTAAAGTGCATGACTTGAATTTCAAGAAATTGATTTTTAATGGAATAATTGAGAATGCACGAGCAACAGGGGACAAGAAAAAGATATATTTCCCATGCCTTATTTTGGCACTTTGCAAAAAATAGAAGGTCCCAATGATGCCATCAGAGATTGAGAAAATCAAATCTCCGACCATTAGCCTTACTTCCCTGCGATAGTCCTACGCTCAAATGGCATATCATCAAAATGTTGCGAGACTTGCACATGAAGATGATGATGTAGATGACGAAGAGGAGATGATGGCACTAGAAGAACATCCGACGATGAGACCTCTGCCTAGATAAAGACCAGGAGGGGTCAATTTTTGGACTGGTTCTAGAGACCATTCAGGCTCAGTGACAGTTCAAATGGGTGCAATAGGGGTAGAACGAAATACGAGCTTCACTGTAGGCCCATGATGAGACCCGCACTCATAAGCATAAGGCAGTGATGGCGATGTTTTCCCACCTCTGGAAACCACAAGCTTCACCACCACCTCCAAATGATACGTAAGCACAAAATAGTCTAAGTTCACCACACCTCTACAAGAAGTATGATAAACTTTTTTCCTTTATTTCTTTTATTTACATTGAGACAATGTAATGTCTAAGTTGGGGGGTGTACTCCGTTTCTATGTGTTACTTTTATTTTGAATGGTTGTGAATGATATGATGTTATCTGATTATCGAATATTTTAAGTGTAATCTATTTGGAGTCTATTGTTTTAAAAATTAAAAAAATTAAAAATTTAGTGCATGCATATGTGATGTTGGATAGTCTTTGCTGGTTTATGATGATGAAATTTATATTGGAAAGTGTAATCAATTCATGACTAGTGATTAAGCTATGTTACATATGCTTATATCGTGTAATTACTTATCTATGTGAGACTTAAATATCTTTGAGCACTCTAGTCACAGTTGTCGTTATGCAAGCATGCCATATTTGTATAATTGTGAGAGTTAGGTTGTCAAGTTATAAATATATCATTTACCACATAAATAAAAAATATCATTTGACTGTGTGTGAGATTGTTTGGCAATGGTAGAGCTGGTGAGAGTAATTATTTGGAGATATGTTGATTCCATGCATGTCAAATATTGGTGTGGAGTGTTGTGACTAACAAAATGAAGCTAGGTGATGACAAGATGTTAAAAATCTAGACCTCACATATAAACTGTTGCACGCAGATGACTTGGCACTGGCTCTATCTTATACCTTTGTTCGTAGCCTTTTTGACTCGAGTGATAAAGCACGTAGGGGTTCTAAAAACTCGGCGCTCGAAGGTTTGTAAAATCTGGGATCCATCGGCCTAAAGCTCGTTACAAGGGTCATCTAGAAAGCTTAAGAGACTGAGGTTTACACATAAAATCATTAAAAAAATTACAAAGACAGCAAAAAGGGTCTTTTGCGGAGTTAACATGAGGATTTAGACTACTAACGGGTTTGAATTGCCTAGTGGAAGCTTGAAGGTCGAAGCACTTAAATCTAAGGAGAATCATAATAGATCTAAGTAATTGCTTTTATTGGTTAGACCCAACCAAACTTGAGCAGAAAAATAATGAGTGATTTGAGAGAAACCTTAAAATGAACACCTCGGGTGATAGATTCAAAAAAAAATCAAATTTGGAGATGTATCTCACAAGAGGGAGAGAAAACATTTGACTACTGAGGGTTGAGAAGAAACCAACTTGAGCTTCATAACAATGGGTGTGACTATATACACACACAAATTGGTCAAACATCGGATAAGTTAAATAATTAGTTTTGGTAGCATTATTTATAAGCTTTTTATGAATTGGTTGAACAGTTTCAAATCTTGAGGCGAATACAGCATGCAATCTAACGAATCAAGTTATTTTCCTATTTTATTTTATTTTGTGTGTTTTGAATAGATAATCTTGCTCAGATGAACAAGAGTTTAAGTTTGGAGGTGTTTGATAAGTATATTTTATACGCTTATTTATACTTGTAAACTTATTATATATTCACAATATGAGCAAATTTCTATTTAAATGAGTTTAATTATTGTTAATGTAGGTACAAAACCCAATTTGGATGAGTTTGGAATGAAAAAAAAGAGTTTGAAGCTTAATTGACACTTAATCAAATGGCAAAGACATAAGTTGAAACTATTATAAAGCAACTATGGTGAATATAATAGTTTCGAGCACAAAAATCAGATTTCTAAAAGTCCAGGGACTAATTTGCACAATTTTGAATAGTTGGAAGGCCACTTTGGAAGACTTTACAAGGGTGATGACCAATTAGAATGCATTTGGAAGCTTTTGGATTGAATCGAGAAGATTTAAAGAAGAAAGGACCAAAACCGTACATCAGAAGCCAAATCAGAGACCAAATTGTATGTTTTCAAAAAAAGGTCACACCTATGTAGTGCGACCTAGGTGCGGTAGTGAAAATTACTGAAGGTCGCACCTAGGAAGCAGAATGCATTGTGCGACCTATGCTGAAGGAAAGTCATAAGTGCGGTTTTCTAAAGTTAAGTGGGATTATAACTCTTTTAAAACAAAACTTTGAAGACTTCCCAAGGACTATAAAGAGACCTCTTCTAGGTCTTTTCAAGGGATTACACAATTGAAGAGAGATAGAGATCAAAAGCAAGAGAAAAGAAATTTTTGGTCAATATTCATCAAGTGTAATCAGAAATTTTGAATTAATTCAAGATTAAAGGTTGTATCTATTCTTCTTCCTTTTCTTCCGGTTCATGAATTCTTTTATTAATATCGCTATATTCATAGGAATCATGTCTGGCTAAATCTTTTATATCTAGGATAAACGATGAAATCTCATGTTTTTGATTAATTAGAAGTTATTTGTTTTCGTAAATTTATTGATTACGGGTTGATTATTTATTATTCATTATTTCAATTTTGATGTTTGATCGCCATTAAAACATTTTGTGGTCTAGATTGCTTTGGAGAGATTCAATTTAGATAAGCACGTGGCAATAAATAACATAGGGTCCAATAATAGATAGATATTACTATTATACTTTATGAAATCTTTCTAGATGATCGTTGTGATTAAATGCATACCTTTGTATTCAAAATTTAACTAGAGATGGTTAGATTCGTATAGAGAGAATTGATAGACCGTCGAAAGAGGCTTTTGATTATATTAAGATTTTTGATTTTCGACCTAGGGCAATAATTTGCGAAGATGAGTAATTGATAATTAATTGTTGAAACGTGATGGTGGATTTGTGAATCCTAGTGCTAGTAAAACTTGAATTTGATAATTATTCTATTTTCGTTTACGTGATAATTTAGACTTAGTTGAATTAGAATAGGATAATCGTAGGAATTGAAATCATAAAGAATCTGTGTTTTAATTTTTTTTTTTTAAACTCTAATTATATAATTAATTGGTTAATTGATAGCTAGTCCTCGAGGGTTCGACAATTTTCACATCACTTTATACTTGTAACTGATCCGTCTACTTGCGGGATTCAGCTGCATACAACCTTGATTCCTCCTGAAAGTTTGGAAAGTTGGGTCCAATAGGCAAGAATTGTATCTTTATAAGATACTCTGACCAATCCAAAGAATATGTGATCATAGGTAAAAATCAGGTTGTGACTATAACTGAGATAGAGTCACGAGATGTGACATTCCTTGAATTATATGGTAGAGTTGTCTTCGATGAATCAATTAAGGTGCAAGAAGAGACACTTACACCTATTGATCCAAGTTTGAGTAAATTGTCTTCGAGATTGAAGGGAATGCTTTTCTAGTATCTCCAGAAGACAATAAAGAGCTTGAATATGTGCATGAAGCTTTATCATGCCCTGCGAAGGAAAAGTGGAAGAAAACAATTGAAGAAGGAATGGAGTGTATGAAATCCAATAAAGTCTATGACTTTGTTGATCTTTTGTCTGGTCAAAAAGCTATTGACAACATATGGATTCTCAAGATAAAGCGAAGGGCTGGTGGTTCTATAGAGAGATACAAAGCTCGCTTGGTGGAAAAATGTTATACCCAATAGGGGGTTTCACCGATTGTGAGATTTACCTCTATTCGCCTACTCCTAGCTATAATTAGGGATGGAAATGGGCAGAGCCGAGCCGGCTCGGCCCTTCCAGAGAAAGGGTGTTCGGACCGACCCGTGATCTGTGGGCCACACGGGCTGGTCTGCAAACCCACGTGAACTTTTTTTTCAAAGTTAAAAAGAAAATAAGAAATAAGTTATGATAAAATTAAAAATTCAAACCCTCCTCATTTGTCCAAGCTTGGGATCGGCTACTATTAGTGTAGGGGAAGTTAAAATTGTACACGAACAAGTTGTTACATGTACAATTTTTTGTAAATTTAAATATGAACACTTAAAAGTTAAAATAAATAAAAATAAAATTAATTTATACAAAATATACTTACATTTTATGTACTCAATTCGTCAATCTCTTCGACCAATATCAAGTTTACTTTATCATGGATTCGAAGTTCTGCTTCCTCCCAATCTTTTAAACACATTAAACTCTCTAACATGTCTGGTTTAAGTATTGACCTCATATCATTAAGAATCCTACCACCTGTACTAAAAGCAGACTCTGATGCTGCAGTTGATACCGGTGGTGTTAGTAGATCACGTGCTATAATAGAAATAATTCGGTACTGACGTTCGTTTTGTCTCCACCACCTAAGTATATCGAAATTATTCATCTCATCTTCATCTAACAAATTAAGCATATCGTGATCAAAATATCTAGCTAACTCTAAAAGTACGTCTCTAATATTTGTTTCTACATTTATGGCATGGGAAAGCGAAGAAGAACTAGCGTTTTGAGTTCCCTTAAGAATAAGAAAACTCCAATAA
Source organism: Forsythia suspensa (assembly GCA_023638005.1). Lineage (NCBI taxonomy): Eukaryota > Viridiplantae > Streptophyta > Magnoliopsida > Lamiales > Oleaceae > Forsythia > Forsythia suspensa. Next base: position 18,191,417 of record CM042666.1, read on the forward strand.
TCATTAGGATTAGAGTTATTTGAGGAAAAAGAAGAAGGGTTTGGTGCAGGAGGTCTTCTAATGTTTCTACCGATTTTTTTCACATAAAATACATACATTTCACATAATGAGTTTTCTAAATTACCATAAGTTAATGGATTACTGTAACTTAATTTATTAGAAATTTCGGATATAGTATATTTAGTACCTTTTAAATTTACTCTAGGGTCCATAATTGACACTAACGAGAACAACATAGGCAGTTCTTTCCAATATTTTCTAAACTTCATTTTCACTGCTTCTACAATATCAGAAAAAATTGCATATCTTATATCTATTAAAATTGTTTGCAATAAAATAAAAATGATTTAAAATTAATGGACTAGGAGGGTAGTATATGCCAGTACATGCGTTTGTGGTGTCGTAAAATACATTTAAAAATTTTCGAACATGAAATACAATTTGCCAATCATATGGATACAAATCGTATTGTAGACCGTGTGAATGTCGGCCATTATAATAAGCCGGTTCACAATGTTCATAACCTTCACATGGTTCAAGTATTAAATAAGTAGAGTTCCACCTATTACGTATGTCTGTACATATAGATTTTGTTAGAAAGAAATTTTCTACGCATAATTCATCAAATACTTGTTTTCTAGTAGGTGAAGCAATAATTTAATTTAAGTCATACCTAATTTTTTCTAATTGTGGACCTATATACTTTAAACCATCTTAGACAATTAAATTAAAAATATGTCATACACATCTAACATGAAACAAAATTCCACCGAAATTTGGATTTAATTCTTCAATTAATTATCTATTACTATATTGTTAGGCACAACATTGTCAAATGTGATACTGCAAATTCTAGATTTGCAATTAAATTCTCTAATAATTGCCATTAAATAATTATAAATTTGTATTTCATTATGATGGTAGTCAATTACTTTAAAAGTAATTATTTTTTTATGCATAATCTATAGTTTATCAATATAATATAAAGTAGCCACAATATATCTTTTATGATTTAGACCGGACCATAAGTTCAAAGTGAATGATACAACACCATCATATTTACCTAAATCATTTTTTATATTTTGTTTTCTTTTATTATATGCAACAATAGTATGAGAACGAAGAGTGTTTCTAGCAAATGGCATACACCTTAGTTGAATATACATTTATACAAACCATTTGAAGTGAGGGCTTTCCACTATACTAAACGGGAACTCACCGCTAGCCACCAACTGACACATGTCTTCCCGGCGCATAGAGTCTTGTGAATAAACTCAGTTGTTAAGATTGAGAGAAGAACTAGTAGATCCACCTGGAGATCCAAACTGCAGTTGAGCTTGATTGGTATCAACTCTTCCGTGCTTTTGCATATACTTAGAAAAATGTTGGTTTAGATGGCTCGTTCCACCACCTTTTTTCCATGCAAACAGTTTTTTACAATATTCACAAACTGCCTTGAAAATTGGTTGCCCGTCTGCAGTTGCACCGATCTGCACTAACTTGAAATTATCCCAACACCGAGCCTTTTATTTTACGGCTCTTCGTTTAGTAGTCGATTGAGTAGTGTTGGTAGTTTCTAACTCTTTGTCGATATCATTAAATCGATACTTGGACTAGTGTTCCCAACCCAAAAATCATCACCAAATTCTGGAATTGGAACATTATTTAAACCACTAAAATCATCATGAATTTGGTTTCGACAGACTCGACACTTTCTTAAAAATTGTATTGATACATGAAGAAATATAGATAATAGAAATGTAGAATGTAGAATTGTAGATAACTAAAATTGTAGGAATATAGAAGATTGGAAATGTGGAAATTCAACAATAAATTGTACAGCTTATATTGACAATATAATTTTTTTGGATTGTTGTAGGAATGTAAGTACAGAGATTTGTGAATTTGTAAAGAATATGGAAAGTTAATAGGATATTTATAGGGAAAAACATATAGCCATTGGGAAAAAAAGTTTTGTTGGGGTACCAATTTGCAACAGTCTGGAATGTGACCGTTGCAACGGTCACATTTCAGACCGTTGGAAATTGCAACATTGGTCTCCAGCTTTAAGCTGGGACCAATTTGCCTCCTTTTGGCCCACGGGCCTAGCCGGCTCGTGGGCTAGGTCCATGGACCAGTCCACGAGTCAGCTCGTGTTTTTTGTTTGTATCCGGCCCTGGTTCGGGCCTGTCTTTGGACGAGCTCGGGCCTCTCATAGGCCGAACTTTTAAGGGCTGGGCCGACTGTCGGCCCATCCCTTTTGCCATCCCTAGCTATAGTGGCACTTTTGATTTAGAATTATATCAGTTGGACATTAAGACTGTTTTTCTCAATGAAAAATTGGATGAAGATATCTACATGGAACAATTAGTAGGTTTCGTTGAAAAGAACTAGGATAACAAAGTTTGTAAATTATGAAGATCTATGTATTGTCTAAAGTAGTTATCTAAACAGTGGTACTTGAGATTTGACAATGCTATTATCTCATATAACTTCATTATGTTATATGAAGGTCACTGTAGTTATGTGAAAATGTTCAATGGAAGATTTGTAATTCTATCTCTTTATATAGATGATATATTTTGGCAGGGAATAATAATAGGTATGTTGAGACAATTAAAAAATGGTTGTCTTCAAATTTTGAAATAAATGACATGGGTGAAACAGATTACATACTTGGATTTAAAATCCATAGAGATCATTCTAAGAGATTTCTTTCCCTGTCACAAGAGCCATATATAAAAAAGATACTTGAACGTTTCAAAATAGAGGATTGCAACCTAATTGATACTCCTATATCAAAAGGCAAAACTTTGAGTCTTTGCATGTTCCCTAATACTCCTGAAGAAAAAGAAGAAATGTCCAAACTACCATATTCCAGTGCTATTAGGAGTTCGATGTACGCCAAGATGTGTACTCGCCCTGATATTTGTTATGTTGTTGGTCATCAATCTAATCCTAGAAGAGGACACTGAAAAGTGGTCAAGAGGATATTGAGATATTTGAAGGGTTTTGTTGGTGATTCCCTATGTTATCAAAGAAATGATTTGTTGACTGGTATGGAGAGCTAGATGAACGCATGCCAACTTGTAGATATGCATTCTTGCTTATTAATGATGTCATATGAAGAAAAAGACGTGCATTTCCTTTTCAACAATAGAGGCAAAATTTGTGGCATGTGCTTCAATATACATGAAAATGTTTGGTTAAAGAGATTCTTTCAGCATCTAAGAGTCCTTAGTCGTGATGTGGAACTCACATTGATTTATTGTGATAGTCAGGATGCTATTGTATACACAAATGATCCCAAGTATCACATCACAACCAAAGACATTGGTAAAAAATATTATTTTGTAAGCGACATCATACCAAAGAAAGAGGTGACTTTGAAGTATATTTCTACGCATAATATGGTAGCTGATATATTTACTAAACCGATACCTAAAGATGTCTTTGTGATCATGTTAAATCTCTAAGATTGCGTAGAATTTAGTTATGTAATTTATAAACTCTTGAATGTCCATTAATAAACAATGCTTTGAGTTCATACATTATGTGTAATCTTTTGTTGTGATTACTAGATAATTTATATATATGCACACATAAAGTATGTTGAACATGTTGAGATTGACTCACTCATACCTGAAATCACCTCAAATAATTTTAGGTTGTACTGGGTTAAGACGAAGTGATCATGTTGTGTACATGATCTGGTCGCCTTAATAAGGTATCGATGTGAGATTACTATAAGTAATCGAAATGGATTCGACTATCTGTTAACCCTGTTTAGTAGCTAGTTCGAGTTCTCAATTGAGTTTGCTTCGATGAATGAATATAAGGAGAATTCGAGTTAGGTGTCAAGGAATACCTGAACTAAGATATGTACAGTGTGTTTTAATTTACAGAATATAATATATGCCCAAAGAAAGTGAAATAACACCGTAGCACATGTTTTCATACCATATGTGCTTTTGACGACCAATGAGAAACGAAAGAATGGATCCATGCTTCTTTATTGTGTGAGACCCGGAGGTTTATATAACCTCATATATACCCTTATGACTTTTCAATATTTCTCAAATTTTTTATTTCGGTGTTACTACTTTAGCATGTTTCCAATAACTATGATTGATTCAGTTTAATGGGATATATCTAGAAAAGCGGTTGATTTAAAGTTGAATGATTCGAGTAGGAAAGAAAAACCCTTTTGACCAATATTTCTATTTGTATTCACTGGACAGATAATTGTATTTTTCAAACACAATTATGAATACAAGAATATAGTGTGGAGTTGAAGTATGTTCCATAAATATTTTAAAGATCAGAAATACTTGAATTAGTGTTGAAAAATGAGTTTGGAGTATAGCGAGATGTGATGTTCCTCTAGTAGAGCTACTTTATATCTTTAACAAGTTTATAGTACTGTTAGCTCTAAAATATACTTATTGGTCGCATGATCTATTTGTCTGTATGAATATTGTAAGATAGATCTTGAGACATATCTAACGTGTGATATTAGTTATCACGTATGGTTTAGGTCAAGACCATCATGTGCTTATGAGAGATGTTGAAAAATGGGTCGTTGGTCGCCCATGTGGACTGACACGACCCGCAAGAATGGATTGAAATGAATGATTTGAAATTGGAATTCAAACATGTAACTTCCCTTAACTTCCATCGACTTCTTATAACTCTCATTAACATGTCATGCACAAATTGATGAGATAGAGTGGCTGAAAATGGTGGAAATTCGTATGTGAAAATACATCAAAATTGAGGAGGACCTATAACCGTAGTTTTGACAAGAAAACTTACAAAACTTGGCACTTAGATTGTGGACAATAAATTATTTCCATTTGTGATCGAGTTTTAACCAAATGAGTATTTATCGTCAATGAAAACAGAAGACAAGTGATTCAACCTTCGATTTTGGGATTTCAAGTAATCGCAAAGACTAGAGCCGGGTTCCCTCGTAGAGTGGCATCTTTTATAAGACTCCACTTTCTCAGTGGAACTAAAAAAAAAAAGAGTTTGAGCTCTTTTGGCTTACTTTCCACTACCTTTGTGCTCGGTAAAAGCATTCGATAGGATTTACACTTAGAGTTGCCTCACAATAAAGAGCTAAGATAACGAATTAAAATTATATATGTGGCATTTTAACAAACATGAACCATACACTAAACTAAACAAGTTCGTGAAACTCACTTTCAAATCTGACAACACCATTTCAATAAATAAAAATAAATGTAAAATAAACCAATAATAAATATAATCCAATTTGGTTAAACTTTTTATCGTGACTTTACCCTTCAATTTTATCTGCAAGAATTTCAATATCGAACCACTTAACGTAGCTTTTCAATTTCGATTTGAAGAGTGTTCAAATTATGCAATGCGGGACAAAGGATGGAGAGCCTTAGTCCCTAAAAATAAATTGTAGATTTCAGACTTCAATGTCTTATTTTGTAGTTTGTCTGCACTCTGTTAGGGATGACAACGATATGGGGCAGTACGGGACCGGGGCGGCTATTACCATCTCCATCTGTCGGAGATTTTTTAGATGTGGGGTGGAAATTGAAAATTTTCTATTTATCACCCAATTTAATTAATTAATTAATTTCTTATTTTATTTTAAATATGATTTAAATTTTAAAACATAAAAATAAAATAATGCAGGGTTGGAACCATGATCCCCGTCCTCATTTCGATTACTAACAACACGGGAAATTGTAGCCCAATTCGGAACAGGGCAAGACAGGACGGGTCGAGCGCGAATTTGTTTACCATCCCTACACTCTACATTGATTTTATACAATAGGTTTTATTTTGGGTTAATAATATATCGCATTTGAATAACAATTTCAAGCTATGATATGTGATTTGATGACATGGCAAGCAAAACATGGCTCAAGCTTTGCTTGCCATGTCAATAAGTTGATTGTCACGTCAGCATCAAAGTTAATTTTTCAAACGAAAGAAGACAGTGATAGATGAGATAACTATTTGATGTTCAGTGACTATTGAAAAAAATTAATAGCTAACTTCAATTAAGTGCGTCAAAAACAACGTTAACCATCTATAATTGATAACGTAATTATAGTATAATTTTAATCATCGGCGTTGTCATAGATCGTGGTCTTTCTAGACAAATAAAATATTGTAATCCCTTTTCGTTTGTGACGGTCTCACAATTGTTTTTAACACACGAAGCTTCTACATTTCCAACGCAAAGTTAGTAGCGGCGAAATTTAAGCTCAACTCAAACAATTCTTCTTGCACTGTTTTGATTGTCGTAATGCATAAACAATTACTTTTCCATACTTGTGCTAATACACAACCTAAACTATTCGTAGAATCGTAGATATAAATAGTATAGCATCAGTTCCAAGCTCGTATATTTTGAATAGGAGCAAAAACGAGTTGTTTCTAGCTTTGCTTGTATACGTGTCGTTCCATCAAAACAAGACATCCTTCCGTATTGACGTATTAGACATCACGATTTTTAGAAAAATCTTATACAACTTTACAATTATAACATCTCGTTAAATTTAAGAAGTTTCTCACTTCTATAGAATTCGTAGTTCTAATTTCGTCAATCAGACTCAGGTTGATGGCGACTAAACTTTTTAGAGAAAATAGTCCTAACAAATGAAAAAACAAAAAAACTAGACTTTTCAGTGTGTCCAATCAATAAACAAGAGTTAATTTGTTTATTCCTTCTATCTACGCAAATGTTTAGAGATGTTTAAATTAAAATTTCAACTGATCAAATTGGTCAAACATACTTTTTATCCACACATTCACCAACAACTTATAATGTAAGCACTACCAAACATGCACCATAATTTTCTAACTTCAAATTTTTTTCCACTGTATATCTTTTAGCCACATATTTCTTTTCTCCAATCCCAGTGGTAATGCTCAAGGCGCAATATGTTGGGTAAAATGGAAGAGTTAAACATTGAAACACCATGCTTGGGGAATCTCAGTCTACATTCACATAAACATGCAATAGTCAATGATAATCACACTCAAAATATCGCCGAAAAATCAATATCAAAAGGTCGAGATAAGTGAACAAAAACACACTTAATAGGAAACTGCAAAATCTAAGCCATACAAAGCCATCTCTTTCACAATTTTTGCTGTCACCAACTAATGAACGCTAGCTGGCAGGCTGTAAAAAGGGTTTGCAGACAAAGAGATTTGGAACAAGGGCTTTACATTTCAGATTCGAATTGCTCTTCATGCCTAGAATCTAGATGACAGATAATCCACGAGATTGGGTATTGTGTCTATCTTGGAGCCACTATTGTCTCATGGTTCTTCAAGAATAAACACGCACTGGTCAGGTCCAGTAATACAGAGTTGGAATAAAGATCTATGGTCTTGGTAGCAGTAAGAATCCTTGTTTAAGGAAACTCGCGCGGACTGTAGTCACTCCACTAATATGGTGCTACAGTACGAACATCAGTGCTCGGGCTGCTAATCCAATTTATGATTCGTGCACAAAACAAAACGAATTTGATGTTCATTTTGTACGAGATAAGGTACGGTGAGCCCTTTATGGTTTCAGTTTTTAAAGCACGGTGAACCCTTGTACGAGACAAGTTAACCTCCCCTTTGAGAGGGATTGTTAGAATTAGTCAAAAATAATGAATTTAGACAAAATTTTGGGAAATATTCACATATAAGAACAAGATTTGTATTTGGTTTATCTGTTTTTGTCAAAAATAAAACTATGGAGTCTGTGTGTGTGTCCACGAGGAGATTATAATTAACAAAACCCTATTTCAAGAGATACGTATTTTTTTAACATAAAATCGCCGTTACACTGATAGCTGGATAGTTTGTTTGTCCGTCTGTAGAACTTGGCGCTAAAAACTCTCTGAGATTTACACTGAAAAATGGCAAACCACAAGTTTAACAAAAAATAAAAATTCTGTTTAGGGTTTATGTAGACATATGGAATCTCACGACTCACTATTACTGCCTAATGACTTGTTCTACTACGATAGCTCCTCAACTTCTTCCAGTGAAGTAACAATATAGACCTACAAAAATTTTCATTTTCTTGTATTACTTGTAAAGTAGAGTCACAGGCTGAGAAACAGTAGAAGCCCTAACCAGTTTTCACCTGCAACCATAAGCAGAAAAAGCAATTGATAAGAAAATTGATTTATAAATCTCTGAATCTGCTAAGAATAAAACCCATGATTAATAAGGAAGAGTGGAATAGTAGGGAGCTCCCTTCAGTCCAAGACGTGACAGTAATAACTGAACACAGCTCCTGTATCATTGGATCAAAAACGCATCGTTCCTTCAACTATTCAATGAGTTCATGAACCAACGAGTCAGCAGCTGCGATATCAGCTCTTAACCTGCCTCGGACTGGACTGAAGGAAGCTCCATTCTCCATAAAGCCCTAATATATTTTGCAGCTTCTTGCACTCTAAACACTGGAACAGTAGTCAGCAACAATGCCTGAATCCTACATAGAACTACAAATTCTCACACACACAAGCATCTTTAGCTGTGCTTAAAAGTCGAAAAAAAGAAACAAAGTAAATTTGGAAAATCAATAAGCTCAGCCAAACATGCCCTAGATACTTAGTTTGTTGCAATGAAAAGAAGTGTTTATGGTATATACTCTATATATAGATGGAACCGGGGAGCAGAGGAGAGATGCAAATCTAAGGTTGGCAGTGTATGGATTCAATGCAGACTGCAGAAAACATCAGTAATCAACACATAGTACTTACTATTCATTTTTGGGAATTTTTACCTGTGAAGAATTAGACAACACTCTTAAACTTCGTACACTAGTTATACATCTAATCAAACAGCTGTATGACTCACCATAAAAGGATAAAGGTGGGTACTATTCACCTCTTACATATGGTTACGAAATCATAGTATTCCATTATTAGTAGTGACATTCATTTTTCTGTACGAGACCAGTTCCTTTAGCAAACCAGATAAATTGGGAGTTTGAGAGATTAGGGTTTTTCCAAATGCCTGGCTAAATATACTTGCGCACACTATTTTGAAGTATTCTGTATAAAAAAGGAAAGTATATATGATTAAAAAAACTGAATAATAATAAAGTTAAAGCAAAGCAAAGCATATTCATTATACTATTTGTTATAAGATTTTACTAATTTGAAATCCAAAACCCGTTTTGCAAAAATGTTTGTGAGTTTACTAAAATTGAAAACCAAAATCCCAAACATTTGACTTGTCCTAGTTAAAAAAATTATTAACTAATTGGAACAAAGGTAATTAGTTACCAATTGGTTTCGCTTCCAATTTTGTACGTATAACATTATCGATTCCTAATTTTATCGATTAAATTGGTTTATCAAATTCAATTTTCAAAACATTAATCTAATTAGACATGTCGAAAGTAGAGTATGAAATACTTGGACAAAATAGAATATCATTCTCAAAGTAAATTAATATTTGACTAGTATTGATTTGTAATAAATTTAGTTACTTTACTAAATGCAATAATTTTGCAATTAAAAACGATTGTAATTAAACACATATGTAAATTGTCCTAATTAATTTAGAGAATTATTGAATCTCCTTAAAAAGCAAGTCAAATTTATTTTACTAAACATAATTTTCAAAAATTAAATAACAAACTTACTTTTTGAGAAAGGGGACACGATGAGACATCCACCAAGGATGTGAAGTGATCGGCATCAACAATAATGCATTATGTAGCTTACATAGGAACATAATGGTTAATATTACACATGACATGAAGACAACACAATATAATTAAAATATTATTTTTTAGTATTATCTAATTGGCTATATTGCACAAAAATATCTAACTGCAAATGCGGATTGTTTCGAAAATAAAATAAAAAATCGACAAAAAAACTAAACACATTTTCAGAAACTTTGAGAAAACATCGCAAAAAATTTCAGCAACTTCGACCAAAATATTAAAAAACTTAGATTAAAAATTAGACATTATTATGATATTTTTTTGTGGTCTTAAACTAAAAATTAAGTTAATTTCGAACATATATTTATACAACTTTAGGCTTCAATTCTTATACTAGGAAAATTAACAAGTAATTAGTGTTTGAATTAATATTAAAATTTCTTCTTATAAAAATAAATTATAATATTTATAAAGCATACGTGTCTAATTTTTGAAGAAAATAGCATGTCGTGTCGCATTTCGTAGGTTTGGCTGAGATTCTTGTATTTCCATTATAACTAGACTCTTTGTAGTTGAAACTAAGATCGTCCTAGTCCAATTGTTTAGTTCCCATTCCTTAAAGCTTTCAAGAACCTCTTTAGGGTTCTGCCCAGATCGTCCTTTTCTTGCATTGGTGATAAATAGAGTCGAGTTGTCATTTCATTTGTCAAATCATTTTGTATTTTGTATTTACTGCTCTTCAACTTTCACTCCACAATTATTTCCATTCTAGCAACTTGTTTCGGTTTGGTCTCCGATTACATTGAACCCTATATTTGAATTTTGAAACCCTAATTTGATTTCTCTTATTCCAGTGATTAACATTAGGACTAAAGTGGAAGCAATAAAACGTGTTAATAGTTATTCTAAAACAAAAATTGCATGTTGATAAAGTGTTTTGTACGTAGCTAGCATATTTTCATGTTTTTGTTTTTGTTCACTTGGGTAGCTTAAAATGTTTACTTCAAAGAAGATAAGTAAGTTCTACAATTAAATATTATTTTCTCTATCATAGTTAGAAATAAATAAAATTATATTTTTAATAGTAAAATATAAATTATGTTTAAAATAAGTAACTTATTTTATTTATAAATAAAAAAATTATGTATTCATACATGTTCCAAAATAAGAATATAGCTGAACATCCTATTAGCAAATGTTCAAATTCAAAGTGATAATCTAAGATGTTTCGAAGAAATCTCGCAAGCGTACAATGTCGTTGACAATTAATAGTAAAAATGAATAAAATAGTATCGTTTCTACGAGAATTTAGACTTTAGTTTAATTTCGACTAATTCAAGTTTAAATCAAATACACACAATAAATGATCCGAGTGAATATAACTACGCATATATTATGACCATAATTTAAACTACGAGCAAATATTGTTTTATGAGAAAATTCAAGTAAATGAGTTATGCTAGGAATCCGACTCCATCATTAGTATTCATTATAATTCTCAAAATCCTAATTTTAATCTAATTTATGCTTAGATTAACAATCAGTAATACTAAATTATCCAATAATCTCTTTCAAATAGAATTAAACTTATTTTTCAGTGTTCTAAAAAACGTAAAGCGTGACTAGGCGTGGAGGCCAAGTTTCAAGTTTTTCGAATCTAGGCGAGGCCTAGGCGAAAACGAGACAAGGGCGATGCGAGTGCGAGGCGTGAGGCGTGGCTAGGCGTCAAGGTCGAGCTTCAAGCTTAGGCGAAACCTAGGTGCCGCCTATGCGGGCTTTTTAGAATAGTGTTATTTTCACATACGTCCCAAAATATTTCTATTTCAAATTTGAATATATAAGAACGTATTTAATTAATATCAAGATTATCAAATTCACATACGTCCCAAAATATTTCTATTTCTTTAATTATTATTTTATTCTTATATTTTAATTGTTTGAAATAAGAAAATATGAAAAGACTTTTTTTTTTCCTTATTAAGTGCATGTTTGATGGAGTTTAAAAGTAAAAGTAGTTTTTCACGAGATTTTGAATTTTTTTTTTTTTTTTGTGAAATGTGTGGTTGAAAAGTTAATAAAAGTTATAGGTCCCATAAAATATGTGATTGAAAATGAGTTTAAAAAAAAAGAGTTTAAAAAAATAATCCAAACATGCTCTCTAAAGTCAATCAAATTAAGGTCAAACCACATTTGGATGAAATTCGTCAAGAGGTGCTTTGGGCGTACATCTATCTAAAGGTTTGGGTTATATGTGTTAGGATTATAAGATTTGAGACTTTTCCACGTATTTTTGAAAGATTTTGGACTTTTGCTACAAATTTCCTTTTATTATTTTTTGCCCAAAATTGTTTTAGGAAGAAATTGGGCATAGCACACACTACTTTAATGAAGGAGTTGAACGGAAACAAATGAAAAGGAGTATTTGCGCCAAGAAAGGTTGAAATATGGACGTTATTGTCAAAAATAGAAGGATGGGTCCTCAATCTGCAGTAAGGACAAACGATATGGACCATTTGTGCAAAAAAAGCCATTTTGTATTGGTAGACAATGAGCTAAATCTACTTTGAACCTCCCGGAAACAAAATAAGTCACAAATACGTTTAAAAGTTTATCATTCATTCAAACGGTAATTAAAACTTTGACACCAATCAATCAGACATAAATCAAGACTATAAATGAGAATTCTTGAATTACAACTTCAACAAACAATTTACATCATCATCCTTAGCAACAAAAAAATGTCCAATCATAATTGATTTACAAAAACACATAATAAATGAAGAATCCATCACCCAAGTTATTTGATTGCAAGAAGAAGGTTCAAGATGAAATTTTGCCCACATGAATGTTTTCAATGGATTGCCAGCATGATAACTTTTTTTCCAATGGATTGACCCGAATTATTAGTGATTAAACACGGTACCAACAACCAATCATTCATCACCATGATAAATATTTTTAGGGACTTGAGTGTTAATAATCGAAAATAGTGACTTAGTCGAAAAAATAATTATTTTAGGGTGAAAAATGATAAGAAAACTTTATTATTCGTCGAAAACTAGAAATGAAAGTTTGAGCGCTAAATAAAAATGCTCACGAGTTGAGACGAACTTTTGAGACTAAGAAAGAAGAAAAAGTAAAAAGATTTCTTAACGATTTCAATAATTTGATGTTTCTATTCAAGTTTATGGCAACAACTTTAATTAAACCCAAGTCTTCTCTTCAAATTCTAAACTACAAGGTGAGTTCCCTCCTACTAGTTATTTTCATGGTATAATGTTTCAAATTTTGATTATATGTTTTTAAGGCTTTCATTAAAAATTAGTTTTCGTTTGACCATAAAGATGTTGAGACGGGTCTTGAGGGGTTGAATCCAAACACGTCCAAAAATTAGTTTTCATTTAACCATAAAAATATGTTTCCATTTATAGTTCTTTTTATATGCATTCTTCTTTAATCTTTTGGCATGCTCGTTTATGTCATATTTATAATAAATATATGAGAATCATGAGTAGTTTAAGATTAATTCTTAAAATAGAAATGACTTTGAAAAATGTAAAACTTGTAGTAAAGTGAAAATTACCGAAGACCTCATAAAAGTGTTAAAAAAAAATACAAGTAGTGAATTTGAAAGAATTTTAACATGTGGTGGGAATAAATATTTTTATTACTTCTATTGATGATTCGTCGAGATATACTCATGTTTATTTATTGAGGAATAAAAATGATGCTTTCGATTATTTTAAAATATTCTTTTCTGAAGTCGAAAATCAATTCGATAAAAGATTAGAAGACTTCGAAGTCGTAAGTCGAGAACACAAATCCTTGCATTTCATTCTTATTTTCAATCATGGAATTAATTCATGAAACTACCCACCATAATTATCTGCTTCTAATAGCATGCCGAAAAGAAAAATAGAACTTTGATTGATGTTACAAATGCTATACTATTAGATTTAGGTGCATTCTCAAATCTATGGGTAGATGCGATTTTAATTGGTTGTTATATGTTAAATAGATTGCCACATAAGAAGACAAAAATTAAACATTTTGAGGTGTGGGAGAGGCATAAGTCAACTTCGGAGTATCTTACGGTATGAGGTTACATAGTCTAAGTGATGTTAACACATCTTAAAAGACCTAAATAGGCGGCTAGAGGTACGACTTGTGCATTTTTTAGATATGCATTAAATAGTACAACCTATAAATTAATGTGATTTTATGAAGAGAAATTTCATTTTAGATCAACGAAGGCTTTTAAATCAACAAAGGAGAAGGAAAGGAGGGGAAGAGGGAGTAAAGAAATTGAATAAAATATTTTGGAATTGAACTCTTATACTTTTATTTTACAAAGTTAAGAAATTTTCAAAATAAACATAGGAGTAAAAAAAGCTAGCGTTGTAAAAAAAAAATTCCCTGTTATTATGTTTATAATGTTCAAGAAAATCTAATTTTCTTTACAAGAAGTTTTATCATCACCTGATTCTATATTTTGAAAAGAGACAGTAAATGAAGAGATGCAATCACTAATTTCTAATAAAAATGAAAATTAGTTGATTTACCACCAGATTGCAAAACTATAGAGTACAATGGATCCTAAGAAACAATTGAAACTGGATGGAAGTATAAGCAAGTATAAAGCAAGACTTGTCATAAAGAAGTTTAAACAAAAAGTTGATTTAATCTTCTAGATACCTTTTCTCCAATTCCTATAGTAAAATTCTTTAGATTGCTTATTGTAGTTGCTATAATTCATGATTTTATTATTCATCAAATGGGTGTAAAAATTCATTTTTTTAAATGGTGAACTATATGAAGAAATAAATATTACATGTAATAATCTATAACATGTTTCTACTGAACACAAAGGTGATAGAACTTATTTGAAAATCTAAGATCAAGAGGTTGAATCATTTGCCTTATTCACTTGTTTACTATTCGATCAAAACGATGCTCTTTAGACCAAAAACTCAATCACAATGGAAATAGTTTAATATCTAAAATCCAAGAACCGAATATGATATATTTTTCAAGCCACCAAATTCATGTATTTTATTCCACCTCTACAAACCAGAATTTAACTTCCATTCTCATGATTATATAAAATTGTGGGAGTTGCATGGAAATTATATGTTGTGGAGAGTTAAACTTCAAATTTAAACCATAACTCCTCTCTCCAAACTCATTTCTATATAATTTGGGCTAGGTAAACCTACATGGATGACCCGTTTTATTTCAACATCTCCCACTCATACATGATGGAGTTGACATAAATCTAATATAACATCAATTAAATTTATCTCAATATCTCAAAGTTCATACTAAAAAATAAATCGTGCGACCAACGAGTTTTTTTAAGAGCACACAATGTTATACACTTGTTAGGGATATATAGCAGCTCTACTAAAGGTAATACATTTCTTGCTATACCCCAAATTATTTTTCAACACTAATTCAAGTATTTCTGATCCATCAAATATTTATGGAACATACTTGAACTCCATACTTAATTCTTGTATTCATAATTGTGTTGTAAACCCTACATGGTTAACACAATTATCTGGCCGTTGAATACAAATAGAAATGTTGGTCAAAATAATTTTCCTTTCTTACTCAAATCCTTCAACTTTAAATCAATTTCTTTCTTAGACATGTCCCATCAAACCGAATCAGTCATAGTTATTGGCAACATCCTAAAGTAACAACACTGAAATAAAAACTTGAAAAACAATCAAAAAGTTAGAAGAGTATATATAAGGTTATGTAAACTACGAGGTATCACCAATGAGGAAGCAATGGATCTATTCACTCATTTACTCCATATTAGTCGTAAAAACACACGCGATATGAAACATGTGCTACAGTGTTTACTTGTTTACTATTCGATCAGAACGCTGCTATTTGGTACAGAAACTCAATCATATTGGAAAGAGTTTAATATCCACAATTCAAGAACAGAATATGAGATATATTTCAAGTGACCAACTTCATGTATTTTATTCTACCTCTACACACCAGCATTTAACTTCCATTCTCATGATTATATAGAGTTGTGGGAGTTGCATGGAAGTTATATGTATTGGGGAGTTAAATTTCAAATTTAAACCTTAACTCCTCCCTCCAAACCCATTTCTATATAATTTGGGTCGGGTCAACCCACATGAACGACCTGTTTTATTCCAACATTTTCTACTCGTACATGATGAGGTTGACCTGAATATAATATAACATCAATTAGATTTATCTCAATATCTTAAAGTTCATACTAGAAATGAATCGTGCGACCAACGAGTTTATTTAAGAGCACACAATTCCATACACCTGTTAGGGATATATAGCAGCTCTACTATATGTAATACATTTCTTACTATACCCCTAATTATTTTCCAACACTAATTCAAGTATTTTCGATCCTTCAAATATTTATGGAACATAATTAAACTCCATTCTTAATTCTTGTATTTATAATTGTGTAGTTAACAAAATTATCCGGCTGGTGAATACAAATAGAAATGTTGCTCAGAATGATTTTCCTTTCCTACTCAAATCCTTCAACTTTAAATCAATTGCTTTCCTAGACACGTCCCATAAAACCAAATGAATCATAGTTATTGGCAACATGCTAAAGTAACAACACTGAAATAAAATCTTAAGAAAAAATAAAAAAATCAGAAGGGTATATATAAGGTTATGTAAACCACAGGGTCTCACACAATGAGGAAGCATGGGATCCATTCACTTATTTACTCCATATTGGCCGTAAAAGCACACGTAGTATGAAACACGTGCTACAGTGTTTTCTCCCTTTTCAGGGTGTATGTCATATTCTGTAAATTAAAACACACCGTACAGATCACGTATCCTTGATGCCTAACTTGAATTCTCTTTATTTTCATTACTCAAAGTAAACTCAATCAAGAACTCAATCTGGCTACTAAATAGGTCTAACGGATAATATAATCTATTTCAATTACTTATAGTAATCTCATCTTGATACCTCATCAAGGCGGCCAAATCATGTACAGAACAAGATCACTTTGTCTCATCCCAGAACAACCTAAAATTGTCTGAGGCGATTGCTCGTGTAAGAGCTCGATAGAGCTTTATTATACTTTTCATTTGCAGGGCTCGATAGAGCTTCATGAACAAATTTAGGCTCTTCACTGTCTGCTGTAGATACTAGAAAAGCTTGCCCTTCAATTTTCAAAGGACGTTTAGACATACTTTTCCTAGTAATCTTACGAAATGGAAGCTCTATAGTGATATTGTCACTTGGAAACAATTTGCTCCCACTTGGAACAGAAGGTGGAAATGCCTCTTTTTGCACCTCAACTGATTTTTCGAAGGTAGCCCTATCATCTAATTCAAATAAAGGTTCTGCCTTTTTAATTTCTCCCCTGCTAAGAAAATTATTCTCAAAGAATGTCACATCACGTGACTCTATCTTAATTATAGTCCCATCCCGAATTTCACCTATAAACACATATCTTTTGGACGGGTTTGAGTATCTTATATAGATACACTTCTTGCCTCTTGGACCCAACTTTCCAAATTTGCTCGAGGAATCATGGATGTATATATCTGATCCCCGGTTCTAAGACAACTTAAAATTAGGTGACCTACTTGTCCAAAGCTGATACGGTGTTGTAGGTACCAATTTTGAGACAACTCTGTTAAAGATGTAAGTCGTAGTTAACAAAGCATCTTCCCAAAAGAAAATAGGTAAGTTTGCTTGCGCTATCATGAACCTCACCATTTCTAGCAATGTCCTATTCCTTCTCTCAGCAACACCATTTTTGTTGTAGTGTATTAGGAATAGTTAACTGCCTAATGATTCCTTTATCATTACATAGTTCTTTGAACTCATTGGATAGATATTCACATCATCGGACAGTTCTTAAGGCTTTCACCTTTCTATCTATTTGATTTTCTACCACAATTAAAAATCTTCTAAAGCATTCTAATGCCTCCGACTTATGAAGAATCAAATAGACATAACCATACTGCGTTAAATCATATGCAAAAGTAATGAAATAAGAGGCTCCATGTCTTGCCCCCACATTCATAGGACCACATATATCTGAATGGACTAACTGCAATAGAAGTTCGACTTTCCAGGCTCTCAAAGCCTCACAAAATGGTTTTCGTGTTGTTTTTCCTATTAGGCAATGATCACAAGTAGGCAATAAAACCTTAGAGATTGAACCTAGTAAGCCCTCTTTAGCCAACTTATTCATTCTCTCTTGCCCAATATGTCCTAATGTAGCATGCCATATACATGTAGCAACATTCACATCTTTAGAATAAAATGCATTCATGGAAAAACAGCCATCGAATAACTTATCAAATCTCCTAATAATTCAACATAACTTGTACCATCTAATCATAACACACAGGTGGATTACCAGTTAAATATTTGATTTCGAAGAATCCCATTGCACGTA
Organism: Forsythia suspensa; assembly: GCA_023638005.1. Lineage (NCBI taxonomy): Eukaryota > Viridiplantae > Streptophyta > Magnoliopsida > Lamiales > Oleaceae > Forsythia > Forsythia suspensa. The sequence continues at coordinate 18,209,540 of CM042666.1, forward strand.
GACAGGTTACGGCCATAGTATAACATTACATTATTGTAGCTTTTTATGAATTATATGATTTACAAGAAATCCATATCAAATCAAATGGGCAACTTTACCACGGACATGTTTCTACATTAATTCTTGACATGGAAATTGAATCTTGCATTGAAAAGATGAAATCCATTTTTAAGTTTCCAAATATTGCAATAAATTTTGGCTTTGTACTTGAAAATGAGAAAACCTTCAAGTGTTTAAGAGAGAAAAAAAGAAAAAGGGAGAGGGCGAGGGCGTATGATGAGATGAGGAGGATAGATGAATCTCTTCAATTGATAGAGTCGGTTGTTGCTGGAATTTATCATAAGCTTAATGAAATCTTATTGAAAGTTGAAGAGGTTTCTAAATCTCAAATGACATTAAATCCCCTTAAAAAATATTTGAATGTGTGTTGTTTATGTGTGAAACCATGCACCTCGTCATTGTGCTAAACAACTCAATTACTTGTTGGTAGATGTAAATAAAATCTTTATATAGCTTTAAATGACATCATTTTGTGCTAAAATTAAATATTATATCTTAGACAATTACTTCATACGTGGGTCATACATCAAAGGCCCGTCTCTTGGCTAGACTAGGCTAGGAATACAAATGCAAAGATTTTTTTTTTGGGATATTACATTCCTTACACCTTAAAATTAATTTGTTATCGAAATTTACCTGGTGATTAGGTGAAAAGTACCAAATACATGGCTTTGACTTTCTCGTCCATTTCCCAAGTATCCTCTTCCACTTCTTCATATGACAAATCTTACTGTACATCTAAAAATTGATGATTTACCACATGACTAAGATCATGCACATTTTTTCAGACTATAGATACATAAAATACATTGTGCACTACTAAATGTTTATGGGGTGTAACAATTGATAGGCCACATTACCAACCCTTTTGAGAATCATGAAAGGTCTGATAAATTGTGATACAATTTGCCCTTCTTACTGAATCTGAGTACACCTTTCATTGGCACCACTTTTAAAATACTTTTTCTTCCACCTAAAATTCTAAACCATTTTTTCTACTATTAGCATAACTCTCCAGTCAATCTTGTGCTATCTTTATTCTGGTTCTAAAATCTTGTGCTATCTTTATTCTGGTTCTAATCTTGTCAACAACTTGCACGGCCGGTTCGAAAATTTCTAGACCTAAAATTTCTTTTCTCATACTTCATCAAATGAAGTGGAGATCTACATTCTTTACCGTAGAGAGCCTCGCATGGTGCCATATGGATGGTGGATTGAAAAGTGTTGTATATACAAATTCTACCATAGCAAGTAAGATTTCAATCTGCCACCTAAATTCAAAACACAAGCTCGAAGCATATTTTCTAAAATCTGGACGGTTCTTTTAGATTATCCATCCGATTGAGGATGATAAGATGTGCTAAAATTTGTTTTTGTTCCCATAGCTCTGTGTAATCTCTTCTAGAACGTAGATATAAACTTCAAATCTCTATCTGATATGAAGGAAACATAGACTCCATTTAGTCTAACAAACTCTCTAATGTATAGTTGTGTCAACTAATCCAAACTAAATTTCATTTTTGCTAGCAGAAAATGAGTCGACTTAGAAAAATGACCTATACTTCATTGTAACCTCTTATTGACCTTGGAAAACCAATTACAAAATCCGAAGCAATGTGCTCCTATTTTCGTTATAATATATCCAAATGATTCAGCAACCATGTTTGCCTACGATGTTCAGCCCTAACTTGCTGACATACTATGCATTTTCCAACGAGTAAACTGATACTTCTTTTCATGTTTCTCCACTAAAATGTATCTTAAAGATCTCGATACATTTTTGTACCACTAGGATGCACGGCGTACAGGTGGAATCAACTTCTTCTAAAATTTATGCAACACCCTTACCTTCAAAAAATATGCTTTGATACTACTTAAAACTGTGATGGCTTACCTCATATAATATTTAAATCTGTCTCTGATATCACTCTAATAATTATCACGCTCTAATTCTACACGCGCTCCAAAATAGTGTTTATTTATTTTTGAATATATAATCGAATTTTAGCTCATATAAATATATTTAATTAAAATCTGTAATAAAATAAAATCTAAAAAATGGAAACAAAATGTAATATCCACCCCTCTGATTTATAGTTAAAATGATTTTTCTTTACAACTGGTATTGGCACTGCCAAGTATTTACAATACCAAAAGAACAAAATAATATGTGTCAATTCCAAAGAATTGACGAAACAATCGGTGGTAGGGTGGCAGCTAGACCATTTATCAAACTTGTTCTATACATACATTTACACTACATACTAAGTTACTGTATACATACTAGAACTATAAAAAGAAAAAGAAAAAAAAAAGAAGAAATCATTCGACCTCCATTATCACATGGATGAAGTGGCCAGTAAAAGAGTTATAAATTTCTGTTATATTATATGTATAATCTAAGACGTCTATATATGTCTCTAGTTTTTCTTCTTCATCTAACAGTGTATAAAACATTGTATAATGTTGCCTGGTCCAAATGACAAGTATAGTCATACCATCAACAGAAATTTCGGCACGCCTAGTCCCGTACATTTCTTCTGTAAATCTCATAGACATCTACAATACAAAATACGATATATGAAAAATAACGTTAAGTAAATATGATGAAATGATAAAGTCAAATGAAATGTCAAGCACACATGAGCCCAAATCCCACATTATTATGTACCGTATGATCTCAATCACAATATGGCCAATAATAAGTGCGCACCATCTACCGATGCCTGTGCGTTGGCATGGTATCATACATGACTTAGGAAGCTACACCGATATGAATACAATATAATATTTAGGCCTGGCCTATTGTATACAGTGCTTGACATGTTGCTATACAGTCCCAAGGCCACTAAAGGACCTACGACACCGCCCATACATCTCATCTCTGGACCTTCAACACGCTTTCGTCAGCTGCCCTTAATGATCGTCGGGGGACTCCAACATGTGTATAGATCTAGAGCGAAGTCAAGTATGGTACACTATAATGGGATTCACACTAAGCCCAATATCAATGTGCTCAATATGAATGTCAATGCATATATCTTAGCTTAGGGTGATCGACCGGCTCCCATCAATGCTCATTAGAGATCTCCAAGTTCTACAGTAACAACATATAATCGCCACAGATTATCATTAACTACTATCTTGCATATCATAGTGTTTTGCATTGTACTTGAAATCATCATACTTATAACTGTCGGTTACGACGTCTGGATCTATTTTAAAGAACATAATTCTTTGTTATTTAATTTTAATAATATAACTTATTTCGACTCATAAGTTTCAACCAGGGCTAATGGGGGTCTGACTCGAAAATGAGGCCCGAGAGGTAAATAGGGACTTAGAGTAGGCCCAAAAAGGTAACTGGATAGGGAGCCGGCAAAAAAAGAGATGGAGGAGGGGGGTTGACCCCTATTTGGGGAAAGGTTGATCCTCTTCAATAACTTCGAAGGGGTTAACCCTAGGTCAAAATTTTTGTTTCTGGGTTGTCCATCTTAGTATTTTGTGTACGGGTGGTATTTTACTACTTGAGGGTCATTATGTACTATTAAAAATGCTTAAGAAGGATAAAAAATACATTTTCTTCAAGAATGAGCTAGCTTCTAACTTTTTCCAAAAGAATTGATCGCATAGGAGAGACCAGGGGCTTGACCGTAGTAATTTTTATTAATTATATTTTTTGACATAGGGTAAAAGTTGCAATTAGAATTTCATTTCTTCTTAACTAAGAAAAAGTTTTAAAAGTCAAATAAAATTTTCAATAAAAATCCTAGAAAGCTCCTAAAAATTTCAGAAAATATCGGGATCATTACAATTTATTTCTTCAAGTCTTTGTCCTTAGGCACACAAAGCCTTCCTTTAAACCCTAATGCGTTGTGTGCTGATATTTAAAATCTTTCCTTTTTTCAAGCCAACTTCATTCTTGATCTTTTGTAGAAATGAATCCTTATCATGTGCCGCAATGATTCGATCCTCAAGGATGGATCGAACCATTAAGGTTGCTATCTGAGCTAGGGTTTGGGTTGAAGATGTGACAATTTGTATTCGCAATTTCTCAAAATCTCTAATAAGTTGATCTTGTCCTATAAATAATGATGACAATCCCTACTGTCTTCATGCTTAATTTATCTACGACTACATTAGCCTTACTCGAATGGTAATTGATTGTGTAGTTGTAGTCTTTTACTAATTCCAATAACTTTATCTCCTGTTTAATACAAATGTTTCAAACTCTTATGGTCCGTATAGATATCATACTTATTCTCATACACATAATGGCACTATATCTTCAATGCATGAACTACTGCCATATGTTCTAGAGCATGCGTCGGGTAATTCTGCTCGTACTGCTTCAATTGCATTGAAGCGTAGGAAATCACCTTTCGATTTTGCATCAAAACACATCCAAGATCATATTTGGATGTGTCACTTGTAAATGACAAACATGCCTGAACGTTGTTTTAGTTCTTGAAAACTCCATTCACATTTTTCTGACCAGTGAAATTTAACCACTTTCCTGATCAATTGCATCATCAATCCTACTATTTTAGTGAAACCTTCGATAAATCTCCGATAGTAGCTGGATAATTCTAGAAAACTACTAAACTTTACCAGCATTAGCATGTATGTTCCAGTTAGTTACCGCATCTGCTTTAGTTGTGTTGACTTCAATTTCCTGGTCGAAAATGACATGACCAAGAAAACTTACTCGATCAAGCCAAAATTTGCCCTTCTTAAATTTGGTAGACAACTTCTCTTTACGCAAAATTTTCACACTATTCTGAGATGTTCTTCATGTTGGTCCTTGCTTTGAGATTATATCAAGATGTCATCAATAAAGATTATGATGAAACAATCCAGATATTAGTGAAATACTCGTTTAATCTAATCTATGAATACTAAAGGGACATTATTGAAATTGAAAAGCATAACACTGAACTTGTAATGTCCATAGTGAGTTCTAAAAGATGGCTTCGATACATCACTTTTATTGTTCTTCAACTTGTGATATCCATACCGCAGATCAATCTTGGAAACACATTCACTCATTTCAACTTATTGAACAAATTTTCTATCCTAGGGAATGGATATTTGTTTGTAATTCTCAGTAATTTATGTTATCCCATAGTACCATCATTTTTCTTAATAAATAGTACCAGAGGGGTTGGTTAGATAAAACTGTTATCCAAAAGTTCATGCATCTGTCCTTTCAACTCCTATCGATACTATTCTATGTACAGATTTAGATACTGACGCCACTTTGGGGCCAGATATATTGTAAATTTCAATTCTCTATCTAGCGGGGTACTAGGTAGATCTTTTGGAAAAATATCCATAAAATCTCGTACTATTAGTAATTCGTTGATTTTAGCTACCTTTTGTTGTGATCCTATGATACTGACTATAAAACCATGACTTGTTTCTTTTTTCAATATTTTATCGGCTTGAAATGCAGTTACTAATTGAAGTTATGTTTGGTCTTTGCTCTAGAGGAAAAAAAATCTTCTCCCAGATTTTGAAAAGACATTTCTCTTTCATACTGTCATATGGTTGCATGATTACAATCCAACCAATCCATGCCTAAGATCACATCAAAGTCTTTTATATCTATGAGGTACAGACTTGTATTTAAAGTTCTTCACTCAATCTCCATCTTAACATATTTAGCTATACAATTTGTGTTTAACTCTCTACCTGAGGGAATGCTAATCTCTAGTATTTTATCTAACTGATCACATGCTATACTAGTTTTAGAAATGAAAGACGACAAAATAAAGGAGTGCATTCCACCATAATTAAAAAAAAACTTATGTAGGATGTTAGATAACAAAAGAATACATGCAATCACATTGGGTTTATGCTATACCTCCAATTGAGTCAAAGCAAAGACACAGGCCTTTCCTTTGTTATTTTTATCCTAGTCATCATTCATCTTCTGAGAGAGTTCTATAAAATTCCTAGAAATTATCGTAGATTACCATATTGCAAACATACATTCTTTTCCATGAGACATTTTCCTTTATGGGATTTGCTACAATTAAGACTGGGTAGGACTGCAGTCTCTCCAGTTTTGTTGGTACCTGACTCAGTGTTCACCTCTTTGCTTTGCCATTTTCCTTTCTCTTTATCCTTGTTTTTGTTCTACTTTTTCTTTCCAAATGTTCATTTTTTTTGCTCATGTTGCCCAAATTACTCAGAACTAGTCTTCTGATACTAGATTGCATGAGCTCGTTCCAACATTTCATGGTACAAAGTGAAACGATGAGACATGAATCATGTTAATATCTGGATTTATCCTTGCTTAAAACTTGTAGTTTTCTTAGCTTCGATATCAACCAGATACATGTCATACCTTGAGAATTTCTCAAACTTAGTGCCCGTTTGGTAGAGATTATAAACAATTTTATTTGACCAAGAATGGTAAAAAATGACGGCTACCAAAGCAAATTTTGATGTCAAATAAACTGGTTTATAAACTCTACCAAACGGGCTCTTATGCTCATAATCCGTGAGGGACATGCTTCCCTGCTTGAGCTGTATAAATTCAATCTCTTTGAATCACTCAATGCTTGCATAATGAACTTTTCGATTACTTTTTATTTAAACCTATTCCATGTTAAGGTGGAGGATGCATATAAACTTCTTCAAAAAGTTCGTCATGTAGAAAAGCATTTTGAACATCCATTTGTTGAAGGCTCCAATTTCATATGGAAGCAATTGCTAAGAGACAACGCACTATCTTTATGTAGTATAAAAATATTCCATGCTAAGGTGGAGGATGCATATAAACTTCTTCAAAAAGATGGTCATGTAGAAAAGCATTTTGAACATCCATTTGTTGAAGGCTCCAATTTCATATGGAAGCAATTGCTAAGAGACAACGCACTATCTTTATGTTGTATGAACCCCTGAGCAATAGGAGCAAAAGTCTCTTTGTAGTCAATGCCTTTATGTTGTGTAAACCCCTTAGCGATAAGGCAGGCCTTATGTGGCTCAATCGTGCCATTAGAATGATATTTGATTTTGAAGACCCATTTACAACCAATAGGATGATGACCATGGAAAAGTGGTACCATGGTCCGTGTATTGTTGTCCTCAAGTGCTCTTGTTTATGTTTGCATTTCTTATACCCATTTAGGAGTAGAAGATAAGTAGGAATACAAAACATACGATTGGAGAGGATGGCGAGTGCTGGACATGTAGTAAGAGGTTGTTCCAGGAGCAAGCAACAAAGAGTGATTGACATGATAATCATGTAGCTAAACTAGTAGTTGTGTGATACGACTACATCGACGAGGATAGGCGACTATGGCAAGGATGGTGTGGATTTGATGATATTGACATCGTCACGTGATGGTGGATCATGGGAGGTATGGTCTGTAATTTGAGGAGATATGGGGATTGAAGAATCTAAAAGTGGTGATAGGTAGTCTTGATTAGGGTGATCTTGTGGATGTGTCATGATGGTCGGAGATGATGGGTGCTCATCAAGGCAAAATATGAGAGTTGGATTGGAGTTATAGTGGTAAAGTCGAGATAAGAAACATGTGTTCATGGAAAATGACATTACGTAAGAAATGAATTTCTTTGTATCTAAGTAAAAAACTCGATATCCCTTTTGTCCAAGTGGGTAACCAACAAAAACACATCTTCGAGCATGTTGATCAAATTTGTGGGTAGGTGTAACGTTTTTTGCATAGCACAAACACCCAAATATCCTAATACAAGAGTAATTAGGTGGTCTACCATGTAAAATATCATACGGTAATTTGTGTGACAGTAAGGGCGTAGGTAAGCGATTGATAAGATAACATGCAGTTTGAACACTTTTCCTCCAAAATTGTAAAGATAAATTTGCTTGAAAAAGAAGGACACGTCCAACATTAATTAGATGACGATGCTTGTGCTCTAAAAGCCCACTTTGTTAGGATGTGGAAGTACAAGAATGCTAAAAAATGGTCCCATGTTCATTTAAAAAGAAACGCATAGACATGAATTCGCTTCCATTATCACTTCATAAGGTATTAATGTTACAGTTGAAATGAGTTTTGACCCAAGAAAAGAAAGATTTCAACAATGTTTGTGTCTCAGATTTATGAATCATAAGATGATACCAAGTGGAACGAGAAAAATCATCCACAATAGTAAAAAAACATAATCCTAGAATATGAATTCACTCTATATGGTCTCCAAATATCACAATGAATTAAATCAAAAGGTATATAAGATGAAATTGAACTACGAAAAAAGGTAAATTTGTTTGTTTAGCCAATAGACAAACATCACAAATATGTTGAGTACCAACAATTATTTATGGGTTGGTTTTGGATAATGTATGGAAAGGGCAGAAGATAGATGCCTTAGTCGTTGGTGACAAAGTTTGGAAATACGATTAATACTGTTTGCTAGATGTGGGTTTTTACTAGGTATGAGGAAATACAATCCACTATGTTGCTTGCCAAGGCCAATTATCTTCTTCATAACCATGTCTCGCACCACACAAAAATCAGGATAAAAAATCACGGCACATCCCAAAGCTGAGTCAGTTTACTGAAAAATAATAAATTAACTCTAAATTTTGGAACATGTAATACTCCATCAAGATTCATATCATTTGACAATTTAACAGACCCAATATATTTAATTTCTGATTTCCTATTGTGTATTGTGCGTTGGAAATAATTTGGATATGTGGTATGTTGCTCCACTATCAAAAATTGAGTACCATTGGAATTTATAAATGGTTGATTATTACCGTTCCCCTTCCAAATTAGGGCCATGAGTTGATTGTATTCCTCAATAGTGAAACTGACTCCCTCAGCAGTTGGTGTTTTGGTTGTCTCTACGGCATTTTCTTGAGTATTGTGAGTGGTTGGTCTTTTTTCTTTAGGTTTCACGTTCTTTCCATGGAACGTGTGGCCCACTGGAAATCCATGAATGTAAAAACAACGATCAATAATATAACTATCCATATCACTAACTACAATTGAGTTGCCTATTTGGAGTTCCATTTCCTTGTGGTGCAGAAGGTCTATTGGTTTGGCCAGTTTGTAATGCTTGATAAGAGATTATCGTCGCATGAATACCACCGTAGAGTTCACATCTAGATGCCACATCAACTTGCCTTTCTTTTTGAAGCACCAAAACATGAACATTTCTTGTATTTGGAAAAGGACTCATCATCAATATAAAACCTCGAATAGTAGAATAAGATTCATTTAGTCCCATGAGAAATTGCATCACCTCCTCATTCTCTTCTTGTTCAACCAAATTCTTCAATCCTCCACATGTACAGAGCAAAAATCATGATACTATGCCAACTCATCCCAAAGGGCTTTCATCTTTGTGTAATAAATTGAGACAAAGTGCTATCCCTATCGGTGTTCGTCAATTTCTTGTCGTATTTGATAAATTCTAGTATCATTTCCTTGCGAAAATCTGTCCTTGAGGATATTCCAAACATCAATTGTTATCTCTGCATACATAATGCTACTGGCAATGTTTGGATCAACTGAATTCAAGATCCAAGACAACACCATGTCATTGCATCGTTTCCAAATAGGATATTTTGTATATGTAGTTTTTGATGTCTCGATGGTCCCATTGATAAAACTAATATTGTTGTTTGTGCTAGGGCTGATTCACATAGCACGACTCCATTGTCAATAGTCATCTCTTTCAAAAAGTTTGGATACCAAAATGATTCCCGAATGATCTGAAGGATGCAAGGAAAGAGGATCTTTAATAAGTGTAAGAAGAATCATAGTGGTGATTGCCACTTTGGCTATCAGTGTGGCGAGCCATGCCACTATGTGTCGCAATGTCGGGTAGTGCCAGAAAATGTTAATGATCTGGCGAACAAAGGAAAAGCTCGAGTGTTCTCCATGACTTGTGAAGAGGCCGCCCATAATCTGGACGTTACTACGGGTATGTTATCTATCTCTAGCGTACCTGTTTACGTTCTTATTAAATTTGGTGCAACACATTCATTTATTTTTTATGCATGCCTAGCTAAAGTTAATGTTTTATGTCAAAAAACTATTAGTGTACTAGAGGTTAGTATGACATCAGGGAGAACTATATAGACGGATAAATTAGCTGGGGCAGTTCAGATAGATTTTGATGGGTTGGTTTTGTTAGCAGACCTACATGTTAGAGATTTTGATATTATCCTAGGAATGGATTGGTTGGGTAGTAATCGCGCTACCATTGTATGTTTTGAGAAGGAAATAATCTTTCAAAGACAGAAAGAGAATGAGTTCAAATTTTATAGGTCAAAGATTGAAGCACTTCTCTGTCCCATCTCAGCTTTGCAGGTAGAAAAGTTGCTAAAGAAAAGAGTTTGTCATTGTTTTCTTATCAATCTCACTGGCAGTTTATCTAAGGAAGTATCTTTGGATAATGTGCCAGTGGTTCAAGAGTACGCCGATGTGTTTTCAGATAACCTTGTAGGTATCCTTCCAAATAGGCAAGTGGAATTCATGATATATCTGATACCTGGAGCTACACCCATATCAAAGGCTCCATATCGGATGACACCAAAAGAATTGTAAGAGTTAAAAATGAAATTGGAAGAGCTTCTGGATAAAGGATTTATTAGACCAAGTGTTTCTCTATGAAGAGCTCTAGTTCTCTTTGTGAAGAAAAAAAATGGGTCGATGAGAATGTGTATTGACTACCGTGAGTTGAATAATTATTCAATTCCAAGAATTGAGAATTTGTTTGATCAATTGAATGGTGCATAGTTTTTTCAAAGATCGACTTGAGGTCGGGCTATCATCAACTGAAGATCAGGCCATCGGATATACCAAAGTCAACATTCTGAACTCGCTATTGGCATTATGAATTTATAGTAATGCCCTTTGGACTAACTAATGCTCCGGCAGTATTTGTGGATTTAATGAACCGAGTTTTTCATCAATATTTAGATCGATTCTTCATTGTATTTATCGATGACATCCCTGGTTTATTCCAAAAAGCTCGAGCAACATCAAGAGTACCCGAGGACAGTATTGGAGACCTTGCAGAGAGAAAGGTTATATGCCAAATTTAAGAAATGTGAATTTTGGCTAGACTAAATAGGATTCCTTGGTCATGTTGTGACGTCTAAGGAAATTTAAGTAGATCCATCAAAAGTAGGGGGAGTGTCAAATTGGCCAGCACCATCAAATATTGAGGAAGTAGGAAGTTTTCTATCTTTAGCCGGCTATTATCGACGTTTCATATGAGTATTTTCTAATTTAAATAGTCCTATGATGCAGTTGAATATTGGAGACCTTGCAGAGAGAAAGGTTATATGCCAAATTTAAGAAATATGAATTTTGGCTAGACTAAATAGGATTCCTTGGTCATGTTGTGACGTCTAAGGAAATTTAAGTAGATCCATCAAAAGTAGGGGGAGTGTCAAATTGGCCAGCACCATCAAATATTGAGGAAGTAAGAAGTTTTCTATCTTTAGCCGGCTATTATCGACGTTTCATAGGAGTATTTTCTAATTTAACTAGTCCTATGATGCAGTTGACTCGAAAGGGTATTAAGTATGTTTGGTCCGAGAAGTGTGAATGAAGTTTTCAAGAGTTAAAGGACAAGCTAGTGTCTGCACCAGTACTAGCTTTACCCAAAGCTTCAGAAGGATACATAATTCACAGTGATGCATCAAATCTAGGTTTGGGCTATGTGTTGATGCAAAATGGAAAGGTGTGATAGCTTATGCATCAAGAAAGTTGAAGCATTATGAGCAGAATTACCCGACACATGATCATGAACTTACAGCAACAGTTCGCGCCTTGAAAATTTATCGCCATTACCTTTATGAAAGAAGTGTGAGATTTATAACGACCATAATAGCCTCAAGTACTTTTTCAACCAAAGAGGATTAAATATGAGACAACGACAGTGGTTGGAATTAGTAAAGGACTACGACTGCTCTATCTTGTAACATCCGGGTAAGGCAAATGTAATCGCAGATGCTCTAAGTAGGAATATGGGTCATTTGTCTGCACTACAATCGACACAAGATAATAATATTAAGGACTTTGAGAGTATGAGAATTAAAGTGTTAGCACTGCCGGTGCGGACCTCGACATTCATAGCAAGCCTACTAATAAATCGAAGTCTTTATTATTATTCGTTTATAATAATAGTTTTCAAGCTAATATTGGCATAGCACCATATGAAGAACTATATGGTCGTCGATATTGTTCGCCAATTTGTTGGGATGAAGTTGGCAAAAGAAGAATTTTAGGACCTGAGTTGGTTAAGAAAACAGTGGAAGCAATAGACAAGATCAGGTCCAGAATTAAGACAGCGCAAGATCATTATAAAAGTTATGCTGATCAAAGAAGAAAATAATTAGAGTTCGGGGTCGGCGAAAATATTTTTTTAAAGGTGGCCCATATGAAAGGAATACTACGTTTCGATAAGAAAGGAAAATTGAGATCGCGCCCATTTGAGATTCTTGAAAAAATTGGAAATGTGGCGTATCATTTCGCATTCTCACCTGAGCTCTCAACACTGTACGACGTATTCCACGTTTTGATGTTGAGGAAGTATGTTCATGATCTTACATGTGTAGTAAAATATGAGCTATTGGATTTAAGGAATGATATGACTTATAAGAAAGCACCTACGATGATCCTAGAAAAAAGTCTATGTTCTGAGAAATTGGGAGTTTCTTTTAGTCAAAGTTTAGTGAGGTAGACAAGAGGTGGATGGGATAACTTGGGAAAGAGAATAAGATGTTTTAGATAAGCACCCGGACGTCGTGAACCAAGTAAGTTAAATTTCAAGGACAAAATTATTTTAAGTGGGGAGGGTTGTAACGACCGAAAAAAATTTGGTGTTTAAAATTTCATAATAAATAAATTTCAACATTAGGCGTCGTTACGAATTTTATAGTACATTTTAAATATTTTAGTTGCGTTAGATCTTTTCACATGCTTGCTTTATCTTTTGTGTGAAACATATTTTTTTTTCAATCACCAATACCAAATTTTTTTCATTAAATACCCAAACAGCCCCTAATATCATGCCAAAAATAAGCCCCCAAACAGCCCCTAATCTCATGTCAAAATAAGCTCCCAAACAGCCCCTAAAACCCAAAGTTTTAATCACCCACGATCTCCCCAACTTCAGCCCATTTCCTACCCATTTCTCCCACACCTTCCACCATTTATTTAAGCTAGTTATCTGCCATTTGATCTTCAGAAAAAAATCCCAAGCTTTTCTCCCCTCAGCTACCAAAAAACGTGCCAAGAAGCTTCTCTGAGCAGGATGAAAATCTCTCCTAAAAGCAGATGGAAACCTCCCCCCATGTTCTCTAAAACTACCCATTATTCAGCACAACACAGCCCCACTTCTAACCCTCTCTTCCACTTCATAACCCATCCATTTTCTCTCCCTTTTTGCTGAAGGAAACTGCCCCCATGTTCACTCATTTTCGACTAGTCAAAAGCCTTCAAATTATCTCATCTTAGTCACAAGAAAAAATATTCCAACAGTTTTTTTTTCTTCATCAAATTCGGCCATTAGCTGATTCTTATTCAAAATATTTTTACAGCAAAGAAACAACCATTTTCTCTCCCAGTTTCGTCCATCAATAATAGATTTTAAACTTCTTTTTCCACTCCAGTAACTTCCATCCTTCCTTTACTATTTTCGGACCCCAATTTCCAGCAACCTAATCATGTTTTCTTCACTCTTTTCATCAAGCAATTTACCCCTATTTACAATATTTTTTTTGGCTCCAAAGTTACAGCAACAAAGCTCCAATTGTTGTCGCCTGTTCTCCCATCTTTTTTGTCAAGAAATCTTGTTTCAACAGTGAGTAAAGAAATAGCCATTTAATCCACCAATCAATAGAAATTCTTTTGAAATGTAGTTTTTTGTACTACATATTTAATTCAATGATTTTAAATTGAGAAAATATTATGTAAATTAATTTCCACGCTTAATGTAAAAGTCGAAACTCTATGATTGTGATTGAAGTTAATTGTATATGTATGTTAGCGATTGAAGTTAATCACTTTTAAGTTTTATGTGGTGCCAGTTACCGAATGTGTTCCTATATATGTTTTAAATATTTGGCTTGTCGTAATTTAATTCCATATATTTTCTCACATGTTAATATATGTTCCTACTAAGTGTTTCTTATAAAATTCTCGCCCCAAAATGAACAAATTTTTAGATTGAAATGGTTGGCGTTGATGCGATGGCGTAGGCTAGTGAACAAGAAGTTGACTTATTTTATTTAAATTAAGTTTTGGCGTTGAGATGATCGAGTTAATCATGATGTAAATACAATAATTTAGATGTTGAGTTTTTTAGTATTTAATCATGTAAAGTACAAGGAAAACGAGATATTGGTTTAATTGTTGGTACATCAGAACCTCCAGGAGTTGGGGCAGAGACACCAGAACTTGATTCTGGTAGTTCAGTTTGTCTATCACTGTCTGACCAGATACATGGTTGTCTTGAGAGTTCTGACTTGCACCAATCTATTCTTCCAAAGTCTGAATTTGAGGTTCTTATGAACAAGAGGAAAAATCATCCGTCATCAATTTTTACGTTGATGGACTAAATGATAGTTTGAGTCTACATGTTTTAAATTATGTAAGCTCGACTGTTTTCTAAATAATCAATAAATACTCTCCCATCACTTTTTGAATCGAATTTACCCAAGTGTTATCAAATTCAACACAGCATTTGCTACCAAAAGTATGAAAATATTTGAGATTTGGTTTCCTTCCCTTCTAGATCATATAGGGAGTTTGTGTGGTACTTGTTCTAAAAAACACATGATTCAAAATTTAACATACAGTACTAATGACTTCAGCCCACAATTTAACATGAAATTCTTTACTATTTAGCATCACTCTAGCTATTCTACAACTCTATTTTGTTTAGGAGTTTTAGAAGTAGAGAATTCATGAAATATATCATACTCTACACACACAAAAAAAAATTGGAATTTTCAAACACCTTCCATGATCATTCTTAATCCTCATTATTTTTATCTCCTCAAATTGTTTATCTGTTGTTAATTTTAGGTGCAAAAATTTAAATCCTTGAAAAACATCATACTTTTCTCTCAAGAAATATACCCGCATATATATAGAAAAATCATCCACGCATACATAGATATACTTTTTGCCACCAATACTCTCAGTTTGAATAGGTCCCATCCAATTCATGTGTAATAATTCCAATACATGAAAAGTAGCAAGAAACTAGCCTTTTTTGTGTGTACTTTTAGTTTGCTTACCCTTTTGGCATATACCACACACACCTTCAGGCTTCTCAATGAGCCTAGGAACTCTTCGTATTGCATTTAATTTTGTTAGTCTCAACAAATCAACGTAGTTCAAATGTCCTAGTCATTTGTACTACAACTAGGTAGAATCAGTCTATGAAACAAGATAAGTAATTTTGGTTTTAAGAAGTTAACATTTATCACTAGACCCAGTACCATACAAGATACAATTACCATCATATTTCAAGACTTTGTGTGAATTTTTTGAGAATATAACTAAGTGATTATCATTCCATAATTGGCCTATACTAATCAAATTTGCTTTTAAACATACAACAAATAAAACTTCTTTTAAAGGAGACAATCCATCAACCAGGATAGTATCTACACCTTCAATTTTACATTGTGCCCCGTCACCAAATGTAACCAGTCCACTGTTGTAATTAGTTAGAAAAGAGCGATTACCGGTCATATGTTGAAAACATCCACTATCAAAATACCATGAGTTAGGAACAAGTGTTCTATAGGCAACATCAACCATATAACAATTTAAATCACTTTTTCTTACCCAAACTTGTCTCACTTCAGTGTTATTACGTTGCATCATTTGTCTACCAATTAAGTTCTTTTTAGATAAACAATTGAAGAAGTTATGTCCAACCTTATCACAGATGCCACACTTTACAAAGTATTAAGATTTATCTTCTTGGATTGGGACTTGATACTTCGGTTGTTTGACTAATGAAAGAATTTGAATTTTAGTCTTAGCGTTGGTCAGAAACTGCATAGGTGATTAGGCGTAGCTCTGACTATAGTGTAAGGAGTTCTATCTGGGAACACAACAGCCTAACTGTCAGTTTCTTTGACAAATTTAATCTGGTTAAAGACTTTTTCTTTTCGTTTTGTCCTCATATCCCAAGCCTTCTTTGACATTTGAGGTCCTTCCATAGCTTAGCATTTCACATAAACGAGAGGCACCAATTGTTAGTTGCTTGACTCTTTTTTGATTGATTTAATTCATCAAGTAATTCCACAATTTGTTTATCCTTCTCCTTTAAGAGTTTGGTTAGATGATCATTTTCAGCATCAACTACTAACTTATCATCTTTCAAGAACTCCATCATCACATGAATAGTGAGATTCTTCTCTTGTTCGTCTTCTAATTTTTTGTTCAAACAGTTAGAACACACACAGTTTGGTTCTTCTGGTAGGGCATCTAAGGAGTCAGAACCTGTAGTAAAGTTTTGGACGAAATCAGTACCATGCTACAAATTCATAATCAAAGAAGTTACCTGATTATCAGCAATTATGTCGTCCTCGTCTAAATCTGTATTTCTTTCATCATCTTCACTCCAAGTAATATTCATGGTCTTCTTGGTACGAGTTTTATTCATTGTATTGGCACATTCAGAAGCTATGTGACCAAGTCTTTCCCACTCATGGCATTGAATTCAATTTTCAGATCCGTTCATATAAGTATTGTGATTTTGTCTTGTATTGTTTGTAAATCTCTTCTTTCATTGTGGTTGGACATTCAAATTCTTTCCTTTATGAGTGCCTTATAAGAATCTTTTGAATTGTTTGGCGAGCATAGCTATGTTTTCGTTAGTTTTACTCTTCTCACAATCAACATCTTCTCCAACTTTTTCAATTTTGAAGGCAATAGCAAATCATTTTTCTTTCTTCCTCCTTTTTAAATATAACTCGTAAGTCATTAGTGATCCCACTAATTTTTCAACATTCATTTTCTCAATATCCTTTCTTTCTTCAATAGTAGTTATTTTAGTGTGGAACTGACCAGGCAAGGATTTGAGAATCTTCTTTACAATATTGCTCTCCGATTATTTTTTCCCCAAGGTATAGGTTGAATTAGTGATGTCACTGAGCTTAGCATAGAATTCTTTAAACTGTTCATCATCTATCATGTTCAATTGTTCAAATTCTAGAGTATGTAAAACACTTATAAGTTGTGTGCAGTTCTAATCTGACACAACATTTAACACAAGTCACAACATTTGACACCGTCATTTCATATTGAGTAGCCAAATGCAAGAACAAACAAATATAAACATTTTGCATATTCCCGAAACCCAAAGAATTTCACATTTTATTTCATTCATTAACCCGGAGGTCCAATAGCATTCCATGTATATGCTTTATGAAAAATATTATGTCAAACAAAACTAACCAATTGCACATATGTATCTTATCTTGTGAATCTTAGGATGAGAAATAATGAGTAGGTGGAAAAATACTGCAAAGGTCCTTCGTTTTTCCAAAATCACCAAATTGATTTTCTCTATTCTTTGTTTAACAATTAGAAGAAAGGGAATATGGGTTGTGTGTCCATGTTTTTTGATTGAGAGGACAGGAGAGAGATCGTGAGGGATATAGGTAGAAAATGGGCAGGACTTTATCGTCTTGAACTAGAAGATGTTTAAATAAGACCCCAATTCCAAATCCTTGAAAAAAGTCTCTCCACATTCTATAAGAATATTGGATTTATAAGAGAATATGTACACACACACACACACATAGTGTCATGGGTCGCAACTTAGCTTAACACTAATATTCTTGATCATTGGAGACAATGAGAGAAGTTGGCTTGACATGAGATTATCGCCAGCCATAATCAGAGAATCTTAACAATAGAGTTTAGATAATCTACTTTATAAGGAATTAGAAAGCTTCCTACCAGGGAAAACGATAATCAGATTCCGTTTGACTACGAACCATTGTGGTCAAAGGCGACAGTGTCATGCAGCAACATTGTCGTAATTTCAGAATATTTTGAGGGCATTAACTCAACGATCGAGTATCCTTTGGGGCTGAAACGTTGTGGACTTAATATTGAAGATGTTAGATTTTTTACGGATCAAATGGAGCGTCCTTTAGAAGTCAAGAGTATCAGTTATGAAAATCATGATTTATCGGCCAAAAAACATTTATTGGTGTCACTTATGTTATTTCTCCACAACCATTATAAGGGGGGCATGCTTGGTAAGCAATTAGTTAGCCTCTTCTATGCTTCCATCTCGATGGAAGAGTAGCATGTGGGCTATCTTTTATGCACAAATACTCAATTCTTAGAAGCTATATGGATAACTAAGGGCTTACTTTAGGCACCTCAGTGGAGGGATAAACTACCCGTATGAGGTCGGAAACTCTTCGGATGGCCTTTAGCCTCTGTAGCCTTCTGATGCAAACCACAAACTGACTAAAAATGACTCGTTATAAATTCAAGTGGGGCCAATAACGAGATCAAGAGCTAATAAAATCAAGAACACCATACAAAGTCTTGTCCAAGCTACATGGGGCTAAAATCGACACCCAAAATGCAACAAGCAAGACACCAACATTCAAAACGAGTATGACAAAGGAAGAACCAATTTTGGTACATTTGATTCAAACTAAGGACCATATGAAAGACATATTGGAGGCTAGTAGAAGATTGGAGGGCCAAAATGAGCATAATTTAAAGTTTAGATATCAAAATGCAGAGGTCTAGAGGGCTAGGAATTAACCCTAGGCGATTGCAGATGGGCAATGTGGTGTGATCGTCCCACCCTATAATTAAGAATCTGAGGCTAATTTTTAAGCCTGGGCATTCACTCGGATTTGTACTAGGTGATCACCCAGGCCAAAATCTGGCAATTCAGAAATTTTCAGGATTTGTTTCTTTTTTCATTTAGAACTCTATTTTGTTAAGTTTCTAGTTATTTTTTGAATTAGATTAGGTTTCATTGATGTTTTCCTTTATAAACACTTACCATTGTAAACAAAAGATAATTTATTAATTAGAGAATACATTAAAGTGAGATTCACTTTTCTTCCTTGTTCTTAATTGAAATAATCGAACTTATCAAAGACTATACAAATTTTTGTGGCGTTCATTCTAACTTGGTTATTGATTCAAGAAATCATCATGTCAAGGTCTTGCAGCTTGATTTTAGCTTTGTTGGGGTTCATTATCAATCTCTATTGTGGGTTTTGTGATTTAATCTTAGTGGGTTCGCATCACCTTCATTGGACACTCGAAAGGACCAGAGCTTAGAACATTGCTATGCTCTGAGGGCTACGCAAAGGATACTGTAACACCTCTAAGCTGAACGAGCTATCGAGTAAATCACTCTATAGGCCTCGTATGCTAACTCATGCGTATTGACTATAGGTTATAGCCTTTCCGCTTGGGTCCGTTGGTTAGAGATGCAACTATGGGGCAATGCCGCATAGTTGGGCGACTATGGAAAGATGTCGATATTATTGGAACGAGTATGGTGTAAAGGTACTTCAAGTTAGGCATTAATTATCAGTTGGTTCTACTTGGACAAGGCATTGACGAAGAGCATTTCAGCACACATGAGAAAATATACTCTTAGGAAGTGACGAGCACAATGATTGCTTTGTGGGGGCATGCGAATGACCCTCAATGCTTTGGAGGGAGCTATGAGAGATCCCATCCATCGAGTATGCTTCAAGATGACCGCATGTTGTGCATGAGCATACAGGTAAGCTAGCTAACTTGTGTCTAACAAAGCTGGGAACATCGATGATGATGTGCATTGCGAATAGTCGAGCACCCTGGCACCAAGTACAACGAAGGGATGCATTTGGGTTTTTACACGCTAGTAAGCTCTGTGGATAAAATGAGTAATGGGTCATGTCTAGACTTGTGATGTAGAAGGCAGAAGGTAGTCGAATATGAGCGAGACTACTACCTATGGGCGAAAAATAGTTATGTTGCGAGACTTAAAGATTCGGTCATTAACATATAGACTCATATTACACTCAACTAAATTTTTAATTTTAATTTATTAACACGTATTTTTATTAAATGGTGAAAGAAATCCATTTCTTTTTTAAAAAAATTATGAGTGTTAGGTGACACTTTTCAACAAAATGTGGGCTTGGATTGAATTAGCTTGGGTCTTGGTTTGAGTGGCTAGGTTCAGACTGGGTTTTACTAGCATGATACACCCAATTTTTCTCTTGAGGCCTTCCTCAAATGAATTATTTCTTGACATGCTCAAATAAATTTTTAGCTCTTTATGAAATTATTTAAACCCAAATTCTGCATTTCTCATTACATCATTTGATGATAGCCTGAGGTTCAACGTAGAGAGCCCAACCTAGGGTCCAAGATAGAGAGCCCAACCTGGGGTTCAACGTAGAGAGCCCAACCTGGGGTCCAAGATAGTGAGCCCATCTAGAGGTCTAATGTAGAGAGCCCAGCTTGGGGTCCAACGTAGAGAGCCCAAGTTGAAGAACCAGAAAGTTGGAGGCTCTACGTAATACTTCAATCGACACAAGGCATCGACCAACCTTCCTACTCAAGCTCAGCTGTCCAGTTTGAAAATAGGTTGGGATACCTGATGATTTTCCACATGCATGATAACTGACGGTTACAATAGAAAGATACTCTCGCCCACTCACGCTACCTTTTCTGAGCTGAAGGCACGTGTCCCCCTGTTGAGCTGGGATGTCTGCCATGTAGACGTAGAAAAATTGCCTATAAATAGCATCCCATTCTGTTTCAGGTATTCCCTCAAAAAAAACCTTTGGATTACATACGCTCTATATAACTCTCCATTATATTATTCTCCTACTGACTCTTACACTTGAGTGGAAATGGGAGAGAAGAGCCCCACCACTTGTTTAGGTTATAAGCTGCGTGCACCTCCACCATTTGAAGAAGAGATTGTGACTGATAACGTCATTGGCGCCGTCTATGGGAAACTCTCATCATTTTTGCAACAAAAAGCTATGACAAGACCAAAAACGAGGAGTGCGCTCTCAGTTGGGAAAGCTCCATCAGAATCTGAAACTCATGGCGTGGGACTGCCACCACCTACGTATGCAATCATGGATCAGTTTGAGAACTTGCAAACTCAGATGACAGCTACGATGACTTTACTTCAGAATCAAATCCACACGAGTGCCGACCATGTTAGCTCACATCCAGTAGCCTCTACAGAGAATACTCATGTATAATCCCCACTTCAAGACCCAGTAGCACCTGTAGTCGATCGAAGGGTTCCTCATCCCCCTGTGGAGAAACTTGTCAATCGACCTCCACTCCCACCACCCTTTCCAACTTTATACTTGGAATGAAAACTAGATAAAATGTTGACCCAAAAAATAGAAAGTGCCTTGACAAAGAGGAAGGATAAGCGTAGACATATGGTATTGAAAGAAGATCCATTTGCTCCTGAAATCATGGCTATACCTCTAGTAAAGGGATTCACGCAGCCGATGATAGAGTCATATGATGGGGTCACAAACCCTCTCGATCATCTCTGAACGTTTGTTGACACGATGAGGTTGTATGCCATACCAGATGCAGCAATGTGTAGGTCTTTCTCTCCAACATTGCGTAGAGAGGCCAGAGACTGGGTGGCCACTTTTGCCCCTCGATCTGTCAAAACTTTTGATCAGCTCTTTCAAAGCTTCTTGGCGTATTTCCTAAGCAGCAAGAAGAAGAGAAAAACTGTAATAGGTCTGATGCAGATCATTCAAGAAAAAGAGAAAACTCTACAAGATTATCTCGCCCATTTCAACAGAGCCACATTGGAGATCAAAGACCTTCAGATGTCAACTGTAATGACCACCATAATGAACGAGACCTGGAACCGATCCTTTAAAATGTCCTTCTCAAAAAATCCACTAGAGTCGGTGTAGGAGTTATTGAGGAATGAGGACAAATACGTAGATGCTGAAGAAGTAGAAAGAGTGACTAAAAGTCTGCATGACGGAAGAGAGTCTGAGACCAACAAGTAAAAGTCTCATGACAACCAGCGTGTGAGAGACGATAAAGAAAAATAGGATGTTAGGCCTCGCGACCAACCCCATTCTAATAAGTGGGCCCCCCGACCACAGTATCAAGGTACTAAGGTTTTCATTCCTTTAAATACCTCTCGAGCCCATGTGTTGATGAAAATTCGCAACATGAGAGAGCTTGAGTGGCCTCAGAGGATGGCGGCACCACCAAGTAAAAGAGACAAGAGAAAGTACAACCACTTTCATAGAGATCACGGGCATGATACCAAAAGTTGATTTCAGCTCAAGAAAGAGCTCAAACGGTTGTTGAAAAGAGGCTTTCTAGCTAGGTATGTGAAAATGATCGTGGAAAAGAAATGACTGTGGAGTCGCCATTGAACCCGCCTCCTCAGGCAGGAGTCATAAATGTCATCTCAGGGAGAATAGTCACGGGAGGACACTCGAACTCAGCCAAAAAAAGCTACGCTCGCTCGAGTGGGATAGGCTCTAATCAAAAGAAAACTAGATTCAGTCAAGACATAACATTTGGTGAGAAAGATCTGATAGGGGTGGTATACCTCCACGATGACGCCCTAGTGATCACAGGCGATATCCCCAACTTTGATGTGAAAAGAGTATTGATAGACAATGGTAGTGCAACAAATGTCCTGACTTGGGATGCCTTGCTAGGCATGAAGGCACCACTTGAAAAGTTGCGACTGATTACTACTTCTTTACAGGGCTTTAGGAGAGCTACTGTAACTTCCGAAGGGACTATAGAGCTACTAGTCACCTTAGGAACCTACCCAGCTAGCATTACGATCATGACGAATTTTTTGGTGGTAAAGATTCCCATGGCTTACAATGCCATATATGGCAGACCTCTCCTAAAAGCTGCCAGGGCAGTAGTATCAACTTATCACCAGTCTATAAAGTTTCCAACAAGTTGAGGTGTGAGATGTGTGAGGAGAGATCAATATGCATCCAGAAGGTGCTACGTAGACAGCATACAAGTCCGAAAGGTTGAGCCTGTAATGATTCTTGACATCGAACCCTTAAATGGAAGAATTGAATCGCTTAACACAACCGAAAAGATTGAGGTAGCAGAAGGGTAAATGTTGGTTATCGGTGGAGGGCTACAATATGAAGAGAAGAAAAAGATGATAGCTTGCCTACAAGATAATTTGGACGTATTCTCATGGACTCCAAACGACATTCCAGGGATTAGCCCTACCATATCACAACATCGCTTGGGAGTCTTACCGGGATCAAAACCCGTAAAACAAAAAAGAGGAATTTTGCCACAGAAAGGCAAAATGCGACAAAGCATGAAGTACAAAAATTGCATGAGGCAGGTTTCATTCGGGAAGTACAATACCCAGAATGGCTAGCTAATGTCGTTTTGGTAAAAAAGTCCAACGATAAATGGCGTATTTGTATAGATTACACCGGTTTGAACAAGGCCAACCCGAAAGACTCCTACCCGCTGCCAAGGATAGATCACTTGGTATATGCAACATCCAGCCATGAAAGGCTAAGCTTTTTAGATGCTTTTCTAGATATCATCAAATTTCCATGGCCGAGTCGAACCAAGAAAAAACTTCATTCATTACTTACTTCAGGACATATTGTTATACAGCCATGTCTTTTGGATTAAAAAACACTGGGACAACATATCAGAGGATGGTAAACAAGGTATTCATAGGACTCATCGAGAAAGTAATTGAGGCCTATGTCGATGACATGGTAGTCAAAAGTGCTCAGTCGATCACGTGACCGATCTACAAAAAGTATTTGATGTTTTGCGACAGAACAAGATGAAGCATAATCCTGAAAAGTGTGTTTTTGGGACGATAGGGGGTAAATTCTTGGGATTCATGATCACTCGGAGAGAAATTGAAGCCAACCCAGACAAGATCAAAGCGATTCTTGAAATGAAGAGTCTCGTTAGTCGAAAAGAGGTGCAAAGACTAATTGGACGAATAGCAACCCTCAACCAATTTATGAGCAGGGCGGCAGATAAATGTCACCATTTTTTCAAAGCAGTAGGGGTCTCAACCAACTTCCAATGGACCAAAGAATGCGGGGAGTCACTTGAAACACTTAAGCAATCGTTGCAGCAACCCCAGTTTTGACTCATCCCAATCTATAGGACATACTTTGTTTGTACCTAGCAGTTTTAGAACGTGCTATCACCGCTGTGCTAGTAAAGGACTTTGGAAAAGTTCAGAAGCCAATATACTATGTCAGTAAAGTTCTGAGGGGAGCAGAGACACGGTATAGCCTGACCGAGTAGTTGGTATTGGCATTAATAGTAGCAATCAGTAAATTGAGGCCCTACTTTCAGACTCATACGGTACAAGTCATGACCGATCGGCATCTGAAGCAAATTATCCATCGACCAGAAACCTCTGGAAGGCTATTGAAATGGGTAATGGAACTCACTAAATTCGACATAGAGCTCAAACCAAGGACAGCCATAAAAGCCCAAGCATTAGCAGATTTTATCGCAGAACTCACTGCCCCCCAAGAGAAGAGCAAGAAGCGGGGGTAGAAGGGAAAATATATGTGGATGGGTCATCTAACAGTGAAATTTCTGGGACGGGCGTTATTATGATAAGCCCAGACTTGGAAGAACTAGAGTACTCTCTACACTTTGGATTCTCTGCCACCAACAATGACGCAGAATATGATGCTGTAATCACTGGGTTAAGCATCGTAGTTAGGCTAAGGCTTTCCTCAGTGGAGATATGCAGCGATTCACAGTTGGTTGTGGGACACATAACCGAGGAGTATGAATCAAAAGATGACAAGATGGCAGCTTACCTAATGAAAAGAGACTTGCATAGGCGATTTAGCAATTTTAAAATTACCAAGGTCCCCCGAAAGGATAATACAAGAGCTGATGCATTATCTAAGTTGGCATCTACAAACCCGAAACACCTGCCATCAACAGCTAACATGCAAGTGCTCCGTCAGTCAAGCATTGTGAATGTAGTCGAGATCAAAGAAATCAGTCCCAAGTGTAGCTGGATAGACTCAATAGTAGACTACATAGTGGATAATAAGCTACCTGAAAATCCAGCTAAAGTAAAAAGGCTCAGGGCTCGAGCGGCCATGTTCACTGTCATAGACGGAAAGTTATATAAACGTGGTTTTTCGACGCCCTACTTGAAATGCCTTTCTCCAACACAAGCCCAAGAAGTTTTGTCCGAGATACACAGTGGCATGTGTGGCAACCACAAAGGGGCTTAGCGTTGGCCTTCAAAGCTCTAAGACAAGGCTACTACTGGCCCGATATGAAAGATGACGATAAGAATTTGGTAAAAAAATGTGATACCTGCCAACGACATGGTAACT
Organism: Forsythia suspensa; assembly: GCA_023638005.1. Taxonomy (NCBI): domain Eukaryota; kingdom Viridiplantae; phylum Streptophyta; class Magnoliopsida; order Lamiales; family Oleaceae; genus Forsythia; species Forsythia suspensa. The sequence continues at coordinate 18,234,966 of CM042666.1, forward strand.
TTATACACGTCCCAGCTGAACAGCAGTCTGCAATATTCAGAGTGTGCCCATTCTTCCAGTAGGGGATAGACATCCTAGGACCCCTACCTGTGGCTAAAGGGCAAAGAAAATTCCTTTTGGTGGCGATAGATTACTTTACAAAATGGGTAGAGGCTGAACCACGGGCAACTATTACCACGACCAAGATTTAAAGCTTTTTGTGGAAGAATATCATATGTAGATTTGGAATACCTCGAGTAGTCATTACTGACAATAGTAGGCAGTTCGACAATCATGGTTTCAAGGCTTTCTTTGAAAGCTACCATATAGAGCATAGGCTCACCTCGGTAGCGCATCCCCAAGCTAACGGACAAATTTATTTTGATTGATGAATTGGTCACTCAACTTATTTTATTTCAAATAAGTCCCTAAACTTAATTTCAGTCAAATTATGAAAAAGTTTAATTTGATTGATGAATTGGTCCATAAACTTATTTTATTTCAAATAAGTTCCGAAACTTTGAATTTTAGTCAATTTTTTAATAAGCATTATTTGATTGATGAATTGGTCACTGAACTTATTTTATTTCAAATAAGTCCCTAAACTTTGAATTTTACTCAAATTATGAATAAGTTTAATTTGATTGATGAATTGGTCACTGAACTTATTTTATTTCAAATAACTCTCTAAACTTTGAATTTTAGTCAAATTTTGAATAAATTTAATTTGATTGATGAATTGGTCCCTAAACTTATTTTATTTCAAGTAAGTCCCTTAACTTTGAATTTTAGTCAAATTATGAATATGTTTAATTTGATTGATGATTTTGGTCCCTAAACTTATTTTACTTCAAATAAGTCTCTAAACTCTGAATTTTAGTTACATTTTGAATAAGATTAATTTGATTGATGAATTGGTCCCTAAACTTTTTTTATTTCAAATAATTCCCTATACTTTGAATTTTAGTCAAATTATCAATAAGTTTAATTTGATTGATGAATTGGTCCCAAAACTTATTTTATTTCAAATAAATCTCCAAACTTTGAATTTTAGTCAAATTATGAATAAGTTTAATTTGATTGATGAATTGGTTCCTATACTTATTTTATTTCAAATAAGTCCCTCAACATTGAATTTTAGTCAAATTTTGAATAAGTTTAATTTGATTGACGAATTGGCCCATAAACTTATTTTACTTCAAATAAGTCCCTAAATTTTGAATTTTAGTCAAATTATGAATAAGTTTAATTTGATTGATGAATTGGACACTAAACTTATTTTATTTCAAATAAGTCCCTCAACTTTTAATTTTAGTCAAATTTTGAATAAGTTTATTTTGATTGATGAATTGGTCACTGAAGTTATTTTGTTTCTAATAAGTCCCTAAACTTTAAATATTAGTCCAATTATGAATAAGTTTAATTTGATTGATGAATTGGTCACTGAACTTATTTGAATTCAAATAACTCCCTAAACTTTGAATTTTAGTCAAATTTTGAATAAGTTTAATTTGATGGATGAATTGGTCCCTAAATTTATTTTATTTCAAGTAAGTCCCTTAACTTTGAATTTTAGTCAAATTTTAAATAAGTTTAATTTGATTGATGAATTGGTCCCTAAAATTATTTTATTTCAAATAAGTCCCTCAACTTTGAGTTTTAGTGAAATTTTGAATAAGTTTAATTTGATTGATGAATTGGTCCCTCAACTTATTTTTTTTTCAAATAAGTCCCTCAACTTTGAATTTTAGTCACATTTTGAATAAGTTTAATTTGATTGATGAATTGGTCCCTGAACTTATTTTATTTCAAATAAGTCTCTCAACGTAATTTTAGTCAAATTATGAATAATTTTAATTTGATTGATGAATTGGTCCATAAACTTATTTTATTTCAAACAAGTCTCTCAACTTTGAATTTTAGTCAAATTTTGAATAAGTTTATTTTGATTGATGAATTGGTCCATAAACTTATTTTGTTTCAAATAAGTTCCTAAACTTTGAATTTTAGTCTATTTTTGAACAAGTTTTATTTGATTGATGAATTGGTCACTAAATTTATTTTATTTCAAATAAGTCCCTAAACTTTGAATTTTACTCAAATTATGAATAAGTTTAATTTGATTGATGAATTGATCACTGAACTTATTTTATTTCAAATAACTCTCTAAACTTTGAATTTTAGTCAAATTTTGAATAAATTTAATTTGATTGACGAATTGATCCCTAAACTTATTTTATTTCAAGTAAGTCCCTTAACTTTGAATTTTAGTCAAATTATGAATACGTTTAATTTGATTGATGATTTTGGTCGCTGAACTTATTTTATTTCAAATAAGTCTCTAAACTCTGAATTTTAGTCACATTTTGAATAAGTTTAATTTGATTGATGAATTGGTCCCTAAACTTATTTTATTTCAAATAATTCCCTATACTTTGAATTTTAGTTAAATTATGAATAAGTTTAATTTGATTGATGAATTGGTCCCTAAACTTATTTTATTTCAAATAAATCCCTAAACATTGAATTTTAGTCAAATTATGAATAAGTTTAATTTGATTGATGAATTGGTCCCTAAACTTATTTTATTTCAAATAAGTCCCTCAACATTGAATTTTAGTCAAATTTTGAATAAGTTTAATTTGATTGATGAATTGGCCCCTAAACTTATTTTACTTCAAATAAGTCCCTAAATTTTGAATTTTAGTCAAATTTTGAATACGTTTATTTTGATTGATGAATTGGTCACTGAACTTATTTTGTTTCTAATAAGTATCTCAACTTTGAATTATAGTGCAATTTTGAATAAGTTTAATTTGATATATGAATTGGTCTCTCAACTTATTTTCTTTCAAATAAGTCCCTCAACTTTTAATTTTAGTCACATTTTGAATAAGTTTAATTTGATTGATGAATTAGTCCATAAACTTCTTTTATTTCAAATAAGTCCCTCAACATTGAATTTTAGTCAAATTTTGAATAAGTTTATTTTGATTGATGATTGGTCCCTGAACTTATTTTATATGAAATAAGTCCCTCAATTTTGAATTTTAGTCAAATTATGAATAAGTTTAATTTTGATTGATAAATTGGTCACTGAACTTAGTTTATTTCTAATAAGTCCTAAACTTTGACTTTTAGTTCAATTATGAATAAGTTCAATTTCATTGAATAATTGGTCACTGAACTTATTTTATTTCAAATAACTCCGTAAACTTTGAATTTTAGTCAAATTGTGAATAAGTTTAATTTGATTGATGAATTGGTCCCTAAACTTATTTACTTTCAAGTAAGTCCCTTAACTTTGAATTCTAGTCAAATTATAAATAAGTTTAATTTGATTGATGAATTGGTCCCTAAACTTATTTTATTTCAAATAATTTCCTAAATTTTGAATTTTAGTCAAATTACGAATAAGTTTAATTATTGATGAATTGGTCCCTACACTTATTTTATTTCAAATAAATCCCTAAACTTTAAATTTTAGTCAAATTATGAATAAGTTTAATTTTATTGATGAATTGGTCACTGAACTTATTTTATTTCAAATAAGTCCTTAAACTTTGAATTTTACTCAAATTATGAATAAATTTAATTTGATTGATGAATTGGTCCCTAAACTTATTTTATTTCAAGTAAGTCAATTAACTTTGAATTTTAGTCAAATTATGAATACGTTTAATTTGATTGATGATTTTGGTCCCTAAACTTACTTTATTTCAAATAAGTCTCCAAACTCTAAATTTTAGTCACATTTTGAATAAGTTTAATTTGATCGATGAATTGGTCCCTAAACATATTTTATTTCAAATAATTAGCTAAACTTTGAATTTTAGTCAAATTACGAATAAATTTAATTTGATTGATGAATTGGTCCCTAAACTTATTTTATTTGAAATAAGTCCTCAATTTTGAATTTGAGTCAAATTTTGAATAAGTTTAATTTGATTGATGAATTGGCCCTCAACGTAATTTTTTTTCAAATAAGTCCTCAACTTTGAGTTTTAGTGAAATTTTGAATAAGTTTAATTTGATTGATGAATTGGTCCTCAACTTATTTTTTTTCAAATAAGTCTCTCAACTTTGAATTTTGGTCAAATTTTGAATAAGTTTATTTTGATTGATGAATTGGTCACTGAACTTATTTTATTTCAAATAAGTCCCTAAACTTAATTTCAGTCAAATTATGAATAAGTTTAATTTGATTGATGAATCGGTCCATAAACTTATTTTCTTTCAAATAAATTCCTAAAATTTGAATTTTAGTCAAATTTTGAATAAGTTTTATTTGATTGATGAATTGGTAACTGAATTTATTTTATTTCAAATAAGTTCCTAAACTTTGAATTTTTCTCAAATTATGAATAAGTTTAATTTGATTGAAGAATTGGTCACTGGACTTATTTTATTCCAAATAACTCCCGAATCTTTGAATTTTAGTCAAATTTTGAATAAATTTAATTTGATTGATGAATTGGTCCCTAAACTTATTTTATTTCAAGTAAGTCCCTTAACTTTGAATTTTAGTCAAATTATGAATACGTTTAATTTAATTGATGATTTTGGTCCCTAAACTTAATTTATTTCAAATAAGTCTCTAAACTCTGAATTTTTTTAGTCACATTTTGAATAAGTTTAGTTTGATTGATGAATTGGTACCTAAACTTATTTTATTTCAAATAACTCCGTAAACTTTGAATTTTAGTAAAATTTTGAATAAGTTTAATTTGATTGATGAATTGGTCCCCGAACTTATTTTCTTTGAAGTAAGTCCCTTAACTTTGAATTTTAGTCAAATTATAAATAAGTTTAATTTGATTGATGAATTGGTCTCTAAACTTATTTTATTTCAAATAAGTCTCTCAACATTGAATTTTAGTCAAATTTTCAATAAGTTTAATTTGATTGATGAATTGGTCACTGAACTTATTTTATTTCAAATATGTCCCTAAATTTTGAATTTTACTCAAATTATGAATAAGTTTAATTGGATTGATGAATTGGTCACTGAACTTATTTTATTTGAAATAAGACCCTAAACTTTGAATTTTACTCAAATTATGAAAAGTTTAATTTGATTGATAAATTGGTCACTGAACTTATTTTATTTCAAATAACACCCTACTCTTTGAATTTTAGTCAAATTTTGAATAAATTTAATTTGATTGATGAATTGGTCCCTAAACTTATTTTATTTCAAGTAAGTCCCTTAACTTTGAATTTTAGTCAAATTATGAATACGTTTAATTTGATTGATGATTTTGGTCCCTAAACTTATTTTATTTCAAATAAGTCTCCAAACTCTGAATTTTAGTCACATTTTGAATAAGTTTAATTTGATTGATGAATTGGTACCTAAATTTATTTTATTTCAAATAATTCTCTGTACTTTGAATTTTAGTCAAATTATGAATAAGTTTAACTTGATTGATGAATGGGTCCCTAAACTTATTTTATTTCAAATAAATTCACAAACTTTGAATTTTAGTCAAATTATGAATAAGTTTAATTTGATTGATGAATTGGTCCCTAAACTTATTTTATTTCAAATAAGTCCCTCAACATTGAATTTTAGTCAAATTTTCAATAAGTTTAATTTGATTGATGAATTGGCCCCTCAACTCATTTTACTTCAAATAAGTCCCTAAATTTTGAATTTTAGTCAAATTATGAATAAGTTTAATTTGATTGATGAATTGGTCCATAAACTTATTTTATTTCAAATGAGACCCTCAACTTTTAATTTTATTCAAATTTTGAATAAGTTTATTTTGATTGATGAATTGGTCCATGAACTTATTTTATTTCAAATAAGTCTCTCAACTTAATTTTAGTCAAATTAGGAATAAGTATAATTTGATTGATGAATTGGTCCCTGAACTTATTTTATTTCAAATAAGTCTCTCAACTTAATTTTAGTCAAATTAGGAATAAGTCTAATTTGATTGATGAATTGGTCCATAAACTTATTTTATTGCAAATAAGTCTCTCAACTTTGAATTTTAGTCAAACATTGAATAAGTTTATTTTGATTGATGAATTGGTCAATGTCCCTAAACATAATTTCATCCAAATTATGAATACGTTTAGTTTAATTTTGATTTGATTGATGAATTGGTCCCTAAACTTATTTTATTTCAAATAAGTTCCTAAACTTTGAATTTTAGTCAAATTTTGAATATGTTTTATTTGATTGATGAATTGGTTCTTGAACTTATTTTATTTCCAATAAGTCCCTAAACTTTGAATTTTACTCAAATTATGAATAAAGTTTAATTTGATTGATGAATTGGTCCTTGAACTTATTTTATTTCAAATAACTCCCTAAAGTTTGAATTTTAGTCAAATTTTAAATAAATTTAATTTGATTGATGAATTGGTCCCTAAACTCATTTTATTTCAAGTAAGTCCCTTAACTTTGAATTTTAGTCAATATATGAATACGTTCAATTTGATTGATGATTTTGGTCACTAAACTTATTTTATTTCAAATAAGTCTCTAAACTCTGAATTTTAGTCACATTTTGAATAAGTTAATTTGATTGATGAATTGGTCCCTAAGTTTATTTTATTTCAAATAATTCCCTATACTTTGAATTTTAGTCAAATTATGTATAAGTTTAATTTGATTGATGAATTGTCCCCTAAACTTATTTTACTTCAAATAAGTCCCTAAATTTTGAATTTTAGTCAAATCATGAATAAGTTTAATTTGATTGATGAATTGGACCCTAAACTTATTTTATTTCAAAAAAGTCCCTAAACTTTAAATTTTAGTCACATTTTGAATAAGTTTAATTTGAATGATGAATTGGTCCCTAAACTTTTTTTATTTCAAATAAGCCCTCAACTTCGAATTTTAGTCAAATTTTGAATAAGTTTAATATGACTGATGAATTGGCCCCTCAGCTCATTTTACTTCAAATAAGTGCCTAAATTTTGAATTTAAGTCAAATTATGAATAAGTTTAATTTTAGTGATGAATTGGCCCCTAAACTTATTTTATTTCAAATGAGACCCTCAACTTTTAATTTTATTCAAATTTTGAATAAGTTTATTTTGATTGATGAATTGGTCCTTTGAACTTATTTTGTTTCAAATAAGTCCCTCAACATTAAATTTTAGTGAAATTTTGAATAAGTTTAATTTGATTGAGGAATTGTCCTCAACTCCTCAACTTTGAATTTTAGTCACATTTTGAATAAGTTTAATTTGATTGATGAATTGATCCCTAAACTTATTTTATTTCAAGTAAGTCCCTCAACATTGTATTTTAGTCAAATTATGAATAAGTTTAATTTGATTGATGAATTGGTCCCTAAACTTATTTTATTTCAAATAAATCCCTAAACTTTGAATTTTAGTCAAATTATGAATAAGTTTAATTTGATTGATGAATTGGTCCCTAAACCTATTTTATTTCAAACAAGTCCCTCAACATTGAATTTTAGCCAAATTTTGAATAAGTTTAATTAGATTGATGAATTGGCCCTTAAACTTATTTTATTTCAAATAAGTCCCTCAACTTTTAATTTTAGTAAAAATTGAATCAGTTTATTTTGATTGATGAATTGGTCACTGAACTTATTTTGTTTCTAATAAGTCCCACAACTTTGAATTTTAGTGCAATTTTGAATAAGTTTAATTTGATTTATAAATTGGTCCCTCAACTTATTTTCTTTCAAATAAGTCCCTAAACTTTGAATTTTTCTCAAATTATGAATAAGTTTAATTTGATTGATAAATTGGTCACCGAACTTATTTTATTTCAAATAACTCCCTAAACTTTTAATTTTAGTCAAATTTTGAATAAATTTAATTTGATTGATGAATTGGTCCCTAAACTTATTTTATTTCAAGTAAGTCCTTAACTTTGAATTTTAGTCAAATTATGAATAAGTTTAATTTGATTGATGATTTTGGTCCCTAAACTTATTTTATTTTAAATCAATTAGTAAATTTTGAATTTTATTAAAATTATGAATAAGTTTAATTTGATTGATGAATTGGCCCCTAAACCTATTTTATTTCAAATTAGTCTCTAAACTCTGAATTTTTGTCACATTTTGAATAAGTTTAATTTGATTGATGAAATGGTCCCTAAACTTATTTTATTTCAAATAATTTCCGATACTGTCAAATTATGAATAAGTTTAATTTGATTGATGAATTAGTCACTAAACTTATTTTATTTTAAATAAATCCCTAAACTTTAAATTTTAGTTAAATTATGAATAACTTTAATTTGATTGATGAATTAGTCCCTAAACTTATTTTATTTCAAATAAGTCCCTCATCATTGAATTTTAGTCAAATTTTGAATAAGTTTAATTTGATTGATGACTTGGTCCCTAAACTTATTTTACTTCAAATAAGTCCTTAAATTTTGAATTTTAGTCAAATTATGAATAAGTTTTATTTGATTGATGAATTGATCCCTAAACTTATTTTATTTCAAATAAGTCCCTCAACTTTTAATTTTAGTCAAATTTTGAATAAGTTTATTTTGATTGATGAATTGGTCACTGAACTTGTTTTGTTTCTAATAAGTCCCTAAACTTTGAATATTAGTCAAATTATGAATAAGTTTAATTTGATTGATGAATTGGTCACTGAACTTATTTTGTTTCTAATAAGTCCCTCAACTTTGAAGTTTAGTCAAATTATGAATATGTTTAATTTGATTGATGAATTGGTCACTGAACTTATTTTGTTTCTAATAAATCTCTAAACTTCGAATTTTAGTCAAATTATGAATAAGTTTAATTTGATTGATAAATTGGTCCCTAAACTTATTTTATTTCAAATAATTAACTAAACTTTGAATTTTAGTCAAATTACGAATAAGTTTAATTTGATTGATGAATTGGTCCCTAAACTTATTTTATTTGAAATAAGTCCCTCAATTTTGAATTTGAGTCAAATTTTGAATAAGTTTAATTTGATTGATGAATTGGCCCCTCAACGTATTTTTTTTCAAATAAGTCCCTCAACTTTGAGTTTTAGTGAAATTTTGTATAAGTTTAATTTGATTGATGAATTGGTCCCTCAACTTATTTTTTTTCAAATAAGTCTCTCAACTTTGAATTTTAGTCAAATTTTGAATAAGTTTATTTTGATTGATGAATTGGTCACTGAACTTATTTTCTTTCAAATAATTCCCTAAACTTAATTTCAGTCAAATTATGAATAAGTTTAATTTGATTGATGAATTGGTCCATAAACATATTTTCTTTCAAATAAATTCCTAAAATTTGAATTTTAGTCAAATTTTGAATAAGTTTTATTTGATTGATGAATTGGTCACTGAATTTATTTTATTTAAAATAAGTTCCTAAACTTTGAATTTTACTCATATTATGAATAAGTTTAATTTGATTGATGAATTGGTCACTGAACTTATTTTATTCCAAATAACTCCCCAATCTTTGAATTTTAGTCAAATTTTGAATAAATTTAATTTGATTGATGAATTGGTCCCTAAACTTATTTTATTTCAAGTAAGTCCCTTAACTTTGAATTTTAGTCAAATTATGAATACGTTTAATTTGATTGATGATTTTGGTCCTTAAACTTATTTTATTTCAAATAAGTCTCTAAACTCTGAATTTTAGTCACATTTTGAATAAGTTTAGTTTGATTGATGAATTGGTACCTAAACTTATTTTATTTCAAATAACTCCGTAAAATTTGAATTTTAGTAAAATTTTGAATAAGTTTAATTTGATTGATGAATTGGTCCCCGAACTTATTTTCTTTGAAGTAAGTCCCTTAACTTTGAATTTTAGTCAAATTATGAATAAGTTTAATTTGATTGATGAATTGGCCCCTAAACTTATTTTATTTCAAATAAGTCTCTCAACTCTGAATTTTAGATACATTTTGAATAAGTTTAATTTGATTGATGAATTGGTTCCTAAACTTATTTTAGTTCAAATAAATCCCTAAACTTTGAATTTTAGTCAAATTACGAATAAGTTTAATTATTGATGAATTGGTCCCTAAACTTATTTTATTTCAAATAAATCCCTAAACTTTAAATTTTAGTCAAATTATGAATAAATTTATTTTATTGATGAATTGGTCACTGAACTTATTTTATTTCAAATAAGTCCCGAAACTTTGAATTTTACTCAAATTATGAATAAGTTTAATTTGATTGATGAATTGGTCACTGAACTTATTTTGTTTCTAATAAATCTCTAAACTTCGAATTTTAGTCAAATTATGAATAAGTTTAATTTGATTGATAAATTGGTCCCTAAACTTATTTTATTTCAAGTAAGTCCCTTAACTTTGAATTTTAGTCAAATTATTAATACGTTTAATTTGATTAATGAATTGGTTACTGAACTTATTTTATTTCAAATAACTCCCTAAACTTTTAATTTTAGTCAAATTTTGAATAAATTTAATTTGATTGATGAATTGATCCCTAAACTTATTTTATTTCAAGTAAGTCCCTTTCAACTTTGAATTTTAGTCAATATATGAATATGTTCAATTTGATTGATGATTTTGGTCACTAAACTTATTTTATTTCAAATAAGTCTCTAAACTCTGAATTTTAGTCACATTTTGAATAAGTTAATTTAATTGATGAATTGGTCACTAAGTTTATTTTATTTCAAATAATTCCCTATACTTTGAATTTTAGTCAAATTATGTATAAGTTTAATTTGATTGATGAATTGGCCCCTAAACTTATTTTATTTCAAATAAGTCTCTCAACTTTGAATTTTAGTCAAATTACGAATAGGTTTTATTTGATTGATGAATTGGTCCCTAAACTTATTTTATATGAAATAAGTCCTCAATTTTGAATTTTACTCAAATTATGAATAAGTTTAATTTGATTGATGAATTAGTCCCTAAACTTATTTTATTTCAAATAAGTCCTCATCATTGAATTTTAGTCAAATTTTGAATAAGTTTAATTTGATTGATGAATTGGTCCCTAAACTTATTTTACTTCAAATAAGTCCGTAAATTTTGAATTTTAGTCAAATTATGAATAAGTTTTATTTGATTGATGAATTGATCCCTAAACTTATTTTATTTCAAATAAGTCCCTCAACTTTTAATTTTAGTCAAATTTTGAATAAGTTTAATTTTGATTGATGAATTGGTCCTTTGAACTTATTTTATTTCAAATAAGTCCCTAAACTTTGAATTTTAGTCAAATTATGAATAAGTTTAATTTGATTGATGAATTGGTCCTTTGAACTTATTTTGTTTCTAATAAGTCCTCAACTTTGAAGTTTAGTCAAATTATGAATAAAATTTTAATTTGATTTGATTGATGAATTGGTCCCTAAACTTATTTTGTTTCTAATAAATCTCTAAACTTTGAATTTTAGTCAAATTATGAATAAGTTTAATTTGATTGATAAATTGGTCCCTAAACTTATTTTATTTCAAAATAAGTCCCTTTACTTTGAATTTTAGTCAAATTATGAATAAGTTTAATTTGATTAATGAATTGGTTATTGAACTTATTTTATTTCAAATAACTCCTAAACTTTGAATTTTAGTCAAATTTTGAATAAATTTAATTTGATTGATGAATTGGTCCCTAAACTTATTTTATTTCAAGTAAGTCCCTCAACTTTGAATTTTAGTCAATATATGAATATGTTCAATTTGATTGATGATTTTGGTCACTAAACTTATTTTATTTCAAATAAGTCTTTAAACTCTAAATTTTAGTCACATTTTGAATAAGTTAATTTGATTGATGAATTGGTCACTAAGTTTATTTTATTTCAAATAATTCCCTATACTTTGAATTTTAGTCAAATTATGTATAAGTTTAATTTGATTGATGAATTGGCCCCTAAACTTATTTTATTTCAAATAAGTCTCCCAACTTTGAATTTTAGTCAAATTACGAATAGGTTTATTTGATTGATGAATTGGTCCCTAAACTTATTTTATATGAAATAAGTCCCTCAATTTTGAATTTTACTCAAATTATGAATAAGTTTAATTTGATTGATGAATTGGTCCCTAAACTTATTTTATTTCAAGTAAGTCCCTTAACTTTGAATTTTAGTCAAATTATGAATACGTTTAATTTGATTGATGATTTTGGTCCCTAAACTTATTTTATTTCAAATAAGTCTCCAAACTCTGAATTTTAGTCACATTTTGAATTAGTTTAATTTGATTGATGAATTGGTCCCTAAACTTATTTTATTTCAAATAATTAACTAAACTTTGAATTTTAGTCAAATTACGAATAAGTTTAATTTGATTGATGAATTGGTCCCTCAACTTATTTTTTTTCAAATAAGTCTCTCAATTTTGAATTTTAGTCAAATTTTGAATAAGTTTAATTTGATTGATGAATTGGCCCCTCAACTTATTTTTTTTCAAATAAGTCCCTCAACTTTGAGTTTTAGTGAAATTTTGTATAAGTTTAATTTGATTGATGAATTGGTCCCTCAACTTATTTTTTTTCAAATAAGTCTCTCAACTTTGAATTTTAGTCAAATTTTGAATAAGTTTATTTTGATTGATGAATTGGTCACTGAACTTATTTTTCTTTCAAATAATTCCTAAACTTAATTTCACCAAATTATGAATAAGTTTAATTTGATTGATGAATTGGTCCATAAACATATTTTCTTTCAAATAAATTCCTAAAATTTGAATTTTAGTCAAATTTTGAATAAGTTTTATTTGATTGATGAATTGATCCCTTGAATTTATTTTATTTAAAATAAGTTCCTAAACTTTGAATTTTACTCATATTATGAATAAGTTTAATTTGATTGATGAATTGGTCACTGAACTTATTTTATTCCAAATAACTCCCCAATCTTTGAATTTTAGTCAAATTTTGAATAAATTTAATTTGATTGATGAATTGGTCCCTAAACTTATTTTATTTCAAGTAAGTCCTTTAACTTTGAATTTTAGTCAAATTATGAATACGTTTAATTTGATTGATGATTTTGGTCCTTAAACTTATTTTATTTCAAATAAGTCTCTAAACTCTGAATTTTAGTCACATTTTGAATAAGTTTAGTTTGATTGATGAATTGGTACCTAAACTTATTTTATTTCAAATAACTCCGTAAACTTTGAATTTTAGTAAAATTTTGAATAAGTTTAATTTGATTGATGAATTGGTCCCCGAACTTATTTTCTTTGAAGTAAGTCCTTTAACTTTGAATTTTAGTCAAATTATGAATAAGTTTAATTTGATTGATGAATTGGCCCCTAAACTTATTTTATTTCAAATAAGTCTCTCAACTCTCGAATTTTAGATACATTTTGAATAAGTTTAATTTGATTGATGAATTGGTCCCTAAACTTATTTTAGTTCAAATAAATCCCTAAACTTTGAATTTTAGTCAAATTACGAATAAGTTTAATTATTGATGAATTGGTCCCTAAACTTATTTTATTTCAAATAAATCCCTAAACTTTAAATTTTAGTTAAATTATGAATAAGTTTAATTTTATTGATGAATTGGTCAATTTGAACTTATTTTATTTCAAATAAGTCCCTAAACTTTGAATTTTACTCAAATTATGAATAAGTTTAATTTGATTGATGAATTGGTCACTGAACTTATTTTGTTTCTAATAAATCTCTAAACTTCGAATTTTAGTCAAATTATGAATAAGTTTAATTTGATTGATAAATTGGTCCCTAAACTTATTTTATTTCAAGTAAGTCCCTTAACTTTGAATTTTAGTCAAATTATTAATACGTTTAATTTGATTAATGAATTGGTTAACTTATTTTAACTTATTTTATTTCAAATAACTCCCTAAAGTTTGAATTTTAGTCAAATTTTGAATAAATTTAATTTGATTGATGAATTGGTCCCTAAACTTATTTTATTTCAAGTAAGTCCCTTAACTTTGAATTTTAGTCAATATATGAATATGTTCAATTTGATTGATGAATTGGTCACTAAGTTTATTTTATTTCAAATAATTCCCTATACTTTGAATTTTAGTCAAATTATGTATAAGTTTAATTTGATTGATGAATTGGCCCCTAAACTTATTTTATTTCAAATAAGTCTCCCAACTTTGAATTTTAGTCAAATTACGAATAGGTTTATTTGATTGATGAATTGGTCCCTAAACTTACTTTATATGAAATAAGTCCCTCAATTTGGAATTTTACTCAAATTATGAATAAGTTTAATTTGATTGATGAATTCGTCCCTAAACTTATTTTATTTCAAGTAAGTCCCTTAACTTTGAATTTTAGTCAAATTATGAATACGTTTAATTTGATTGATGATTTTGGTCCCTAAACTTATTTTATTTCAAATAAGTCTCCAAACTCTGAATTTTAATCACATTTTGAATTAGTTTAATTTGATTGATGGATTGGTCCCTAAACTTATTTTATTTCAAATAATTAACTAAACTTTGAATTTTAATCAAATTACGAATAAGTTTAATTTGATTGATGAATTGGTCCCTAAGTTTATTTTATTTCAAATAATTCCCTATACTTTGAATTTTAGTCAAATTATGTATAAGTTTAATTTGATTGATGAATTGGCCCCTAAACTTATTTTATTTCAAATAAGTCTCCCAACTTTGAATTTTAGTCAAATTACGAATAGGTTTATTTGATTGATGAATTGGTCCCTAAACTTATTTTATATGAAATAAGTCCCTCAATTTGGAATTTTACTCAAATTATGAATAAGTTTAATTTGATTGATGAATTGGTCCCTAAACTTATTTTATTTCAAGTAAGTCCCTTAACTTTGAATTTTAGTCAAATTATGAATACGTTTAATTTGATTGATGATTTTGGTCCCTAAACTTATTTTATTTCAAATAAGTCTCAAAATTTGAATTTTAGTCACATTTTGAATTAGTTTAATTTGATTGATGGATTGGTCCTAAAACTTATTTTATTTCAAATAATTAACTAAACTTTGAATTTTAATCAAATTACGAATAAGTTTAATTTGATTGATGAATTGGTCCCTAAACTTATTTTATTTGAAATAAGTCCTCAATTTTGAATTTGAGTCAAATTTTGAATAAGTTTAATTTGATTGATGAATTGGCCCTCAACGTATTTTTTTTCAATAAGTCCCTCAACTTTGAGTTTTAGTGAAATTTTGTATAAGTTTAATTTGATTGATGAATTGGTCCCTCAACTTATTTTTTTTTTTTTCAAATAAGTCTCTCAACTTTGAATTTTAGTCAAATTTTGAATAAGTTTATTTTGATTGATGAATTGGTCACTGAACTTATTTTCTTTCAAATAATTCCCTAAACTTAATTTCAGTCAAATTATGAATAAGTTTAATTTGATTGATGAATTGGTCCATAAACATATTTTCTTTCAAATAAATTCCTAAAATTTGAATTTTAGTCAAATTTTGAATAAGTTTTATTTGATTGATGAATTGGTCACTTTGAATTTATTTTATTTAAAATAAGTTCCTAAACTTTGAATTTTACTCATATTATGAATAAGTTTAATTTGATTGATGAATTGGTCAACCGAACTTATTTTATTCCAAATAACTCCCCAATCTTTGAATTTTAGTCAAAATTTTGAATAAATTTAATTTGATTGATGAATTGGTCCCTAAACTTATTTTATTTCAAGTAAGTCCCTTAACTTTGAATTTTAGTCAAATTATGAATACGTTTAATTTGATTGATGATTTTGGTCCTTAAACTTATTTTATTTCAAATAAGTCTCTAAACTCCGAAATTTAGTCACATTTTGAATAAGTTTAGTTTGATTGATGAATTGGTACCTAAACTTATTTTATTTCAAATAACTCCGTAAACTTTGAATTTTAGTAAAATTTTGAATAAGTTTAATTTGATTGATGAATTGGTCCCCGAACTTATTTTCTTTGAAGTAAGTCCCTTAACTTTGAATTTTAGTCAAATTATGAATAAGTTTAATTTGATTGATGAATTGGCCCCTAAACTTATTTTATTTCAAATAAGTCTCTCAACTCTGAATTTTAGATACATTTTGAATAAGTTTAATTTGATTGATGAATTGGTCCCTAAACTTATTTTAGTTCAAATAAATCCCTAAACTTTGAATTTTAGTCAAATTACGAATAAGTTTAATTATTGATGAATTGGTCCCTAAACTTATTTTATTTCAAATAAATCCCTAAACTTTAAATTTTAGTCAAATTATGAATAAGTTTAATTTTATTGATGAATTGGTCACTGAACTTATTTTATTTCAAATAAGTCCCTAAACTTTGAATTTTACTCAAATTATGAATAAGTTTAATTTGATTGATGAATTGGTCACTGAACTTATTTTGTTTCTAATAAATCTCTAAACTTCGAATTTTAGTCAAATTATGAATAAGTTTAATTTGATTGATAAATTGGTCCCTAAACTTATTTTATTTCAAGTAAGTCCCTTAACTTTGAATTTTAGTCAAATTATTAATACGTTTAATTTGATTAATGAATTGGTTAATTTGAACTTATTTTATTTCAAATAACTCCTAAAGTTTGAATTTTAGTCAAATTTTGAATAAATTTAATTTGATTGATGAATTGGTCCCCCTAAACTTATTTTATTTCAAGTAAGTCCCTTAACTTTGAATTTTAGTCAATATATGAATATGTTCAATTTGATTGATGAATTGGTCACTAAGTTTATTTTATTTCAAATAATTCCCTATACTTTGAATTTTAGTCAAATTATGTATAAGTTTAATTTGATTGATGAATTGGCCCCTAAACTTATTTTATTTCAAATAAGTCTCCCAACTTTGAATTTTAGTCAAATTACGAATAGGTTTATTTGATTGATGAATTGGTCCCTAAACTTACTTTATATGAAATAAGTCCCTCAATTTGGAATTTTACTCAAATTATGAATAAGTTTAATTTGATTGATGAATTCGTCCCTAAACTTATTTTATTTCAAGTAAGTCCCTTAACTTTGAATTTTAGTCAAATTATGAATACGTTTAATTTGATTGATGATTTTGGTCAATAAACTTATTTTATTTCAAATAAGTCTCCAAACTCTGAATTTTAATCACATTTTGAATTAGTTTAATTTGATTGATGGATTGGTCCCTAAACTTATTTTATTTCAAATAATTAACTAAACTTTGAATTTTAATCAAATTACGAATAAGTTTAATTTGATTGATGAATTGGTCCCTAAGTTTATTTTATTTCAAATAATTCCCTATACTTTGAATTTTAGTCAAATTATGTATAAGTTTAATTTGATTGATGAATTGGCCCCTAAACTTATTTTATTTCAAATAAGTCTCCCAACTTTGAATTTTAGTCAAATTACGAATAGGTTTATTTGATTGATGAATTGGTCCCTAAACTTATTTTATATGAAATAAGTCCCTCAATTTGGAATTTTACTCAAATTATGAATAAGTTTAATTTGATTGATGAATTCGTCCCTAAACTTATTTTATTTCAAGTAAGTCCCTTAACTTTGAATTTTAGTCAAATTATGAATACGTTTAATTTGATTGATGATTTTGGTCCCTAAACTTATTTTATTTCAAATAAGTCTCTAAAATTTGAATTTTAGTCACATTTTGAATTAGTTTAATTTGATTGATGGATTGGTCCCTAAACTTATTTTATTTCAAATAATTAACTAAACTTTGAATTTTAATCAAATTACGAATAAGTTTAATTTGATTGATGAATTGGTCCCTAAACTTATTTTATTTGAAATAAGTCCCTCAATTTTGAATTTGAGTCAAATTTTGAATAAGTTTAATTTGATTGATGAATTGGCCCTCAACGTATTTTTTTTTTCAAATAAGTCCCTCAACTTTGAGTTTTAGTGAAATTTTGTATAAGTTTAATTTGATTGATGAATTGGTCCTCAACTTATTTTTTTTTTTTGAAATAAGTCTCTCAACTTTGAATTTTAGTCAAATTTTGAATAAGTTTATTTTGATTGATGAATTGGTCACTGAACTTATTTTCTTTCAAATAATTCCCTAAACTTAATTTCAGTCAAATTATGAATAAGTTTAATTTGATTGATGAATTGGTCCATAAACATATTTTCTTTCAAATAAATTCTTAAAATTTGAATTTTAGTCAAATTTTGAATAAGTTTTATTTGATTGATGAATTGGTCACTGAATTTATTTTATTTAAAATAAGTTCCTAAACTTTGAATTTTACTCATATTATGAATAAGTTTAATTTGATTGATGAATTGGTCACTGAACTTATTTTATTCCAAATAACTCCCCAATCTTTGAATTTTAGTCAAATTTTGAATAAATTTAATTTGATTGATGAATTGGTCCCTAAACTTATTTTATTTCAAGTAAGTCCCTTAACTTTGAATTTTAGTCAAATTATGAATACGTTTAATTTGATTGATGATTTTGGTCCTTAAACTTATTTTATTTCAAATACGTCTCTAAACTCTGAATTCTAGTCACATTTTGAATAAGTTTAGTTTGATTGATGAATTGGTACCTAAACTTATTTTATTTCAAATAACTCCGTAAACTTTGAATTTTAGTAAAATTTTGAATAAGTTTAATTTGATTGATGAATTGGTCCCGAACTTATTTTCTTTGAAGTAAGTCCCTTAACTTTGAATTTTAGTCAAATTATGAATAAGTTTAATTTGATTGATGAATTGGCCCCTAAACTTATTTTATTTCAAATAAGTCTCTCAACTCTGAATTTTAGATACATTTTGAATAAGTTTAATTTGATTGATGAATTGGTCCCTAAACTTATTTTAGTTCAAATAAATCCCTAAACTTTGAATTTTAGTCAAATTACGAATAAGTTTAATTATTGATGAATTGGTCCCTAAACTTATTTTATTTCAAATAAATCCCTAAACTTTAAATTTTAGTCAAATTATGAATAAGTTTAATTTTATTGATGAATTGGTCAACGAACTTATTTTATTTCAAATAAGTCCCTAAACTTTGAATTTTACTCAAATTATGAATAAGTTTAATTTGATTGATGAATTGGTCATTGGTCTTTGAACTTATTTTGTTTCTAATAAATCTCTAAACTTGAATTTTAGTCAAATTATGAATAAGTTTAATTTGATTGATAAATTGGTCCCTAAACTTATTTTATTTCAAGTAAGTCCCTTTAACTTTGAATTTTAGTCAAATTATTAATACGTTTAATTTGATTAATGAATTGGTTAATTGAACTTATTTTATTTCAAATAACTCCTAAACTTTGAATTTTAGTCAAATTTTGAATAAATTTAATTTGATTGATGAATTGGTCCCTAAACTTATTTTATTTCAAGTAAGTCCCTTAACTTTGAATTTTAGTCAATATATGAATATGTTCAATTTGATTGATGATTTTGGTCACTAAACTTATTTTATTTCAAATAAGTCAAATAAGTCTCTAAACTCTGAATTTTAGTCACATTTTGAATAAGTTAATTTGATTGATGAATTGGTCACTAAGTTTATTTTATTTCAAATAATTCCTATACTTTGAATTTTAGTCAAATTATGTATAAGTTTAATTTGATTGATGAATTGGCCCCTAAACTTATTTTATTTCAAATAAGTCTCCCAACTTTGAATTTTAGTCAAATTACGAATAGGTTTATTTGATTGATGAATTGGTCCCTAAACTTATTTTATATGAAATAAGTCCTCAATTTTGAATTTTACTCAAATTATGAATAAGTTTAATTTGATTGATGAATTGGTCCCTAAACTTATTTTATTTCAAGTAAGTCCCTTAACTTTGAATTTTAGTCAAATTATGAATACGTTTAATTTGATTGATGATTTTGGTCCCTAAACTTATTTTATTTCAAATAAGTCTCAAAACTCTGAATTTTAGTCACATTTTGAATTAGTTTAATTTGATTGATGGATTGGTCCCTAAACTTATTTTATTTCAAATAATTAACTAAACTTTGAATTTTAGTCAAATTACGAATAAGTTTAATTTGATTGATGAATTGGTCCCTAAACTTATTTTATTTGAAATAAGTCCCTCAATTTTGAATTTGAGTCAAATTTTGAATAAGTTTAATTTGATTGATGAATTGGCCCTCAACGTATTTTTTTTTTCAAATAAGTCCTCAACTTTGAGTTTTAGTGAAATTTTGTATAAGTTTAATTTGATTGATGAATTGGTCCTCAACTTATTTTTTTTTTTTAAATAAGTCTCTCAACTTTGAATTTTAGTCAAATTTTGAATAAGTTTATTTTGATTGATGAATTGGTCAATGAACTTATTTTCTTTCAAATAATTCCCTAAACTTAATTTCAAACCAAATTATGAATAAGTTTAATTTGATTGATGAATTGGTCCATAAACATATTTTCTTTCAAATAAATTCCTAAAATTTGAATTTTAGTCAAATTTTGAATAAGTTTTATTTGATTGATGAATTGGTCACTGAATTTATTTTATTTAAAATAAATTCCTAAACTTTGAATTTTACTCATATTATGAATAAGTTTAATTTGATTGACGAATTGGTCACTGAACTTATTTTATTCCAAATAACTCCCCAATCTTTGAATTTTAGTCAAATTTTGAATAAATTTAATTTGATTGATGAATTGGTCCCTAAACTTATTTTATTTCAAGTAAGTCCCTTAACTTTGAATTTTAGTCAAATTATGAATACGTTTAATTTGATTGATGATTTTGGTCCTTAAACTTATTTTATTTCAAATAAGTCTCTAAACTCTGAATTTTAGTCACATTTTGAATAAGTTTAGTTTGATTGATGAATTGGTACCTAAACTTATTTTATTTCAAATAACTCAAGTAAACTTTGAATTTTAGTAAAATTTTGAATAAGTTTAATTTGATTGATGAATTGGTCCCCGAACTTATTTTCTTTGAAGTAAGTCCCTTAACTTTGAATTTTAGTCAAATTATGAATAAGTTTAATTTGATTGATGAATTGGCCCCTAAACTTATTTTATTTCAAATAAGTCTCTCAACTCTGAATTTTAGATACATTTTGAATAAGTTTAATTTGATTGATGAATTGGTCCCTAAACTTATTTTAGTTCAAATAAATCCCTAAACTTTGAATTTTAGTCAAATTACGAATAAGTTTAATTATTGATGAATTGGTCCCTAAACTTATTTTATTTCAAATAAATCCCTAAACTTTAAATTTTAGTCAAATTATGAATAAGTTTAATTTTATTGATGAATTGGTCACTGAACTTATTTTATTTCAAATAAGTCCCTAAACTTTGAATTTTACTCAAATTATGAATAAGTTTAATTTGATTGATGAATTGGTCACTGAACTTATTTTGTTTCTAATAAATCTCTAAACTTCGAATTTTAGTCAAATTATGAATAAGTTTAATTTGATTGATAAATTGGTCCCTAAACTTATTTTATTTCAAGTAAGTCCCTTAACTTTGAATTTTAGTCAAATTATTAATACGTTTAATTTGATTAATGAATTGGTTAGTGAGCTTATTTTATTTCAAATAACTCCCTAAAGTTTGAATTTTAGTCAAATTTTGAATAAATTTAATTTGATTGATGAATTGGTCCCTAAACTTATTTTATTTCAAGTAAGTCCCTTAACTTTGAATTTTAGTCAATATATGAATATGTTCAATTTGATTGATGAATTGGTCACTAAGTTTATTTTATTTCAAATAATTCCCTATACTTTGAATTTTAGTCAAATTATGTATAAGTTTAATTTGATTGATGAATTGGCCCTTATTTTATTTCAAATAAGTCTTTTGAATTTCAAATAATTTGATTGTCTCCCCAACTTTTTTATTTCAAATTTCTCCCAACTTTGAATTTTAGTCAAATTACGAATAGGTTTATTTGATTGATGAATTGGTCCCTAAACTTACTTTTTATATGAAATAAGTCCCTCAATTTGGAATTTTACTCAAATTATGAATAAGTTTAATTTGATTGATGAATTCGTCCCTAAACTTATTTTATTTCAAGTAAGTCCCTTAACTTTGAATTTTAGTCAAATTATGAATACGTTTAATTTGATTGATGATTTTGGTCCCTAAACTTATTTTATTTCAAATAAGTCTCCAAACTCTGAATTTTAATCACATTTTGAATTAGTTTAATTTGATTGATGGATTGGTCCCTAAACTTATTTTATTTCAAATAATTAACTAAACTTTGAATTTTAATCAAATTACGAATAAGTTTAATTTGATTGATGAATTGGTCCCTAAGTTTATTTTATTTCAAATAATTCCCTATACTTTGAATTTTAGTCAAATTATGTATAAGTTTAATTTGATTGATGAATTGGCCCCTAAACTTATTTTATTTCAAATAAGTCTCCCAACTTTGAATTTTAGTCAAATTACGAATAGGTTTATTTGATTGATGAATTGGTCCCTAAACTTATTTTATATGAAATAAGTCCCTCAATTTGGAATTTTACTCAAATTATGAATAAGTTTAATTTGATTGATGAATTCGTCCCTAAACTTATTTTTTTTCAAGTATGTCCCTTAACTTTGAATTTTAGTCAAATTATGAATACGTTTAATTTGATTGATGATTTTGGTCCCTAAACTTATTTTATTTCAAATAAGTCTCAAAACTCTGAATTTTAGTCACATTTTGAATTAGTTTAATTTGATTGATGGATTGGTCCCTAAACTTATTTTATTTCAAATAATTAACTAAACTTTGAATTTTAATCAAATTACGAATAAGTTTAATTTGATTGATGAATTGGTCCCTAAACTTATTTTATTTGAAATAAGTCCCTCAATTTTGAATTTGAGTCAAATTTTGAATAAGTTTAATTTGATTGATGAATTGGCCCCTCAACGTATTTTTTTTCAAATAAGTCCCTCAACTTTGAGTTTTAGTGAAATTTTGTATAAGTTTAATTTGATTGATGAATTGGTCCCTCAACTTATTTTTTTTTAAATAAGTCTCTCAACTTTGAATTTTAGTCAAATTTTGAATAAATTTATTTTGATTGATGAATTGGTCACTGAACTTATTTTATTTCAAATAATTCCCTAAACTTAATTTCATTCAAATTATGAATAATTTTAATTTGATTGATGAATTGGTCCATAAACATATTTTCTTTCAAATAAATTCCTAAAATTTGAATTTTAGTCAAATTTTGAATAAGTTTTATTTGATTGATGAATTGGTCACTGAATTTATTTTATTTCAAATAAGTTCCTAAACTTTGAATTTTACTCATATTATGAATAAGTTTAATTTGATTGATGAATTGGTCACTGAACTTATTTTATTCCAAATAACTCCCCAATCTTTGAATTTTAGTCAAATTTTGAATAAATTTAATTTGATTGATGAATTGGTCCCTAAACTTATTTTATTTCAAGTAAGTCCTTAACTTTTGAATTTTAGTCAAATTATGAATACGTTTAATTTGATTGATGATTTTGGTCCTTAAACTTATTTTATTTCAAATAAGTCTCTAAACTCTGAATTTTAGTCACATTTTGAATAAGTTTAGTTTGATTGATGAATTGGTACCTAAACTTATTTTATTTCAAATAACTCCGTAAACTTTGAATTTTAGTAAAATTTTGAATAAGTTTAATTTGATTGATGAATTGGTCCCCGAACTTATTTTCTTTGAAGTAAGTCCCTTAACTTTGAATTTTAGTCAAATTATGAATAAGTTTAATTTGATTGATGAATTGGCCCCTAAACTTATTTTATTTCAAATAAGTCTCTCAACTCTCATTTTAGATACATTTTGAATAAGTTTAATTTGATTGATGAATTGGTCCTAAACTTATTTTAGTTCAAATAAATCCCTAAACTTTGGATTTTAGTCAAATTACGAATAAGTTTAATTATTGATGAATTGGTCCCTAAACTTATTTTATTTCAAATAAATCCCTAAACTTTAAATTTTAGTCAAATTATGAATAAGTTTAATTTTATTGATGAATTGGTCACTGAACTTATTTTATTTCAAATAAGTCCCTAAACTTTGAATTTTACTCAAATTATGAATAAGTTTAATTTGATTGATGAATTGGTCACTGAACTTATTTTGTTTCTAATAAATCTCTAAACTTCGAATTTTAGTCAAATTATGAATAAGATTAATTTGATTGATAAATTAGTCCCTAAACTTATTTTATTTCAAGTAAGTCCCTTAACTTTGAATTTTAGTCAAATTATGAATAAGTTTAATTTGATTGATGAATTGGCCCCTAAACTTATTTTATTTCAAATAAGTCTCTCAACTCTGAATTTTAGATACATTTTGAATAAGTTTAATTTGATTGATGAATTGGTCCCTAAACTTATTTTAGTTCAAATAAATCCTAAACTTTGAATTTTAGTCAAATTACGAATAAGTTTAATTATTGATGAATTGGTCCCTAAACTTATTTTATTTCAAATAAATCCCTAAACTTTAAATTTTAGTCAAATTATGAATAAGTTTAATTTTATTGATGAATTGGTCAATTTGAACTTATTTTATTTCAAATAAGTCCCTAAACTTTGAATTTTACTCAAATTATGAATAAGTTTAATTTGATTGATGAATTGGTCAATTGAACTTATTTTGTTTCTAATAAATCTCTAAACTTTAAACTTGAATTTTAGTCAAATTATGAATAAGTTTAATTTGATTGATAAATTGGTCCCTAAACTTATTTTATTTCAAGTAAGTCCCTTAACTTTGAATTTTAGTCAAATTATTAATACGTTTAATTTGATTAATGAATTGGTTAGTGAGCTTATTTTATTTCAAATAACTCCTAAAGTTTGAATTTTAGTCAAATTTTGAATAAATTTAATTTGATTGATGAATTGGTCCCTAAACTTATTTTATTTCAAGTAAGTCCCTTAACTTTGAATTTTAGTCAATATAATATGTTCAATTTGATTGATGAATTGGTCACTAAGTTTATTTTATTTCAAATAATTCCTATACTTTGAATTTTAGTCAAATTATGTATAAGTTTAATTTGATTGATGAATTGGCCCTAAAACTTATTTTATTTCAAATAAGTCTCCCAACTTTGAATTTTAGTCAAATTACGAATAGGTTTATTTGATTGATGAATTGGTCCCTAAACTTACTTTATATGAAATAAGTCCCTCAATTTGGAATTTTACTCAAATTATGAATAAGTTTAATTTGATTGATGAATTCGTCCCTAAACTTATTTTATTTCAAGTAAGTCCCTTAACTTTGAATTTTAGTCAAATTATGAATATGTTTAACTTGATTGATGATTTTGGTCCCTAAACTTATTTTATTTCAAATAAGTCTCCAAACTCTGAATTTTAATCACATTTTGAATTAGTTTAATTTGATTGATGGATTGGTCCCTAAACTTATTTTATTTCAAATAATTAACTAAACTTTGAATTTTAATCAAATTACTAAGTTTAATTTGATTGATGAATTGGTCAAAGTTTATTTTATTTCAAATAATTCCTATATACTTTGAATTTTAGTCAAATTATGTATAAGTTTAATTTGATTGATGAATTGGCCCCTAAACTTATTTTATTTCAAATAAGTCTCCCAACTTTGAATT
Source organism: Forsythia suspensa (assembly GCA_023638005.1). Taxonomy (NCBI): domain Eukaryota; kingdom Viridiplantae; phylum Streptophyta; class Magnoliopsida; order Lamiales; family Oleaceae; genus Forsythia; species Forsythia suspensa. The sequence goes on from CM042666.1 coordinate 18,260,462, forward strand.
TTAGTCAAATTACGAATAGGTTTATTTGATTGATGAATTGGTCCCTAAACTTATTTTATATGAAATAAGTCCCTCAATTTGGAATTTTACTCAAATTATGAATAAGTTTAATTTGATTGATGAATTCGTCCCTAAACTTATTTTTTTTCAAGTATGTCCCTTAACTTTGAATTTTAGTCAAATTATGAATACGTTTAATTTGATTGATGATTTTGGTCCCTAAACTTATTTTATTTCAAATAAGTCTCAAAACTCTGAATTTTAGTCACATTTTGAATTAGTTTAATTTGATTGATGGATTGGTCCCTAAACTTATTTTATTTCAAATAATTAACTAAACTTTGAATTTTAATCAAATTACTTAATAAGTTTAATTTGATTGATGAATTGGTCCCTAAACTTATTTTATTTGAAATAAGTCCTCAATTTTGAATTTGAGTCAAATTTTGAATAAGTTTAATTTGATTGATGAATTGGCCCCTCAACGTATTTTTTTTTTTTAAATAAGTCCCTCAACTTTGAGTTTTAGTGAAATTTTGTATAAGTTTAATTTGATTGATGAATTGGTCCCTCAACTTATTTTTTTTTAAATAAGTCTCTCAACTTTGAATTTTAGTCAAATTTTGAATAAATTTATTTTGATTGATGAATTGGTCACTGAACTTATTTTATTTCAAATAATTCCCTAAACTTAATTTCATTCAAATTATGAATAATTTTAATTTGATTGATGAATTGGTCCATAAACATATTTTCTTTCAAATAAATTCCTAAAATTTGAATTTTAGTCAAATTTTGAATAAGTTTTATTTGATTGATGAATTGGTCACTGAATTTATTTTATTTCAAATAAGTTCCTAAACTTTGAATTTTACTCATATTATGAATAAGTTTAATTTGATTGATGAATTGGTCAACGAACTTATTTTATTCCAAATAACTCCCCAATCTTTGAATTTTAGTCAAATTTTGAATAAATTTAATTTGATTGATGAATTGGTCCCTAAACTTATTTTATTTCAAGTAAGTCCCTTAACTTTGAATTTTAGAAATTAAATTATGAATACGTTTAATTTGATTGATGATTTTGGTCCTTAAACTTATTTTATTTCAAATAAGTCTCTAAACTCTCGAATTTAGTCACATTTTGAATAAGTTTAGTTTGATTGATGAATTGGTACCTAAACTTATTTTATTTCAAATAACTCCGTAAACTTTGAATTTTAGTAAAATTTTGAATAAGTTTAATTTGATTGATGAATTGGTCCCCGAACTTATTTTCTTTGAAGTAAGTCCTTTAACTTTGAATTTTAGTCAAATTATGAATAAGTTTAATTTGATTGATGAATTGGCCCCTAAACTTATTTTATTTCAAATAAGTCTCTCAACTCTGAATTTTAGATACATTTTGAATAAGTTTAATTTGATTGATGAATTGGTCCCTAAACTTATTTTAGTTCAAATAAATCCCTAAACTTTGAATTTTAGTCAAATTACGAATAAGTTTAATTATTGATGAATTGGTCCCTAAACTTATTTTATTTCAAATAAATCCTAAACTTTAAATTTTAGTCAAATTATGAATAAGTTTAATTTTATTGATGAATTGGTCAACCGAACTTATTTTATTTCAAATAAGTCCCTAAACTTTGAATTTTACTCAAATTATGAATAAGTTTAATTTGATTGATGAATTGGTCACTGAACTTATTTTGTTTCTAATAAATCTCTAAACTTCGAATTTTAGTCAAATTATGAATAAGTTTAATTTGATTGATAAATTGGTCCCTAAACTTATTTTATTTCAAGTAAGTCCCTTAACTTTGAATTTTAGTCAAATTATTAATACGTTTAATTTGATTAATGAATTGGTTATTGAACTTATTTTATTTCAAATAACTCCTAAACTTTGAATTTTAGTCAAATTTTGAATAAATTTAATTTGATTGATGAATTGGTCCCTAAACTTATTTTATTTCAAGTAAGTCCCTTAACTTTGAATTTTAGTCAATATATGAATATGTTCAATTTGATTGATGATTTTGGTCACTAAACTTATTTTATTTCAAATAAGTCTCTAAACTCTAATTTTAGTCACATTTTGAATAAGTTAATTTGATTGATGAATTGGTCACTAAGTTTATTTTATTTCAAATAATTCCCTATACTTTGAATTTTAGTCAAATTATGTATAAGTTTAATTTGATTGATGAATTGGCCCCTAAACTTATTTTATTTCAAATAAGTCTCCCAACTTTGAATTTTAGTCAAATTACGAATAGGTTTATTTGATTGATGAATTGGTCCCTAAACTTATTTTATATGAAATAAGTCCCTCAATTTTGAATTTTACTCAAATTATGAATAAGTTTAATTTGATTGATGAATTGGTCCCTAAACTTATTTTATTTCAAGTAAGTCCCTTAACTTTGAATTTTAGTCAAATTATGAATACGTTTAATTTGATTGATGATTTTGGTCCCTAAACTTATTTTATTTCAAATAAGTCTCAAAACTCCGAATTTTAGTCACATTTTGAATTAGTTTAATTTGATTTGATTGATGGATTGGTCCCTAAACTTATTTTATTTCAAATAATTAACTAAACTTTGAATTTTAGTCAAATTACGAATAAGTTTAATTTGATTGATGAATTGGTCCCTAAACTTATTTTATTTGAAATAAGTCCTCAATTTTTGATTTGAGTCAAATTTTGAATAAGTTTAATTTGATTGATGAATTGGCCCTCAACGTATTTTTTTTCAAATAAGTCCCTCAACTTTGAGTTTTAGTGAAATTTTGTATAAGTTTAATTTGATTGATGAATTGGTCCCTCAACTTATTTTTTTTTTCAAATAAGTCTCTCAACTTTGAATTTTAGTCAAATTTTGAATAAGTTTATTTTGATTGATGAATTGGTCATTTGAACTTATTTTCTTTCAAATAATTCCTAAACTTAATTTCATTCAAATTATGAATAAGTTTAATTTGATTGATGAATTGGTCCATAAACATATTTTCTTTCAAATAAATTCCTAAAATTTGAATTTTAGTCAAATTTTGAATAAGTTTTATTTGATTGATGAATTGGTCACTTTAATTTATTTTATTTAAAATAAGTTCCTAAACTTTGAATTTTACTCATATTATGAATAAGTTTAATTTGATTGATGAATTGGTCAACGAACTTATTTTATTCCAAATAACTCCCCAATCTTTGAATTTTAGTCAAATTTTGAATAAATTTAATTTGATTGATGAATTGGTCCCTAAACTTATTTTATTTCAAGTAAGTCCCTTAACTTTGAATTTTAGTCAAATTATGAATACGTTTAATTTGATTGATGATTTTGGTCCTTAAACTTATTTTATTTCAAATAAGTCTCTAAACTCTCTAATTTTAGTCACATTTTGAATAAGTTTAGTTTGATTGATGAATTGGTACCTAAACTTATTTTATTTCAAATAACTCCGTAAACTTTGAATTTTAGTAAAATTTTGAATAAGTTTAATTTGATTGATGAATTGGTCCCCGAACTTATTTTCTTTGAAGTAAGTCCTTTAACTTTGAATTTTAGTCAAATTATGAATAAGTTTAATTTGATTGATGAATTGGCCCCTAAACTTATTTTATTTCAAATAAGTCTCTCAACTCTGAATTTTAGATACATTTTGAATAAGTTTAATTTGATTGATGAATTGGTCCCTAAACTTATTTTAGTTCAAATAAATCCTAAACTTTGAATTTTAGTCAAATTACGAATAAGTTTAATTATTGATGAATTGGTCCCTAAACTTATTTTATTTCAAATAAATCCTAAACTTTAAATTTTAGTCAAATTATGAATAAGTTTAATTTTATTGATGAATTGGTCAATTGAACTTATTTTATTTCAAATAAGTCCCTAAACTTTGAATTTTACTCAAATTATGAATAAGTTTAATTTGATTGATGAATTGGTCACCGAACTTATTTTGTTTCTAATAAATCTCTAAACTTGAATTTTAGTCAAATTATGAATAAGTTTAATTTGATTGATAAATTGGTCCCTAAACTTATTTTATTTCAAGTAAGTCCTTTAACTTTGAATTTTAGTCAAATTATTAATACGTTTAATTTGATTAATGAATTGGTTAGTGAACTTATTTTATTTCAAATAACTCCTAAAGTTTGAATTTTAGTCAAATTTTGAATAAATTTAATTTGATTGATGAATTGGTCCCTAAACTTATTTTATTTCAAGTAAGTCCCTTAACTTTGAATTTTAGTCAATATATGAATATGTTCAATTTGATTGATGAATTGGTCACTAAACTTTTTTATTTCAAATAATTCCTATAACTTTGAATTTTAGTCAAATTATGTATAAGTTTAATTTGATTGATGAATTGGTCCTAAAACTTATTTTATTTCAAATAAGTTTTTGAATTTTAGTCAAATTACGAATAAATTTATGAATTGGTCAAATTTTGAATAAGTCCCTCAATTTAAATTTTACTCATTATGAATAAGTTTAATTTGATTGATGAATTGGTCCCTAAACTTATTTTATTTCAAATAAGTCCCTAAACTTTGAATTTTAGTCAAATTATGAATAAGTTTAATTTGATTGATGAATTGGTCCTAAACTTATTTTTTATTTCAAATAAGTCCCTTAAACTTTTTTAGTCAAATTATGAATTTTAGTCAAATTATGAATAAGTTTAATTTGATTGATGAATTGGTCCCTAAACTTATTTTATTTCAAATAAGTCTCTAAACTTTGAATTTTAGTCAAATTAATGAATAAGTTAATTTGATTGATGAATTGGTCACTAAGTTTATTTTATTTCAAATAATTCCCTATACTTTGAATTTTAGTCAAATTATGTATAAGTTTAATTTGATTGATGAATTGGCCCCCCAAACTTATTTTATTTCAAATAAGTCTCCCAACTTTGAATTTTAGTCAAATTACGAATAGGTTTATTTGATTGATGAATTGGTCCCTAAACTTATTTTATGAAATAAGTCCTCAATTTTGAATTTTACTCAAATTATGAATAAGTTTAATTTGATTGATGAATTGGTCCCTAAACTTATTTTATTTCAAGTAAGTCCCTTAACTTTGAATTTTAGTCAAATTATGAATACGTTTAATTTGATTGATGATTTTGGTCCCTAAACTTATTTTATTTCAAATAAGTCTCAAAACTCTGAATTTTAGTCACATTTTGAATTAGTTTAATTTGATTGATGGATTGGTCCCTAAACTTATTTTATTTCAAATAATTAACTAAACTTTGAATTTTAGTCAAATTACGAATAAGTTTAATTTGATTGATGAATTGGTCCCTAACTTATTTTATTTGAAATAAGTCCTCAATTTTGAATTTGAGTCAAATTTTGAATAAGTTTAATTTGATTGATGAATTGGCCCCTCAACGTATTTTTTTTCAAATAAGTCCCTCAACTTTGAGTTTTAGTGAAATTTTGTATAAGTTTAATTTGATTGATGAATTGGTCCCTCAACTTATTTTTTTTTAAATAAGTCTCTCAACTTTGAATTTTAGTCAAATTTTGAATAAATTTATTTTGATTGATGAATTGGTCACTGAACTTATTTTCTTTCAAATAATTCCCTAAACTTAATTTCATTCAAATTATGAATAAGTTTAATTTGATTGATGAATTGGTCCATAAACATATTTTCTTTCAAATAAATTCCTAAAATTTGAATTTTAGTCAAATTTTGAATAAGTTTTATTTGATTGATGAATTGGTCACTGAATTTATTTTATTTCAAATAAGTTCCTAAACTTTGAATTTTACTCATATTATGAATAAGTTTAATTTGATTGATGAATTGGTCACTGAACTTATTTTATTCCAAATAACTCCCCAATCTTTGAATTTTAGTCAAATTTTGAATAAATTTAATTTGATTGATGAATTGGTCCCTAAACTTATTTTATTTCAAGTAAGTCCCTTAACTTTGAATTTTAGTCAAATTATGAATACGTTTAATTTGATTGATGATTTTGGTCCTTAAACTTATTTTATTTCAAATACGTCTCTAAACTCTCTAATTTTAGTCACATTTTGAATAAGTTTAGTTTGATTGATGAATTGGTACCTAAACTTATTTTATTTCAAATAACTCAAGTAAACTTTGAATTTTAGTAAAAATTTGAATAAGTTTAATTTGATTGATGAATTGGTCCCCAAACTTATTTTCTTTGAAGTAAGTCCTTTAACTTTGAATTTTAGTCAAATTATGAATAAGTTTAATTTGATTGATGAATTGGCCCCTAAACTTATTTTATTTCAAATAAGTCTCTCAACTCTGAATTTTAGATACATTTTGAATAAGTTTAATTTGATTGATGAATTGGTCCCTAAACTTATTTTAGTTCAAATAAATCCCTAAACTTTGAATTTTAGTCAAATTACTTAATAAGTTTAATTATTGATGAATTGGTCCCTAAACTTATTTTATTTCAAATAAATCCTAAACTTTAAATTTTAGTCAAATTATGAATAAGTTTAATTTTATTGATGAATTGGTCACTGAACTTATTTTATTTCAAATAAGTCCCTAAACTTTGAATTTTACTCAAATTATGAATAAGTTTAATTTGATTGATGAATTGGTCACTGAACTTATTTTGTTTCTAATAAATCTCTAAACTTCGAATTTTAGTCAAATTATGAATAAGTTTAATTTGATTGATAAATTGGTCCCTAAACTTATTTTATTTCAAGTAAGTCCCTTAACTTTGAATTTTAGTCAAATTATTAATACGTTTAATTTGATTAATGAATTGGTTACTGAACTTATTTTATTTCAAATAACTCCCTAAACTTTGAATTTTAGTCAAATTTTGAATAAATTTAATTTGATTGATGAATTGGTCCCTAAACTTATTTTATTTCAAGTAAGTCCCTTAACTTTGAATTTTAGTCAATATATGAATATGTTCAATTTGATTGATGATTTTGGTCACTAAACTTATTTTATTTCAAATAAGTCTCTAAACTCTGAATTTTAGTCACATTTTGAATAAGTTAATTTGATTGATGAATTGGTCACTAAGTTTATTTTATTTCAAATAATTCCCTATACTTTGAATTTTAGTCAAATTATGTATAAGTTTAATTTGATTGATGAATTGGCCCCTAAACTTTTTTATTTTCAAATAAGTCTCCCAACTTTGAATTTTAGTCAAATTACGAATAGGTTTATTTGATTGATGAATTGGTCCCTAAACTTATTTTATATGAAATAAGTCCTCAATTTTGAATTTTACTCAAATTATGAATAAGTTTAATTTGATTGATGAATTGGTCCCTAAACTTATTTTATTTCAAGTAAGTCCCTTAACTTTGAATTTTAGTCAAATTATGAATACGTTTAATTTGATTGATGATTTTGGTCCCTAAACTTATTTTATTTCAAATAAGTCTCAAAACTCCGATTTTAGTCACATTTTGAATTAGTTTAATTTGATTGATGGATTGGTCCCTAAACTTATTTTATTTCAAATAATTAACTAAACTTTGAATTTTAGTCAAATTACGAATAAGTTTAATTTGATTGATGAATTGGTCCCTAAACTTATTTTATTTGAAATAAGTCCTCAATTTTGAATTTGAGTCAAATTTTGAATAAGTTTAATTTGATTGATGAATTGGCCCTCAACGTATTTTTTTTTTCAAATAAGTCCCTCAACTTTGAGTTTTAGTGAAATTTTGTATAAGTTTAATTTGATTGATGAATTGGTCCCTCAACTTATTTTTTTCAAATAAGTCTCTCAACTTTGAATTTTAGTCAAATTTTGAATAAGTTTATTTTGATTGATGAATTGGTCACTGAACTTATTTTCTTTCAAATAATTCCCTAAACTTAATTTCAGTCAAATTATGAATAAGTTTAATTTGATTGATGAATTGGTCCATAAACATATTTTCTTTCAAATAAATTCCTAAAATTTGAATTTTAGTCAAATTTTGAATAAGTTTTATTTGATTGATGAATTGGTCACTGAATTTATTTTATTTAAAATAAGTTCCTAAACTTTGAATTTTACTCATATTATGAATAAGTTTAATTTGATTGATGAATTGGTCACTGAACTTATTTTATTCCAAATAACTCCCCAATCTTTGAATTTTAGTCAAATTTTGAATAAATTTAATTTGATTGATGAATTGGTCCCTAAACTTATTTTATTTCAAGTAAGTCCTTTAACTTTGAATTTTAGTCAAATTATGAATACGTTTAATTTGATTGATGATTTTGGTCCTTAAACTTATTTTATTTCAAATAAGTCTCTAAACTCTCTAATTTTAGTCACATTTTGAATAAGTTTAGTTTGATTGATGAATTGGTACCTAAACTTATTTTATTTCAAATAACTCCGTAAACTTTGAATTTTAGTAAAATTTTGAATAAGTTTAATTTGATTGATGAATTGGTCCCCTAACTTATTTTCTTTGAAGTAAGTCCTTTAACTTTGAATTTTAGTCAAATTATGAATAAGTTTAATTTGATTGATGAATTGGCCCTAAACTTATTTTATTTCAAATAAGTCTCTCAACTCTAAATTTTAGATACATTTTGAATAAGTTTAATTTGATTGATGAATTGGTCCCTAAACTTATTTTAGTTCAAATAAATCCTAAACTTTGAATTTTAGTCAAATTACGAATAAGTTTAATTATTGATGAATTGGTCCCTAAACTTATTTTATTTCAAATAAATCCTAAACTTTAAATTTTAGTCAAATTATGAATAAGTTTAATTTTATTGATGAATTGGTCACCTGAACTTATTTTATTTCAAATAAGTCCCTAAACTTTGAATTTTACTCAAATTATGAATAAGTTTAATTTGATTGATGAATTGGTCACTGAACTTATTTTGTTTCTAATAAATCTCTAAACTTGAATTTTAGTCAAATTATGAATAAATTTAATTTGATTGATAAATTGGTCCCTAAACTTATTTTATTTCAAGTAAGTCCCTTAACTTTGAATTTTAGTCAAATTATTAATACGTTTAATTTGATTAATGAATTGGTTACTGAACTTATTTTATTTCAAATAACTCCCTAAACTTTGAATTTTAGTCAAATTTTGAATAAATTTAATTTGATTGATGAATTGGTCCCTAAACTTATTTTATTTCAAAAAGTCCCTTTGAACTTTGAATTTTAGTCAATATATGAATATGTTCAATTTGATTGATGATTTTGGTCACTAAACTTATTTTATTTCAAATAAGTCTCTAAACTCTGAATTTTAGTCACATTTTGAATAAGTTAATTTGATTGATGAATTGGTCACTAAGTTTATTTTATTTCAAATAATTCCCTATACTTTGAATTTTAGTCAAATTATGTATAAGTTTAATTTGATTGATGAATTGGCCCCTAAACTTATTTTATTTCAAATAAGTCTCCCAACTTTGAATTTTAGTCAAATTACGAATAGGTTTATTTGATTGATGAATTGGTCCCTAAACTTATTTTATATGAAATAAGTCCTCAATTTTTTTACTCAATTTTACTCAAATTATGAATAAGTTTAATTTGATTGATGAATTGGTCCCTAAACTTATTTTATTTCAAGTAAGTCCCTTAACTTTGAATTTTAGTCAAATTATGAATACGTTTAATTTGATTGATGATTTTGGTCCCTAAACTTATTTTATTTCAAATAAGTCTCAAAACTCTGAATTTTAGTCACATTTTGAATTAGTTTAATTTGATTGATGGATTGGTCCCTAAACTTATTTTATTTCAAATAATTAACTAAACTTTGAATTTTAGTCAAATTACGAATAAGTTTAATTTGATTGATGAATTGGTCCCTAAACTTATTTTATTTGAAATAAGTCCCTCAATTTTGAATTTGAGTCAAATTTTGAATAAGTTTAATTTGATTGATGAATTGGCCCTCAACGTATTTTTTTTTTTCAAATAAGTCCCTCAACTTTGAGTTTTAGTGAAATTTTGTATAAGTTTAATTTGATTGATGAATTGGTCCCTCAACTTATTTTTTTTTTTCAAATAAGTCTCTCAACTTTGAATTTTAGTCAAATTTTGAATAAGTTTATTTTGATTGATGAATTGGTCATTTGAACTTATTTTCTTTCAAATAATTCCTAAACTTAATTTCATCAAATTATGAATAAGTTTAATTTGATTGATGAATTGGTCCATAAACATATTTTCTTTCAAATAAATTCCTAAAATTTGAATTTTAGTCAAATTTTGAATAAGTTTTATTTGATTGATGAATTGGTCACCTTGAATTTATTTTATTTAAAATAAGTTCCTAAACTTTGAATTTTACTCATATTATGAATAAGTTTAATTTGATTGATGAATTGGTCACTGAACTTATTTTATTCCAAATAACTCCCCAATCTTTGAATTTTAGTCAAATTTTGAATAAATTTAATTTGATTGATGAATTGGTCCCTAAACTTATTTTATTTCAAGTAAGTCCCTTAACTTTGAATTTTAGTCAAATTATGAATACGTTTAATTTGATTGATGATTTTGGTCCTTAAACTTATTTTATTTCAAATAAGTCTCTAAACTCAATTTTAGTCACATTTTGAATAAGTTTAGTTTGATTGATGAATTGGTACCTAAACTTATTTTATTTCAAATAACTCCAGTAAACTTTGAATTTTAGTAAAATTTTGAATAAGTTTAATTTGATTGATGAATTGGTCCCCGAACTTATTTTCTTTGAAGTAAGTCCTTAACTTTGAATTTTAGTCAAATTATGAATAAGTTTAATTTGATTGATGAATTGGCCCCTAAACTTATTTTATTTCAAATAAGTCTCTCAACTCTGAATTTTAGATACATTTTGAATAAGTTTAATTTGATTGATGAATTGGTCCCTAAACTTATTTTAGTTCAAATAAATCCCTAAACTTTGAATTTTAGTCAAATTACGAATAAGTTTAATTATTGATGAATTGGTCCCTAAACTTATTTTATTTCAAATAAATCCTAAACTTTAAATTTTAGTCAAATTATGAATAAGTTTAATTTTATTGATGAATTGGTCAATTGGTCGAACTTATTTTATTTCAAATAAGTCCCTAAACTTTGAATTTTACTCAAATTATGAATAAGTTTAATTTGATTGATGAATTGGTCACTGAACTTATTTTGTTTCTAATAAATCTCTAAACTTCGAATTTTAGTCAAATTATGAATAAGTTTAATTTGATTGATAAATTGGTCCCTAAACTTATTTTATTTCAAGTAAGTCCCTTAACTTTGAATTTTAGTCAAATTATTAATACGTTTAATTTGATTAATGAATTGGTTAATTAACTTGAACTTATTTTATTTCAAATAACTCCTAAACTTTGAATTTTAGTCAAATTTTGAATAAATTTAATTTGATTGATGAATTGGTCCTAAACTTATTTTATTTCAAGTAAGTCCCTTAACTTTGAATTTTAGTCAATATATGAATATGTTCAATTTGATTGATGATTTTGGTCACTAAACTTATTTTATTTCAAATAAGTCTCTAAACTCTTTTATTTTAGTCACATTTTGAATAAGTTAATTTGATTGATGAATTGGTCACTAAGTTTATTTTATTTCAAATAATTCCCTATACTTTGAATTTTAGTCAAATTATGTATAAGTTTAATTTGATTTGATTGATGAATTGGCCCCTAAACTTATTTTATTTCAAATAAGTCTCCCAACTTTGAATTTTAGTCAAATTACGAATAGGTTTATTTGATTGATGAATTGGTCCCTAAACTTATTTTATATGAAATAAGTCCTCAATTTTGAATTTTACTCAAATTATGAATAAGTTTAATTTGATTGATGAATTGGTCCCTAAACTTATTTTATTTCAAGTAAGTCCCTTAACTTTGAATTTTAGTCAAATTATGAATACGTTTAATTTGATTGATGATTTTGGTCCCTAAACTTATTTTATTTCAAATAAGTCTCAAAACTCTGAATTTTAGTCACATTTTGAATTAGTTTAATTTGATTGATGGATTGGTCCCTAAACTTATTTTATTTCAAATAATTAACTAAACTTTGAATTTTAGTCAAATTACGAATAAGTTTAATTTGATTGATGAATTGGTCCCTAAACTTATTTTATTTGAAATAAGTCCCTCAATTTTGAATTTGAGTCAAATTTTGAATAAGTTTAATTTGATTGATGAATTGGCCCCTCAACGTATTTTTTTTCAAATAAGTCCCTCAACTTTGAGTTTTAGTGAAATTTTGTATAAGTTTAATTTGATTGATGAATTGGTCCCTCAACTTATTTTTTTTTAAATAAGTCTCTCAACTTTGAATTTTAGTCAAATTTTGAATAAGTTTATTTTGATTGATGAATTGGTCACTGAACTTATTTTCTTTCAAATAATTCCCTAAACTTAATTTCAGTCAAATTATGAATAAGTTTAATTTGATTGATGAATTGGTCCATAAACATATTTTCTTTCAAATAAATTCCTAAAATTTGAATTTTAGTCAAATTTTGAATAAGTTTTATTTGATTGATGAATTGGTCACTGAATTTATTTTATTTAAAATAAGTTCCTAAACTTTGAATTTTACTCATATTATGAATAAGTTTAATTTGATTGATGAATTGGTCACTGAACTTATTTTATTCCAAATAACTCCCCAATCTTTGAATTTTAGTCAAATTTTGAATAAATTTAATTTGATTGATGAATTGGTCCCTAAACTTATTTTATTTCAAGTAAGTCCCTTAACTTTGAATTTTAGTCAAATTATGAATACGTTTAATTTGATTGATGATTTTGGTCCTTAAACTTATTTTATTTCAAATAAGTCTCTAAACTCTGAATTTTAGTCACATTTTGAATAAGTTTAGTTTGATTGATGAATTGGTACCTAAACTTATTTTATTTCAAATAACTCAAGTAAACTTTGAATTTTAGTAAAATTTTGAATAAGTTTAATTTGATTGATGAATTGGTCCCCTAACTTATTTTCTTTGAAGTAAGTCCTTAACTTTGAATTTTAGTCAAATTATGAATAAGTTTAATTTGATTGATGAATTGGCCCCTAAACTTATTTTATTTCAAATAAGTCTCTCAACTCTGAATTTTAGATACATTTTGAATAAGTTTAATTTGATTGATGAATTGGTCCCTAAACTTATTTTAGTTCAAATAAATCCCTAAACTTTGAATTTTAGTCAAATTACGAATAAGTTTAATTATTGATGAATTGGTCCCTAAACTTATTTTATTTCAAATAAATCCCTAAACTTTAAATTTTAGTCAAATTATGAATAAGTTTAATTTTATTGATGAATTGGTCACTGAACTTATTTTATTTCAAATAAGTCCCTAAACTTTGAATTTTACTCAAATTATGAATAAGTTTAATTTGATTGATGAATTGGTCACTGAACTTATTTTGTTTCTAATAAATCTCTAAACTTCGAATTTTAGTCAAATTATGAATAAGTTTAATTTGATTGATAAATTGGTCCCTAAACTTATTTTATTTCAAGTAAGTCCCTTAACTTTGAATTTTAGTCAAATTATTAATACGTTTAATTTGATTAATGAATTGGTTAGTGAACTTATTTTATTTCAAATAACTCCCTAAAGTTTGAATTTTAGTCAAATTTTGAATAAATTTAATTTGATTGATGAATTGGTCCCTAAACTTATTTTATTTCAAGTAAGTCCCTTAACTTTGAATTTTAGTCAATATATGAATATGTTCAATTTGATTGATGAATTGGTCACTAAGTTTATTTTATTTCAAATAATTCCCTATACTTTGAATTTTAGTCAAATTATGTATAAGTTTAATTTGATTGATGAATTGGCCCCTAAACTTATTTTATTTCAAATAAGTCTCCCAACTTTGAATTTTAGTCAAATTACGAATAGGTTTATTTGATTGATGAATTGGTCCCTAAACTTACTTTATATGAAATAAGTCCTCAATTTGAATTTTACTCAAATTATGAATAAGTTTAATTTGATTGATGAATTGGTCCCTAAACTTATTTTATTTCAAGTAAGTCCCTTAACTTTGAATTTTAGTCAAATTATGAATACGTTTAATTTGATTGATGATTTTGGTCCCTAAACTTATTTTATTTCAAATAAGTCTCCAAACTAAATTTTAATCACATTTTGAATTAGTTTAATTTGATTGATGGATTGGTCCTAAACTTATTTTATTTCAAATAATTAACTAAACTTTGAATTTTAGTAAAATTATGAATAAGTTTAAATTATGAATTGGTCCCTAATAAAATAAGTTAATTTGATTGATGAATTTCCCTAAGTTTATTTTATTTCAAATAATTCCTATACTTTGAATTTTAGTCAAATTATGTATAAGTTTAATTTGATTGATGAATTGGCCCCTAAACTTATTTTATTTCAAATAAGTCTCCCAACTTTGAATTTTAGTCAAATTACGAATAGGTTTATTTGATTGATGAATTGGTCCCTAAACTTATTTTATATGAAATAAGTCCCTCAATTTTGAATTTTACTCAAATTATGAATAAGTTTAATTTGATTGATGAATTGGTCCCTAAACTTATTTTATTTCAAGTAAGTCCCTTAACTTTGAATTTTAGTCAAATTATGAATACGTTTAATTTGATTGATGATTTTGGTCCCTAAACTTATTTTATTTCAAATAAGTCTCAAAACTTTGAATTTTAGTCAAATTTTGAATTAGTTTAATTTGATTGATGGATTGGTCCCTAAACTTATTTTATTTCAAATAATTAACTAAACTTTGAATTTTAGTCAAATTACGAATAAGTTTAATTTGATTGATGAATTGGTCCCTAAACTTATTTTATTTGAAATAAGTCCCTCAATTTTGAATTTGAGTCAAATTTTGAATAAGTTTAATTTGATTGATGAATTGGCCCTCAACGTATTTTTTTTTCAAATAAGTCCCTCAACTTTGAGTTTTAGTGAAATTTTGTATAAGTTTAATTTGATTGATGAATTGGTCCCTCAACTTATTTTTTTTTTTCAAATAAGTCTCTCAACTTTGAATTTTAGTCAAATTTTGAATAAGTTTATTTTGATTGATGAATTGGTCACTGAACTTATTTTCTTTCAAATAATTCCCTAAACTTAATTTCAGTCAAATTATGAATAAGTTTAATTTGATTGATGAATTGGTCCATAAACATATTTTCTTTCAAATAAATTCTAAAATTTGAATTTTAGTCAAATTTTGAATAAGTTTTATTTGATTGATGAATTGGTCACTGAATTTATTTTATTTAAATAAGTTCCTAAACTTTGAATTTTACTCATATTATGAATAAGTTTAATTTGATTGATGAATTGGTCACTGAACTTATTTTATTCCAAATAACTCCCCAATCTTTGAATTTTAGTCAAATTTTGAATAAATTTAATTTGATTGATGAATTGGTCCCTAAACTTATTTTATTTCAAGTAAGTCCCTTAACTTTGAATTTTAGTCAAATTATGAATACGTTTAATTTGATTGATGATTTTGGTCCTTAAACTTATTTTATTTCAAATAAGTCTCTAAACTCTGAATTTTAGTCACATTTTGAATAAGTTTAGTTTGATTGATGAATTGGTACCTAAACTTATTTTATTTCAAATAACTCCGTAAACTTTGAATTTTAGTAAAATTTTGAATAAGTTTAATTTGATTGATGAATTGGTCCCCGAACTTATTTTCTTTGAAGTAAGTCCCTTAACTTTGAATTTTAGTCAAATTATGAATAAGTTTAATTTGATTGATGAATTGGCCCCTAAACTTATTTTATTTCAAATAAGTCTCTCAACTCTGAATTTTAGATACATTTTGAATAAGTTTAATTTGATTGATGAATTGGTCCCTAAACTTATTTTAGTTCAAATAAATCCCTAAACTTTGAATTTTAGTCAAATTACGAATAAGTTTAATTATTGATGAATTGGTCCCTAAACTTATTTTATTTCAAATAAATCCTAAACTTTAAATTTTAGTCAAATTATGAATAAGTTTAATTTTATTGATGAATTGGTCAAACTTTGAACTTATTTTATTTCAAATAAGTCCCTAAACTTTGAATTTTACTCAAATTATGAATAAGTTTAATTTGATTGATGAATTGGTCACTGAACTTATTTTGTTTCTAATAAATCTCTAAACTTCGAATTTTAGTCAAATTATGAATAAGTTTAATTTGATTGATAAATTGGTCCCTAAACTTATTTTATTTCAAGTAAGTCCCTTAACTTTGAATTTTAGTCAAATTATTAATAAATTTAATTTGATTAATGAATTGGTTCTTGAACTTATTTTATTTCAAATAACTCCTAAAACTTTGAATTTTAGTCAAATTTTGAATAAATTTAATTTGATTGATGAATTGGTCCCTAAACTTATTTTATTTCAAGTAAGTCCCTTAACTTTGAATTTTAGTCAATATATGAATATGTTCAATTTGATTGATGATTTTGGTCACTAAACTTATTTTATTTCAAATAAGTCTCTAAACTTTTAGTCAAATTATGAATTTTAGTCAAATTTTATGTCATTAATCAATAAGTTAATTTGATTGATGAATTGGTCACTAAGTTTATTTTATTTCAAATAATTCCCTATACTTTGAATTTTAGTCAAATTATGTATAAGTTTAATTTGATTGATGAATTGGCCCCTAAACTTATTTTATTTCAAATAAGTCTCCCAACTTTGAATTTTAGTCAAATTACGAATAGGTTTATTTGATTGATGAATTGGTCCCTAAACTTATTTTATATGAAATAAGTCCCTCAATTTTGAATTTTACTCAAATTATGAATAAGTTTAATTTGATTGATGAATTGGTCCCTAAACTTATTTTATTTCAAGTAAGTCCCTTAACTTTGAATTTTAGTCAAATTATGAATACGTTTAATTTGATTGATGATTTTGGTCCCTAAACTTATTTTATTTCAAATAAGTCTCAAAACTCTGAATTTTAGTCACATTTTGAATTAGTTTAATTTGATTGATGGATTGGTCCCTAAACTTATTTTATTTCAAATAATTAACTAAACTTTGAATTTTAGTCAAATTACGAATAAGTTTAATTTGATTGATGAATTGGTCCCTAAACTTATTTTATTTGAAATAAGTCCCTCAATTTTGAATTTGAGTCAAATTTTGAATAAGTTTAATTTGATTGATGAATTGGCCCCTCAACGTATTTTTTTTTCAAATAAGTCCCTCAACTTTGAGTTTTAGTGAAATTTTGTATAAGTTTAATTTGATTGATGAATTGGTCCCTCAACTTATTTTTTTTCAAATAAGTCTCTCAACTTTGAATTTTAGTCAAATTTTGAATAAGTTTATTTTGATTGATGAATTGGTCACTGAACTTATTTTCTTTCAAATAATTCCCTAAACTTAATTTCAGTCAAATTATGAATAAGTTTAATTTGATTGATGAATTGGTCCATAAACATATTTTCTTTCAAATAAATTCCTAAAATTTGAATTTTAGTCAAATTTTGAATAAGTTTTATTTGATTGATGAATTGGTCAATTGAATTTATTTTATTTAAAATAAGTTCCTAAACTTTGAATTTTACTCATATTATGAATAAGTTTAATTTGATTGATGAATTGGTCAACTTTGAACTTATTTTATTCCAAATAACTCCCCAATCTTTGAATTTTAGTCAAATTTTGAATAAATTTAATTTGATTGATGAATTGGTCCCTAAACTTATTTTATTTCAAGTAAGTCCCTTAACTTTGAATTTTAGTCAAATTATGAATACGTTTAATTTGATTGATGATTTTGGTCCTTAAACTTATTTTATTTCAAATAAGTCTCTAAACTCCAATTTTAGTCACATTTTGAATAAGTTTAGTTTGATTGATGAATTGGTACCTAAACTTATTTTATTTCAAATAACTCAAGTAAACTTTGAATTTTAGTAAAATTTTGAATAAGTTTAATTTGATTGATGAATTGGTCCCCGAACTTATTTTCTTTGAAGTAAGTCCCTTAACTTTGAATTTTAGTCAAATTATGAATAAGTTTAATTTGATTGATGAATTGGCCCTAAACTTATTTTATTTCAAATAAGTCTCTCAACTCTGAATTTTAGATACATTTTGAATAAGTTTAATTTGATTGATGAATTGGTCCCTAAACTTATTTTAGTTCAAATAAATCCTAAACTTTGAATTTTAGTCAAATTACGAATAAGTTTAATTATTGATGAATTGGTCCCTAAACTTATTTTATTTCAAATAAATCCCTAAACTTTAAATTTTAGTCAAATTATGAATAAGTTTAATTTTATTGATGAATTGGTCACTGAACTTATTTTATTTCAAATAAGTCCCTAAACTTTGAATTTTACTCAAATTATGAATAAGTTTAATTTGATTGATGAATTGGTCAACGAACTTATTTTGTTTCTAATAAATCTCTAAACTTCGAATTTTAGTCAAATTATGAATAAGTTTAATTTGATTGATAAATTGGTCCCTAAACTTATTTTATTTCAAGTAAGTCCCTTAACTTTGAATTTTAGTCAAATTATTAATACGTTTAATTTGATTAATGAATTGGTTACTGAACTTATTTTATTTCAAATAACTCCCTAAACTTTGAATTTTAGTCAAATTTTGAATAAATTTAATTTGATTGATGAATTGGTCCCTAAACTTATTTTATTTCAAGTAAGTCCCTTAACTTTGAATTTTAGTCAATATATGAATATGTTCAATTTGATTGATGATTTTGGTCACTAAACTTATTTTATTTCAAATAAGTCTCTAAACTCTGAATTTTAGTCACATTTTGAATAAGTTAATTTGATTGATGAATTGGTCACTAAGTTTATTTTATTTCAAATAATTCCCTATACTTTGAATTTTAGTCAAATTATGTATAAGTTTAATTTGATTGATGAATTGGCCCCTAAACTTATTTTATTTCAAATAAGTCTCCCAACTTTGAATTTTAGTCAAATTACGAATAGGTTTATTTGATTGATGAATTGGTCCCTAAACTTATTTTATATGAAATAAGTCCCTCAATTTTGAATTTTACTCAAATTATGAATAAGTTTAATTTGATTGATGAATTGGTCCCTAAACTTATTTTATTTCAAGTAAGTCCCTTAACTTTGAATTTTAGTCAAATTATGAATACGTTTAATTTGATTGATGATTTTGGTCCCTAAACTTATTTTATTTCAAATAAGTCTCAAAACTCACGAATTTTAGTCACATTTTGAATTAGTTTAATTTGATTGATGGATTGGTCCCTAAACTTATTTTATTTCAAATAATTAACTAAACTTTGAATTTTAGTCAAATTACGAATAAGTTTAATTTGATTGATGAATTGGTCCCTAAACTTATTTTATTTGAAATAAGTCCCTCAATTTTGAATTTGAGTCAAATTTTGAATAAGTTTAATTTGATTGATGAATTGGCCCCTCAACGTATTTTTTTTCAAATAAGTCCCTCAACTTTGAGTTTTAGTGAAATTTTGTATAAGTTTAATTTGATTGATGAATTGGTCCCTCAACTTATTTTTTTTCAAATAAGTCTCTCAACTTTGAATTTTAGTCAAATTTTGAATAAGTTTATTTTGATTGATGAATTGGTCAATTAAACTTATTTTCTTTCAAATAATTCCTAAAACTTAATTTTAGTCAAATTATGAATAAGTTTATTTTGATTGATGAATTGGTCCATAAACATATTTTCTTTCAAATAAATTCCTAAAATTTGAATTTTAGTCAAATTTTGAATAAGTTTTATTTGATTGATGAATTGGTCACTGAATTTATTTTATTTAAAATAAGTTCCTAAACTTTGAATTTTACTCATATTATGAATAAGTTTAATTTGATTGATGAATTGGTCCTTTGAACTTATTTTATTCCAAATAACTCCCCAATCTTTGAATTTTAGTCAAATTTTGAATAAATTTAATTTGATTGATGAATTGGTCCCTAAACTTATTTTATTTCAAGTAAGTCCCTTAACTTTGAATTTTAGTCAAATTATGAATACGTTTAATTTGATTGATGATTTTGGTCCTTAAACTTATTTTATTTCAAATAAGTCTCTAAACTCTGAATTTTAGTCACATTTTGAATAAGTTTAGTTTGATTGATGAATTGGTACCTAAACTTATTTTATTTCAAATAACTCCGTAAACTTTGAATTTTAGTAAAATTTTGAATAAGTTTAATT